>JBBBDQ010000222.1:767500-1177500 GCA_037127315.1 Ascarosepion bandense
TTCGGTGAAAAGACAATTCTGTTTTTATTTTCTGAGAGTAAACTCAAATAAAAAAGGTCAAAATAAAGAAATTCATTTTCTGCAAAACAAGAAAACTAATTGGAAACTATTATTATGCTCAAACGCGTAGGTGTTGAGTATTTTAAAAAGTCTAAAATTTAAATGTTTCTTTTTACATATTAGGACCTTAAATAGGTTCTCGCTGTTTTCCAATAGATTACGTTTCATGAACCAGATAGCAACACATTTATCAGGGAGTATTATAAGTAAGCTTGAAATTCAGTGTATGTCATGTTGTCGAAGTGTAAACAACTTTGTTTTTCAAAGCGTTAAACATGTCGGATTTCGTATTAAAGAAAGTGTATTTGCGGGAAATTTTACTGCACTAATTTATTCAAACGAAATTTGCAACTGAATCACACAGAATTCTTGTTGAGACTTACGACGACCATGCACTGTCAGAAACAACATGCAGACATTAGTTTAGACGCATCCAAAATCATGATTTAAATTTTGAAGATAAAGCACTCTCTTGTGCACTAAAAAGTTTT
This sequence comes from Ascarosepion bandense, assembly GCA_037127315.1. NCBI lineage: Eukaryota > Metazoa > Mollusca > Cephalopoda > Sepiida > Sepiidae > Ascarosepion > Ascarosepion bandense. The sequence goes on from JBBBDQ010000222.1 coordinate 768,052, forward strand.
AAAGACAAAGAATAGAAGTGCTAGTCTATTAGTCTTCATGTACACTCATGTCAGGTACAATCTGAACTTGTAGAATCATCAAGAATTGATCACACAACAGTTAGGAAGAGTTTGAATCCATTAACAATAATTTACCAGCAAGGACATTGGGTGCTAGACGAGTTGAAACCGAGAAACATCAAACAGCATCTTGCCACGTGTGAAGAGCTGCTTCAATAGTGGAAAAAGAAAAAGGTATTGCATTGTATCCTGACTGACGATGAAAATTGGATAAACTAATATAACTCTCAGCTAGGTCATGGATCAACATCTGCGGGAAAGTCTTATACCCATGGTTCGAAGCCTCTCCTCTGAATTAGGTGGAATCAGCTGGGTGTAATTTATTATGAGCTGCTCAAATCAACAGAAATCATTATGCGAGATCGATATCTATTACAATTTATGTCTATGAGTTGTATAATGGAATAAAGTAGCCGCTACACGAGCAGACACGACAAAGTGATTTTGCATCATGACAACGCTGGGCCACATGTTGCTAAACGGGTCCAAACATACTTGGAAACGCTTAAATGGGACGTCTTATCCACCGTATTTACAAGACACTTGTTCCGGTTGATAGCACATGACCTGGATGAGCAGCAGCTTAATATTTATGAAGATGCAAAAAAATGTGTTGCCTCGTGGTTAGTCTCAAAAACTTGTCGTTTTTCCGACGTGGAATTCAAATACTGACAGAAAGATTAAGAAAAGTTGTAGCTAATAATAGAAAATACTTTCAGTGACATGCTTCTTACTAACGCAAGTGTCCCTCAAGGCTCTATCCTAGGTTCTACGCTCTTTCTGATCTACATTAATGATCTCCCTGATACCATAAGATCCCAAGTAGGTATGTACGCCGATGACACCACAGTTTACTCTCGCCTCGATCAAAAATCTGATGTGGGCGACAAAGCTAACCTTGCAGCCGAACTTGGAAAGCACCTCAAATCCGTAGTGGACTGGGGTAAGAAATGATTCGTAAATTTTAATGCTACTATCAATTAACCATCATAGACAATCGCTCCTACCTCCCATTAGCATGGACCAGGCTTGCCTCCCAGAGAGTAAAACATTACGCCTCCTTGGTCTCACAATTTCAGCGAACCTCAAGTGGAATGACTATATCGAATCCATTGCTAAATCCGCTGCTATGAAAGTCGGTTCTCTGTGCAGGGCCCGGAGGTTTTTTCCGTCTGATTCTATCCTGCACAGTTATAAATCTACCATCCGCCTGTGCATTGTTACCATATCTGGTCGGATGCCCCTGCTATTCTCCTTGGGCTTCTCGACAAGGTACAGCGGATGGTCTGTAATGTGATCAATACCGACTTGGCAGACCGCCTGCAGTCTCTCTCTCACCGGCGCGACGTGGCTTCCCTGTGTCTCTTCTATAAATACTTTCACGGCTTCTGCTCCGATGAACTTAGATCATTGGTGCCCCCTAGGTTCGAATTTGCACGATAAAACTAGATTAGCAACTAGATCCCACCCTTTTACAGTGAAACCGATAAAATGCAGCCCCAACTTCTACTCCAACAGTTTCTTTTCTCGCACTTCCCGACTGTGAAATTCTCTTCCACATGACTGCTTCCCCGACGGCTACAATCTCCAGGATTTAAATGTAAAGTCAATAGACATCTCCTAACACACTAACTCGTTTCCATTCTTTCAAACACTCTTCCCATCCATCCAACCCCCAGCCTCCGTATCCATACCCATCTATCACCTCCCTTCTGACATTTCCTATATCTAACCACTCTTTCTATTTACCCTCTCCTATGTAGCTCCAAGCGCAATAGTGGCAGTGGAATGCCTTGCTTGGGGTGAAATGATTAAAAAAAACTTTTTGCAAATATAATATTAATTTTCGTAAAAAATCAGCACGGACTGTAATTCAATGTCTTAATATATATATATATATATATATATATATATATATATATATATATATAAGACGAGGTAGAATTTACAGTACTTACATTATTCGGACTATTGCTTTCATCTTTGTTGTTATTTGTACGACGTTTCGGCCTTCTTCAGGCGCTAGGAATTTCGAACCGAACTCTTTATTGCAATCACTGGGATATATCATTCTCATTCCTTGCGTAGTAGTAATACCACAATTGGAAGTAATGTGTTAACTCCATCTAAATCTGCAAGTTACTTGTTCACCACTGCTGTAGCCTGAACTCACAACTCAAGTCAGGAACTAACCAACGTCTATATTCACTGGGCCATGTGTCCTTAAGGACAAGAACAATTAAATTTTTTGGAGCTAGCGTCCTGTAAACATTTTTTACCAGAGTTCATTTTGCAATTTTTTGATGTTAATGGTTTTCTCTAGTATTTGTGATATTAATTGTTTTCTTTAGTACTTTTTACCAGAGCTAATATTGCAATTTTGACACTAATGATTTTCTGTGATAAACCGTATTACTGGTTCCTATATTGTGTTTATCACTATGCTTAGTCGGCTCAGGATATTTTTGATGCTAAGCATATGTGCTGATTCCTTAAGTTTACGTAGTTTGCAGTGGCGTTCTCTATCTGTTATTTTACCCTCATCTCATATGGGGCGGTGATCCTCTTTCTCTCTTCATATGTGGTCAGATACGCCTGATTTTTCTATCTCTCCCCGTGTTACGGTCTTGCAATGTTCTTGTAGCCTTACCTTATGGGGCGGCCTGTCTCTCCTTTATATTTCTTTCCACAACTACATGGTACACACAGTCCATAGTCATGTCCTCCTTTGTTAGGCGTCTTACTCGGAAGAGGTAGCTGCAAAGTGTAGAACCACTTCTGAAGATCGTCCTGATGTTATATGAACCACAAATCTTTTGTAATTTCTCTGATAACCCCTTCACATGAGGTAGACAAACTGGGGCTGTTTTCTGACAATTGTTATCCTCATGCACCCTCCCTTCCATGTATGTTGGAGTTGTTGTCATGTACCCTGGATAATTGTTTCGTTTTAAGGTACTGCTTATACTCACCATTTTCAGTTTGTATGACTCTGGATCGCTGGTTATACTTGATGTTGAAGGCAGTGGACGAACCCTTTCTTTACATTGTATGGTTGGTAGGAGTAGAAGTTGAGGTATTGTCCGGTGAATGGAGTATACGGATATCTTGAACCCGACTTCTGTTTTAGTTATTAGCACATCCAGGAAAGCCAGTTTGTTGTCACTATCTTTTTCCATAGTGAACTGTATTGATGGTCATCGAGTAGCATCTGGACCTTCTCCTGGTGTGGCCAGAATATAAAGTTGTCATCAACGTATCTCTACTATAGAGTTGGCTTTAGAACTGTGGATTCTAATGCCATCTCTTTCATCTATATGTTAGCCAGTGATGGTGATAATAGGCAAGCCCATTGTTAAGCCTTCATCCTGCCGATAAATATCTGATCCCGATCCGAAGTGTGTTGTTTGTTTGCAGAATGTCAGCGTCTTCATCAGGTTGTCTACCGCAACACTGGTACGTTCTCCTATGGATGAGTCCAGGCCAGTCTGTCCCTGACTATCAATAAAAATTGCAATATAAACTCTGATAAAAAGGGTTACTGGTCATTAGGTTTATAAGTCCCAAAAATTCAGTTTCTCTTGTCCTTAAGGACACATGACCCAGTATATACAGACGTCGGTTAGTTCCTGACTTGAACCTTAGAGTTGTGAGTTCAATACCAGGCTACAGCAGTAGTGAACAAGTAACTTGCAGGCTTACTTCCAATAGTTGCATTACTACTACGCAAGGAATGGGATTGATATACCCCAGTGAGTGTAATAAAGGGTTCGGTTCGGAATTCCTAGCACATGAAGAAGGCACGGGAGTACAACGGCCGAAACATCGTCAAATGGCACCAAAGATAATGACAATAGTCCAAATAATGTAAATACTATATATATATAAACATGTACATAAAATGTCTGTGCTTATTCAGATTAAGATCAATATATTTCTTATATCGTTTAGATGGTGTTTAGAAAAATAATATATTGACGTTTTTAAACACGTATTTCCAAACATCATATCTCAGCACAACACTAAGTTAGCATAATGAGAATAAAGAACATGTGGTCAACAGTTTGGCAGTCAGCTATGTAATTTCAATTTGAAGTAAGTGCTAGTCTATAGCGGGTATCTCTTATTCCTTTTCTAGTTGTTGTGAGGGGTAGTAGTATTCCGTAGCAGGTTAACGGAATTTGGCCTTGTGGGAAGATAGCCCACTATAATTTATAAAATGATTATAAATCCAAGAAAGGCAATTAGAGTATAAAATAACATTTATATATATATACATTTCAATTAGTGTTTTCCAAAATAAGTAATGCTTGAAATAAAAGTCCAACGGATGTAAAAGAGTTCATGGCAAAATAATAAGCTGAAAGGGATTAAGGCTTAGAAATGTGGAAGCGTCTTGTGGGTAAAGAATGTTCATTTAGAAGTTGCCTCTTCAAAGGTCAGTAGGTCAGCAAGTTGGTTTGTGTGGAAGGTCTTTGAAGATGTTGATGAGTACTTTTGAGAACAGGGAGAAAGTAAAAGGTCAGAATAGTACTTATAAGACAGGGAAAGAAGAAAGAGGCAAGCATCGTAGCCGCTCAACTTAGGTCAAGGGAGAAACTAATTACACTTTTTTCCTCGAGTCCTGATTGCCTGACGAAGCGTTTGTGTCTTCGCTTTTTATATCGGCATTTTGGATCAAACGCAGTTAGTTTCGAATTTCATCCTTGTATTTGGTTTCGGGATTACCATTGCCTGGTAAATAAAAATGATAATTTGATATTTGATTAATTTTTATTTTTCAACCGGAACATCTGCGCGAACTACTTGCGCTGGGGTGATTTTTATTCATTCGCTTTCTGGTCGGCATAGAGCCAACATCCGGTTTGCTCGCTTTTGCTTGGTCGATGGTATCAGTATCACCACAAGTCTTACATTATGTCACAATGATTTAATAATGTGCTTGTGTCATGTATATTGTTCATATAGCTATAAAAAAATTGAACACAGGGTAAATCAGAAGATAAGTTGTACGTTTCTCCAGCATCATAGGATGCTATAAAAATATAACCCTCAAACATCGAGTAATGTTCTTAAACAGTCAAATTAGATATTGACTGTCATATGAGTGTCATGCTTGGTGTCGAACTAGTTCAGAAACATATAAACTATCATCAATATAGAAGTATTTGCCTTGATGAAAAATAAACAAATGTTTTCAATCTTTTAGTTTTTTTCAAACCCTATAGGCCTGCTTCAAATCCAAAAAAACTTTTACCAAATGACACACCATCGCATCAGTTAAACGGTTCCAAATACAACAACGTTACCGTAAACAAAAGGTTAAGAAGGTACTTCTCATCAGTATTAGAAAGGGCGATAATAGTTGCTCGGCTTGAGAAGTGTAATTACCAGAAAAATTGAAGCAAAAAAGACAGTAACGCTGTTCAGTCAATATATGCCGAATGTCTCCTATATGAAAAAGGGTTTCTTACCGCTATCTAAAAAGATACAATAAATTGAATACATATATGAATGCTTGTTTAAACTTAACAAAAAGCCATTCCAAAAAGAAATGTTAATCTTTCCGCAATTCGTAGATTAAAATGCACTATTTTTAACTGCGTTTTTAAAATCACTTTTTATTGATGAGTTTTCCATTTTGTTCTAGTGTAGGCTGGCTTGACTTGGTTTGGTTTGGTGCATTTTCAGAATGTTTCCGAATGTCTAGTTCGCTGAAATCACCAATGGACAGAGACAATCCGATGTCACCAGAATCGACGCATCTGGGCATTAATGTAAGTTTGTGGTGCCATTCAATTCTTGGAGGTTGAGTAAATTGATTACCTTCTTAGTTTTTAATAAAGATAATAATTTTGTAATACATCAATATCAGTATTAAATGAAATAACAAATCCAGTAGCTATAAAGATATTTAATAAATTAGTTATAAATCTACATAAAAGATTCAAAACAGTTTTTATAAGGTGATAGTTTATTAGATGATTTGATTAGATAATTACATGGTTGGTGAACAATAAAAGAACATTTTGCCATGGTAAGATTCAAAAGGCAAATTAGTACAAGGATTAGTATGAAAATTGACGAAGGATTTCTGATTCAGAAACAAGAAAAAGTAAATAAATGTCTATAAATGTTTATAAATGTAAAAATAAAGGACAAGAAATTAACTGAGCAAAGGTTAAAGGAAAATTTGAAAAGAATCTTTAAGCGAGTATGGGTGCGAAATAAAACTGAAATAAGTGAAAATAAAACTGAAGATATTCATTCTGTGTTACTACATACATTTTCAATGCGATAATCTAGCACAAATAGGCAGTGGGCAGATCAGAAGATTCTTTGCCATATATAATATGAATCACCCTTATGCAGATACAGATACACTGTAACTGCATAAAGCAAACTAGTACACGCATCGAAGATTACAACTATTGGCCGATAAAGATATCTTAAATAACCAATGATTAGGAAACAAGATTTAGCAGTCATCGAAAACTTGTTTACCAGCATGAATTCAATCAAAAGTTAGATTTCATTATGAAAGAAAACCAACAATTCGCACTAGATCTAAAACTGTGCACGCAAGACGATTGTATCAAAAGTAGAGGCCAAAAAACACCAAAATACAAGATGTGAGACGCTAATCAACCTGAAAAACAAAAGGAAAGAACAACTTTTTTTCTGTGTGCGACAAAAAATATAAGATAAAGAAAAGTAAATCGAACATTATGAAGACCAACTAAGTTTTGAAGAAAAACAATAAAAGCAAAAAAAAAAACAAAAAACACTTTTATCATGATTTTAACGATGATTAGTGACTATAAAAGAAAAATAAATAAAGGCTTATCGGCATAAAGTTAGAAATATCTAAGATAATTTTAGTTGGGAGTTGCTGGATATTTGTGGTGTAGTTTACGTATGAGGTGAGTGAAAGGTAGTAAATTAACTTAAACTGACTGCACTGAGGCAGATTTGCGGAAACAACCTACGTTACCATTCACCTAGCTTAATTTTCGCGCCAAGCAAAGAATACGAATACCCGGTTGAAAGACCTTCACTTTATAAGGTCATCCAATCACATCAAATGACCCAGAACTCGGAAAAACTTCATTCACAAGAATCTATATTTTATATGACCGATACCAGCAGTGAGTAGAAGAGACTGATGCAGAAGAAAATCTTAGCCAAGTATAATTAGAGGTCTAGATTGAAATCAGAAACGAAGGAATTTACCTACATCACTTAAGATGAAAATGTGCCAACAATGCACACGTTTTAGTGAATGGAACTGATCCAAAGTGTTCTTTTATTACAAACCCTGAGAAAACCGTTGATCATCTGCGTGTTCTACCCTGCTTATCAACTTTCTGCTGTTTATTTAAAGCCAGAAAATATCATTAGATGACAAGAATGTTTTGAAAAGAATAATAATTTACTGTTATCATTTCTGCTAATTAACTCATATTTGTTGAAGAAGGGGTAGATTTATAGCATTTTCAACGGTAAGTTAGTATAAGAAGCCCGAGTGGAATGGAACCTGATATCCCGATTTGCAATTCTTAGTCATCATCGAATAAACTATCCCCATATCCAGGCTCACAGCATCTGCTATACCCAAGCGGTCACCAATCTACTTACTAACTTTGGTTATTATATGAGAACTGGTGTTTCAACAGGATATATATGTAAGCCTAAATATGGACATGAAAGGGGATAGCAGACACGGAATGAAAGCGATAAAAACTCTTATAGATGGTAATGAAGGAAAGCGGAAATAAAGGATTAAGCATAAACTGCAAGAAGTAATGCTGTGGACGGAACGTGTGGTACTGAAATTCAGAGGGCATTCCAAAAACTAAGCAGAGTATTAAGAAATAACAAAATTTCGCTAAAAACAAAGAAATACACTGCTAAACTGGTATCTGTTATCCTGCATAGCAACGAATGCTAGATGATCTTTTCAAATTTATAGATAGAGACTTGAAGTAACAGAAATTTTAAAGAAAATGGAAACAAAAAGGAAACTAACAAGAGATTATTGAAAATTCTGGTACACATAATAAAGAAGGGGGGCTTAGAATGTCTGATCTTGACCGGAAAGATAGACTGCAAGTAAGACAGAGGAAAGCAACGCATACATTTGTAGTGAGCGTGAGTCAGCGGCAAGAAATAAGAGACGGAAGAAGTTTATTAAGAACTTCAAGGGACAGGAATTCATGGAGATCCATGATTGCCTATGTCCTGAAGGGACACAGCACATAAAAAAGAAGGTTATGGAACTACATTCTTTGCAAATATGAAAATTACATAACCTTCCTATACCTGAAAATTTTATGAATTCAAACTACCGTGAGTGTTAGAAGGTGAAAATATTACAGGACTGTGAAAGTTCCCTATACATGTTGGCCGATATATACAAGCCAATAGTTCAGATATAATAAAGACTTAAAAAAATTAAACTTCTGTCGTGTAGATATTGTTATTCCTTCCGATCGATAAACATGTCTTCATTTTTTTTCTCAAAATATAAAATCCTGGAATTAGCAAGTGAGAGAGTATACCGTTAAACAAAACCAGAATTCCCAAAATATGAAAACTAGGAACGATTAAAATGAACACTGAAACATACATTTCCTTTCCCAGGAAAGCAACCACTATCTCAGATAGTGCCTATGAGCTCTCTCAGAAAATCTTAATAAATATGCCACTGTGACTTTCTAAATATAACCTGCTTTCACCTCAGGTAAGAGATGTGGTGAATGAATGTATCAAAAACCTACTGATGAAACCTAGAAAATAATACTAATAAATAACTGTCCATCCATTACATTCAGGAAAAATAACTTTTCTTTATTTAACTCTGACCTCAAATATTTGCCAACTGATTATGTCAAACCACAAATCGTAATAATTATCTGATAATTAAGACATTGAATTAATAGTAATTACTTATTCTGCCAGCTAAAGTCCGAGATATCATCATCATCATCATCATCATCATCATCATCATCATCATCATCATCATTCCCAATACTGCTTTAGTTTTCAGGGGATCCCGAAAGAAGAAGAAAGAGATTTGTATTATTTTCCACATGATCATTTCGGTGACATTTCAGACAACTAGGCGGCGCCCATTTTCCATCCAAGCTCTTGACCTATGACCTAAGACCATAGAATATGATCGGGGTCATACTAAGCCCTCAGGTTCTAAATTCAGAGTTGTCCTCCTCGTAGACTGATTGCCTACAAAGCTATAGGAGCCAGTCTCTCCTTGTTATTTTCTCCATAACTAGTGAGGAGGGATAGAAGAGATGAGTGTATATCTATATAGCGACTGTCAGAATACAACTGTCATCGGCCAGTGGCCTTGTTTGCATTAGCAATTTACTCAACGCTTCTTCCGTTGTCAACTTTAAAAGGTGGAGATACAGCCAAATTCACTCCCATGCCAAGGTCACTTTAATGACCCATTAGCAATGTGGAACTATTTATCGAATAACATTTCTGGCTGACTTCCAGAAACTGTCCTTTTCTTATCACTTACCCAGTTTGCTAACACTGATGCAATTTATCCCATTAGTTCATCACGATGCGCCACGTTTGGGAAAACGAAGACAACAGAATGTTTATTAACACTGTCTTCAGTAAGAATTCACAGTACGTCGTTAGTTGACCTTTTAATTGCAAGCGAGATGGAAAACGCATTAAGAAATAAAAACAAGGCAAGTACACACACGCAAAATTTGAAGTAAGTGAATTGCTTGTCATTATACATATATATTATATGTAACATATACGTACACAAAATTATGCCGTGAGTTGCATATTATCTGATAATTTCAAATACACACACATACGTATGCGTGTATCACAAAATTTATGCTAATATATTCTTATATACGTATATTTTTATGTAGCTTTTATTGTAAATATACTCATTGGTAAATATGTTGTTATTAAATGTTCTGGTAGCCATATTTATCTTCAGAACACTCACTAGAGATAAAGAGACACGGATTTTATGAAAGCTCCATTGATACGTTGTCAAAACAGGATTTTGTTTCTTAATCATTTCCTTAAAGTTAGTGAGTATGAAAATATTAGAAAACTAAAACATTATTAAGGATACAGAGCAATAAAAGACATCAATTAAGAAGACAGAGCATAACAATTAATCTTGTATTTAAATGTTTACATATCAAATTAATTAGCGAACAAAAGCCGGAACAGAGCACCGCAGGCAAGAAATGTGAGAAAAGAAACTATTAACAAACAACTTACGGTTACATCTTGTCATTTCAACTGTAAAATGATGTGACCTAAATTTGTAAAGTGAAAGTAAGAAAAAGCAAGGCTTATTAAAAGGAGTCTCATAAATATATTTACAGAAAATGTAAAACAACTACTCTCCGGTTGTGGGAAATGACTGAAGTTGAAATGACAAGTCAGGATCGATGACATCGTAGACCCTTCTTTGGGTTTTATCAAGAATCTCTGAATTCATAGCAGAAACATTAGAGCAGATATATTAGCAATATTCAAATTCACGAATGATTGACATAAATGTGTAAGATAGATTCAGGTGAGAAAAATTGTCTCGTACAACAAAATTAATCAATATTTCAATAACAGACTTAGCAGTTGATTCAGTATAAACTTTCCACTTCATGTCTATCAAAAATGTTAGCCCAAGAATGAATCACTTTCCTCCAGATTAACATCATGGTTAAAAGACAGAAGTTTTGTTTTCGAGATGTTAAAATTAACAAGTTAATTCAACTGATCCCAGGTAAATTTTGATATCAGTTGCCAATTTGACCTTATTGAACTGAGAAGATTTACCGTTAAAATAAGAATAAACAGTTGTGACATTATTATAGATACGGAATCATGGCATCGTTGATGAAACTTTGAACAACGTATGTTAAAAGATTGAGCTCTCGAAAACACGTACATTAATTAAAAATCTAGAAAAGTTACCATTCAAGGCAAGATTCATTTCGCGATTTCATAAAAAAGACTGGATCACAACAAAAGTTACCCAGAATAAAACATTTCAATTTGTGAAAAAGACCAGCATGTCAAAACCTGTCAAAAGTTTTTCAAAGCAACACCCCGAGCTTCACCATTCTTATCTGAGGTTTGACAGAAGCTTTTAACAATACTCATTAATACATCAGCAACTGACTTTGAGAAACGTTTGTGTGTAATTAGTGACAAGAGAAAAATAGATTGGGTTTTATGCTTTTTAAACAGTTAATTTAAATAACTAGGAAAGTATTTAATATACAGAAGTAGAAAACATTTTCTGATTTTTTTCTTTTTATATTGCCATCACGGACTTTTTTAAATCTTTTTATATTGCCGTCACGCATTAGGGCAGTTCGCTTACAATACTCTACTATTGTACTCAATTTGAAAGTTTGGACTTACAGACTAAATAATGACACAGAAAATTATTTTCTAGATCGTTTCTGTCTTTTGAGGAAACCAGTTCAAAATTTCAGTTAGGTTCAAAATTTTATCGTTCGAATTTCATTTTGGTGATCTGAAGAAGACTTATAGTACAACCTTATACAATTTATAATTTACTGAAGCTTTGCAAATTGTATATGGAGAATATAGCAAGGCACTGGCATATTATTGCTAAATCAACGTGCCATGAAATAAAATCTTCAATTGCTTTAAAGAGGAATAATACCGAACAACCTAGATATATGATGATGTAATATGTTACACAGTGTTGTAGTTTTAGTGTGATTTTTAATAGACAATTCATATTTAAAACATTTCTTCCATTATTTGTGCCCAGGGGTATTGTGGTGTTATATACATTTTTATTTATTTTATTTTCATTTCTATTAATTAGGATCTAATACAAGTAATATTAAATTTATTTGGTTTTATTCTGTGAAATAGTAACATTTTGTAAGAAATGTCTGCGGAAACTGGGTATTTTTGTACATTTTTAGGACGATATTTAAAACTAAATGCATATAAAAAGCTACAAATCTAATTTTTTGTCTCAGTACTTATCACATTAAATCAAGCTTTTACACCAAATGCAATGTTATTTTTCCGAATGAGTGAAAAACCAACATGAACTACTACGCATTGATTACACAAGAACACGCGTAGAAATACGTTATTACGCTTTTTGTATTAAACCTGAATAAGTTGAATGCATCCATAATTCTGAAAATTTGAATTAAATGTTTCTGGATTATGTAAAGAAACGATTAACGTGCAAGAGAAATTTCACCTTCTACAGTTCACTTATCCAAAAAATTATCGATGTCGTCTAGTTATAGTTTTCTTTATAACAAATGAACAATCTTTATAAATATGCCTCAATGAAAAGATAACGTTTTACTTTAGCCTTGGAAAAATCTCATTTGAAACATCTGTAGTTTGAAATAGAAAACTATTTTCAAAATTGTACAACTTTAAACCATTCATGCCAACCTTTTCCTTTTTATATAGCGCTCATTAGTGATCTATACTTAAAACATCTATAATTAATACGGGATTTTTATCCTTATTCTTATAGAGAAACTTTCCTTCTACCGTTAGTCTTCTAGAGAACTGTGCCTTCTTGGCCTTACTCTCTCACACGACCTCAAATGCAATGACTACGTCGTTGATACCATCCATTTCGTATCCTTTCTTCGACATCATCTGTACCTTGTTTTATTTTCTCTCACTGTAACCCTCTGCACAAATTATTATAAAAAAAGTAATCCGGGAATTTACAAATGGCACTAATATATTTGTAAAACGTCTTCGTGAACTAAAAGTAAAAATCGATCACATTACATGTTGCTAAGAACAAGCATCCCGTCTATAAACTTAGTTTTTGTCTGATCAGTTTATCTTGTTATATCAGCTGAAATCATTGGGCGTAGTTGTTTGAAAGTAAATGTTTAGCAATATTAACTGGTGGTTATAATGATTAACTTAAAACACAGAAACAATGTTTGGTAGAAGTTATGTCTGATGAAAGACGGAAGCTATTAAAATTTTGAACTAATATTTTTAAAATAATCGTTGAAAAATTGACAAATTTAAAGTGATTTAAATACATTAGTTCAGATAAAATGATTCTTACATCTTCCAATGTGGAAGTCAACCATCAAACAATACAATTTAAAATTTAAGTTTACAAATTTTACATTAAACAACTGCTTACAATCAACGGGTTCAAATTCTGACAATATTTCTATACCTGATATTCTAACAGGGGATATTGTCATTCACATATAATAAGGATATGTAATTTACATATTCACTTTTTTCAAACAGCGTTGTTCACGTGGTTGTGTGCATATATTTCGGCATATATTTCGGTGGCTCATTCAGACATTTATCCGAAGGTGCATATATGCGTCCATGGATATAAAATAATAATAATAATAATAATAATAATAATAATAATAATAATAATTTGTGCCAGTGATAGTAGGTGCACTTGGAATGATAAAAAATGGAACAAAACAACACATTGAAAGAATCCCTGGAAACCCCAGCTTAAGAGATATACAAAAAATTGTATTATTAAGTACAGCCCACACACTAAGGAAAACGTTATCTATGTAATGCTGGGGATGATAGGGAGGATAGAAAAACATGAAATGGAGTCATAACAACACGCCACTACCTGCCTTAGGTCTCCCCGCAGACTTGGTTGGTAGTGAGACCAATGCAGAAATCTAAATATGATGAAAAATGACACAATAATAATAATAAAAGCATCAAGTATATATGAAACAGTATGTTTCACAAAAATTATAGTAAATACTTATAAACATGTCAGAATGATGAAAGGCTTAATCTTCACACAGAGCCATGTAATAATACATAAACAAGGTGATTGAAAATGACTCCCTGTTGTATGCATGAGTAGCCAGAAGTCCTAACAACACCCTGTGAGTTTTCCGTGGGTTGGTTAAAGGAGCAAGTTTACTATACCAAACAGAGACTTTGGAAAAATTTGAAGAGCGAATACAAGAAGTTATGTCTTTCATAACAAAAGAGTTTATGAGAAAATCAGTTGACGCGATTCCTGGGTGACCCGAGAAGCTGGTAGTGAAATCTGGTGCCTTTATCAAATTTTGCTAAGACTTCCTACTAAAAGCTTTCCTCTCATATCCATTTCCTGTAAGATTTACTGTTAATAAATTATTTTAAAATGAGTTACTTTTTAGTCACCTGTATATAAATCAAATAATGTGATTACATGTTCTCATTCGACCATACGCACAAACATAATTTTCTTTCTTTCTATCTATCTATCTATCTATCTATCTATCTATCTATCTATCTATCTATCTATCTATTAAATGCGTGATAACTTTCATGTGAATCAGAAACTAAAACATTATCTTTAATTCTTTGGAATTGCAAATTTCCACAGCAGTTTGTCGATCTGTGAAAGTTTATAAAAAATAGATAGTATGTATAAAATAAATATAGTATGTTTTACATTAGGAAAAGTGTTAAGACTGGAACTTTTGATAAAATGTTACTATTTGATAACTGATTTCATATAATATAAACATTTTAAAATTTAATATAGAAGGGTTTTGCAATAAATCATTTTGAATAACTTGATGAAGTACATGATATCTTAATTCTAAAATAAAAATTATAATTTATTATGTATATTAACTGAAATTTTACGTGATGTCTTATTCGTATTTTGATGAATTTCATAGCTTCCCTCAATATAAACAGTTTATGATATTGTTTATGATGAAAATGAATCATATTTTTCTGTTATTGAAGAGTATAAAGTTATCGAACAATTTCTCCTGAAGTAGCTTCATATTCTGACTTCAGCATCTAACGCTCTTTGATTAATTAAAACGATCTGTGTTTATAAGTGTTCCGATCATGCGTTTCTGAACTTTTTAAGTGGGTGCATTTAAATTGGTTTATCTCAGATTTATCTGTTTCGTTGAAATTGTAATCCCCAGTATATTACAGTTTCAAACAATTAAATAATATTTTATTAGTTTTAACGTATGGTAATTTCACGTTTCTCTTATTTTAATATTCTTAATTCTTCAGTTAATGATTGAATAAGCGCATGACAAATTGTATGACAATAAATTGTATGGCAATAAAAATATCCGTAGAAGTAACACTTTTGCATCATTAAATATTTGAACTTAACTTTAACAAAATATTGCAATAGCAATTATAAATATAAAATTCACCCTCTTCTTCGTTCATATCATTCTTCTTTGCTTGCATTCGTTCTCTAATAGGTTTACAAATTGCATGTCTCTCTGCTGCTCCTAATCGTTCTCGTCTTCTTCTCTACCTTTCTCTTGCTGCCTCTCTTTGTTTTTGTATTCTTTCTTTCATTACAATGATTTTCTCTGAAAATAAGATGCATTTACAAAATACATTTAATTTAATTCATTACAGTGAAAGCGTGTCACACGGAGTTACCTAGGTAGGTATACTGTATTATAAAATAAAGACTATGACTTGCTATGCTGTTCACAGCGAGAATTGAAGGACTGAATAGATAAAATAAAAAAATACAAAGACAGTAAAGATAGACGTGAAATTATTATTTAAAGCATAAAACGCTACACCTACAACAATCTTTCTTTCTTTCTTTCTTTGTCTCTCTCTGTCTGTCTGTCTCTCTCTATATATATATCACTTTAGAATAGATGATATACACGTTTAAAGTAATTCTCTTTTCGTTTTATATTTCCTGTTCAACATTTTCTTTTATTTATCATGCGTGTTTGTATGTACGTCTTCGGCGTTCCTATGTTTAATCTTTTTCGTCTGCGCGTGAGTTCATATAACTTTCTAGTCTGTGACACACGTATATATGTATTGATATCTAAATAAGACTAATAATGTTCATTTATGCAATTTTATTAAAAAAATATTTATTTTGCTTGGCTTGCAAAATGTTACTGTGCTTTTGTCATATTTTCCATGGAATAATTAATTGTTACATTAAAGTTGCGGGAAAAAATTACGGAGAATTTGATATTTTGATTTTGTCATTCAAAATGCCTGGTCAGGGAATTTATACTGGTATAGTATATCAATTACTCTAGAATAGTTTGTAGATTCACCTCTTATCTAGAATAACGTCTTCTTGGGTTGACCTTGCCAATGTAGATCTCAAAAGGGAGTAATCCACGTCTACTGCCTACCTGTTTGTTGTGGATTCTTGTTTAGAAAACCACACAATATAATAATAACAAAAACAGATATGAGAGGAAAAATGTAAGTATATTGAATAAAAGATATAAAACCTGTACACAGTTATTGTATTCAGGAATACTTGTTAGTATGAGTCAAATATATCCAAGAAGTAAGTCCGGGTAATATTCTTTCTGACCAACGAGCGGCGGTTCAACTGCTCTGACAAACACCGACTTTAACAACAACTATATTTAGTTGTCCCTCCCAGTAAGGGAAACATGTGACACATGGTCAGTTATGACTGGGATTTCCGGGCTATATGGCCCGGCCAAAACATGTCTGTCTATTTTTGCCCAGTCGTGCTTCTACCCTTCAGAGGAACCACGACTGGGTTATTGCTCTCTGCTCGGAAGCAGAGAGCGCCCTTCACCCGAGGACAGAGCGCTGACAGTGTTATAGTTGAAGAGTCTCAGCAACTCTAACAACAACAGCCCGTTCTTTGTAGGAAGGATTATTTGTATACCATGGAAGAGTCCATAGAGTGTGTGAAAAGGGGTGACTCCCCAACACCCCCTCTCTCTCTTTTTAGTAAGGGTTAATATTTTTTCGTTTTGGATCTATAATCAAAGGCTCTGTGAACTTCCGCTTCCTGTTGGTTCTTCTGATTTCCGTGTTAGCTTTGGTTTCTGGATGTCAAAAGGTTTGAAGATTTTCTCCATAGAATCTTCACATTCTAAAGGTGAGTAGCTTCGTTCTTCACGTCTTCTTTTTTGGATTTGATTCAACGTGTCTTCTATGCATGAATGTTTTCCGTTTGATAGTATACATTACGCTTCCAATTCTGCATATAATTAATTATGGCTCCCAATACGCCATATTGTCATTAAAATCTTTTAAATATATTTTTTCGGGCTTGAACGATCTTTTTACTATTGTAGGTGTATTCCGATTATTGCTTTTGCATGGTAATAAGTTCTCGAAAACCGATCGGATTTTTCGCGCGAACGTCACCTTAGTCCTGATGGTGTGTTCTGGTTTGGCGTAATACGGTAGACTTGTAGGAATTGATGTAATCATTTTTCTGATTGGTGTGTCTGTCGCTTTTTTTTAACGCCTCTTAAGCGTATCTACAAATCTTTTGGCAAGCCCATTTGAAATTGGGTGATAGGGAGCTGATTTTATATGTCTTATTAGATAAATTTCACAAAGATCTTTACAAATCATCTGATGTGAATTGTGTAACATTATCTGTAACTAAAACGTCAACGACGCTGAACCTCACAGATAGTTCATGCAAACAGCTTATAATATTGTTGGTTGTTGGGTGTTTATATATAAAAACTTCCGGCCATTTACTAAAGCTGTCTACTACTATAAAATAGTAGTAGCCATTTATAGGTTCTGCGTAGTCTGCGTGTATTCTTGACCACGGTTTTTCCGCCTTTGGACATGTTTTTTGTATAATCGGTAGCGATTTTGCTGCCGCCCCAGAGCCCTTACACCTTTCCACCGTCTGTGCGATATCCTCATTCATTTTTGGCCAGTAAACATAGCTTCTCATTAGTGCTTTCATGCAATTTTTCCCCGGGATGTCCAACATGAAAGTCTTTTTAAGATTCTCCTTTGAAGTGACTTTGGTATCACGGCCCTTTCATTATACAGTAGTACATTGTCATAAATTGAGAAACCAATTTTGAGTCTCTGTCTTCATTTTTTTCTTTGTCGTGTTAATAAATTCATCCGCTCCTGCGTTTCTTCTTATCTCTAGAAATGTAACCGGTAGTTCTTTAACCATGTTACTTAGTACATTGCTGATTTTATCCTCAGCTCTCAGCGCTGCTATCACTGAGTCTTCCAAGTTTCACTTCCTTAAGAATCAGCCTCGATAGTCCATCAGCGTGCACTATATTTTTCGATGTTAAATATTCTAGTTTAAAATTGTAGTTTATTAGTATTGTGCCCCACTTCAGGAGTCTATTCGTGGTATATACAGGTAGTCCTTTCTTGGATCCAAATACGGTAAGAAGCGGCTTATGGTCCGTTTGTAGTGTAAATTCTCTACTGTATATATATCTATGAAATCGTGTTACGGCGAAAATAATTCCCAAAGCTTCTTTTTCTATTTGTGAATACTTTTTCTTGGCCGTTAGTAATGCTCTCGATGCGTGGCCTATCATCCTGCATTTTATGTAAAATGCATGCTCCCACACCGTGTAAGCTTGCATCACTTGCTACAATAATTTCCAGTCTAGGGTCGAAATGTGTCAAGGTTAAATCTGATGTCAATTTATTTATAATTTCGTTAAACGCCTTTTTGCACTCCTCCGACCAGTTCCACTGGACATCTTTTTTCGGTAATTCATTGAGGGGTGCCCTCAATTTATGCATACTATCGATAAACTTTCCATAGTAATTAGCAAGACCGAGGAAGCTTTGCAATTCTGCGATATTTTTAGACTCAGGCATGTTTTTGATTTCTGAAGCTTTCTCTGGGTCAGGTTTCCTGCCATTCTCATTTATGATGTGGCCTAGATATTTTATTTCTTTTAAGAAGTAATCATATTTCTTTCCTTTAACTTTTAACCCAAAGTCTTGTAGTCTTTTAAAAATTTCCTTGATGTGTGTCGCATGGTCTTTTAAATTATCGCTTTTAACTAAAATATCGTCCAGATAAGCTGTGGCGAAATTTTGCCCCGTCAACATAGTATCCATCGTCTGCTGAAAAATCGCAGGCGATACTTTTATCCCAAATGGTAGCCTTTGTATTTGTATAGACCTTTGTGCGTATTTATGCACAGTAATTTGGAACTTTCTTCCGTAATTGGAATCTGCAAGTATGCTTCATTTAGGTCAATCTTTGAGAAAATTTTTTCACCATTAAGTTTAGTGAATATTTCTTCTGGGCCATGAACGGATAGTGATGGTCTTTAATTGCATTATTCAGTTTCGTAGAAAAATCTCCACACACGCGGATTTCTCCCGATTTTTTCTTAACATAAACAACCAGTGCCACCCATTCATTGAAGTCAGTTTTAGAAATAATTCCAGTTTTCTCTAGCTTCTCTAATTCTTTGTCTATTTTTCAATTGTGGCGAAAGGTACGTTTCTCTTTTTTCCTAAATACAGATTGAGCATTCTGTTTAAGCTCGATTTTCACTTCAAATTCGTTGCAACGTTCTAACCCACTTGAAAATACTTCTGGGAATTCTTTGTACAATTCCTCCTTCAGTTTTGTGGCTTCCGAAAACTCACAGTCTATTCTTTTATAAATCCCATGCATTGTATTTCTGTATTCAGTTCGTTCCATACTAGGGTGTCTGTATTTCTCATCACATAGAATTTTTAATTTTTTATTTCGCCCTGGAATTTTACTTTCACTATAATTTCATTTTTATCTTTTCCCCATTACGGATTTAGCAATTTTTAAGTGTGTAGCCTGGCCGGCGTATTTAACTTCCGCCATGTTTGTAAGTTTATAGTCGTCAAATCAGATCCAGAATCTAGTTGCAATGTAATTTTTTTTATTCAGAATTTCCATTTCAACGTATTTTCTTTATTTTCATCCTCCACTCTAGTAGACCTTACCCTACTAGGTTGATTTTTATTTCTGCATACCCTAGCTTTGTGGCCCATCTTACCACATGCTCGGTAATTTTTGTATTTAAAAAGACAATCCTTAAACCAATACCATCCACCACACCTGTAACATGCAGAAGGGAGAGCCTTGTTATTTACTAGATTCTTGTCAACCGTAGTGCTGTATTATTTCTCTTTGGCATTATAATTTTGTTTTGTCTGTGGGGAGGGTACAAAACGTAAATTTCTTTTTACCTTTCGAATGTACGCTACTCCTGACTCTTCTTTGTCCTTGATATCTTTTTTATGATGAGGCTTTTCTGGCAATCTTCTGACAATTTTCATAATGTTAAACCTGGCTCGTTTTGCAGTTTTTTTCAGCATACGTTTTCTCATTTTGCTGTCTTTAACAGCAACTAGTCCTTGGACAAATATAAGACACTTGAAATTGTCTGGGGTAAGTTCCGACAATTTAAAATCGTCACAATCTTTATTGACGATAGCTGCAAAAGTAGAATAGTCTTTGTTTTCGTCTTTTCTGAGATTTCCACCTTTTATGAAACAACGAGATTTTTGGGCGAAATCACTGCCTCATCGAACGTTAGATCATTTGTTTTTTAAGAAGAATATAGTTTACGAACTTGGTGTTTTCGTCTGTCTCTAATTTCCTGAGTCTTCTTTTTCTTCTATGTACCTTGTCCTTTCAGGATGTAGACGATCATGGCTTTCCACGTCTCCCTATCCCTGGTGGCTTTTAGCACGCTTTCTCCTGCAACCCTCCGTTCTGTCATCCACCTGCTCAGGCCCTTCAAATATGTTATCCGCTGCTTTCCTCTGAGAAGTCTTAATTTTTTCTTCTCACTCCAGTACTGACAGTCGATATTAAAAATGTTCTCGTATCGCCTGTAATACTCTCCAAAATTTTTATCTTCCTCAACTAAGTATTTAAAAATTTCAATCGCGTTTCACACCGCATTTTGTGAAAATGTCTCCTTCTTCTCCGTGTTCCTATCCAGGGATGTGCTTGTTAATTTCAATAACAGTTCTTGCAGTTGTGTTTGTTTTTCTTCGTTTGCCTTTTGCATTTCAATTTGTCTTTCTTCAATTTGCTTTTGCATCTCTATTTGTCTTTTTGTATTTCTGTTTGTCTTTCTTCGTTAGCCTTTTTCATTTCCATCTGTTTTTTTCTAATTGATATTGTCTTTCTTCAGTTTTCTTTATGATTTTGAGTATTCCCTTTTGAAAATCTTCCATGTTTTTCTCGGTGTTAATGCAGACAACTTGTTTGTGATCGATTTGTTCGAATCACTTTGTAGCACACTTTGTTAAAGTGATTCGCATAGTTTTATGCGACTGTATTTCGCCAGTCTGATGTTGTCGACTCCTCTTATGTGATTTTTGAGGTCCAGGATGCTAATTTTTGTTTTTTCCTTGGTGTTATGCGTAAGATCGTTTTTTTTCCTCCGTGTGCACTTGTTAGAATTCTCGTCGCCAAATTGTTGTTTGGCGAGACTGTATTTTCCTCCGTGTGCACTTGTACGAATCCTTCGTCGCCAAATTGTTGCGGCAACTGACGTAAAACACGTATTTTCCTCCGCGTGACTTGTCCGAATCTTCGTCAACAAATTGTTTAGCGCGAATGTATTTTTTTTCTCCGCGTGAACTTCTTCGAATCTTCGTCGGCAAATTGTTGTGGATTCTTGTTTAGAAAATCACACAATAATTACAAAAACAGATATGAGAGGAAAAATGTAAGTATACTGAACAAAAGATATACTACCTGTACACGGTTAGTAGATTCAGGAATACTTGTTAGTATGAGTCAAATATATACAAGAAGTAAGTCTGGGTAATAGTCTATATTCTTGCTGACCAACGAGCGGCGGTTCAACTGCTCTGACAAACATCAACACTAACAACAACAACCCGTTCTGTGTCGGAAGGATTGTTTGCATACCATGGAAGAGTCCATAGAGTGTGTGAAAAGGGGTGACACCCCAACACTGTTGGTGATTGACTAGTTTAAGACGGAACAGAAAAATTCTACCCGAAATGTCTGTGTGGGAGAGTTATCAATTCATCCCTGCATTCATTCTTGAATGAAAAGACAACACGACAAACATTATTGTCTCTCGGTCGACGCAATATCATATGACCGATAATCTGAGTAGATTACAGTCATTGTACGCTCCGGACTTCTTCAGGTGTTAGAAATTTCTAACTGAAACCTTTATTACGATCACTGGGTTATATCCTTCTCAACCCATGTGCGATGCCATTTCTTGTGGCCATGAGTTATTTCCCTTTAACTTAACTTAAATGCAGTTGTTGGTGTCAGTTATTATATTTAATCTTTAGTGTTTATTAATACACTTTGAAAATGTGATACAAACGTCTGCTAAGTAACAAGGCAGCATGAGTAAATAAATAAAACATCGCTCTATCTTGACTGAAGATATTTTTATTCCTTTCTACAACTACTTTTAAAAAAGGAATTATCTGTGTGCGTAGTCGAGTGTTAATATATTCACTTTCTGAACACGCTTTGGTTGAATCTCAACATTTTGCCAGGAAGGTAACTTATTAATGTTATCGGTATTCGATGTAATGTCTCACCTTCAGAAATGGTTTGAAAACATTGTGAGTAAAATTGGGTAGCGATTTTGGGTAGCGTGACCGAAGGTTTGAGAGTCATGGCCTGTTTCTCAGGCTAAATAACACACTCTCTAAGGTCCGTTCGCCATAATTGCGGTATAAACCACAGATGAACTCTGATCATGATGTTGAATAAACAAAAATGTGCCAGGCGTTTTGCAACGGCGATTAGCTAGTCACTCTATTAGACAGGCATCCTTGGATACGAGTGGCCAGGCAGGCAAATTGTTCTACTTTACCTGATTAATACACATATTTTTCACAAGAAAGGTTTAGTTTGGAATGATAATATTAAATACAATTTTGTACAATTACAGATGTAAATTCATCCCCTGTTAAATATTGAGTAGATATCATATTCATAATGCTGTAAGAAAGGGAACGTCTCTCTACACTTTCAATAGAGTTAATAGCAGGAAAAATTGGGTTGTATAGGTTTAGATGGTAAGTAGCCTACTGCATAAAGAACTGGCAACCTACTGCAAGAAAATTTCCAAGCGCAGTTTTCCAACATGCTTTGAGCTAACATGGAAGAGTAAGCTCAAAAATTAACATGATAATTATATGTCATACTGATGTACAATCTGCAACAACCTGGCGTAGGCGACTGATGATGATGACTTCCTTAACAGAAGATCAGCGACTGTTTTCCATTTTAACCATAAGTGTGTGTATGTGTGTCTATGTTAAACTAGCAGTATAGCCCGGCGTTGCTCGGGTGTAATGAATGCTTTAAACCTAATCCCTGGTCCTGGAGCTGAGATACTTTGGACGTTGGCACGAAAGACTAAAAAGCAATAGTTGTTTCCAGTTAAAAGAAAAATGAATGGATGTAAGTCAAATTTTGATTTCCTGGTATCGATATCAAATAAGTTTTTTCGTGGTAAACTGAATTTTGAAGGCTAAATAAGTCCTCTGAGTATATGGTGTAATGGCTGAGACTAAGAACTACAATTATACCTCATTAGAGCCAAACACGAAGCAAACACTAAAATAAAAAAATACAGACATACAGGCAGATAAACAGACACACACACAAACATCTTGCCTTTTATATATATATATATTATCGATTTTCTGCACTATTGTAAGAACTGCAACCTTGAAACTTCTGAATATCGTTTCTTATGTCTCTTTTGATGAGCTTATCCAATTTGATTAAAATCGGACCACTCCTTCTATAACCCGATTTTATCGATTATCGATTTTCGATATTTATCCGGGTTACCACGACACAAACCCTAGCTAAGAACACTCGCAGACACTTATACTACAACTGTGTAAATTTTCAAGAAAATCGGTTCAGCGTTTCGGAGTCTATAGGTAACGGACACAGACACATACACACACACAAAGTTCCATTTATAAATAAGTTTAGATCTTTGTATAAAGAAAAAGAAAGTATATATTATCACAAACACACACATAAATGGATAATAACATACACACATTTATATGTTTCTCATAACGAATTCGACAGCTGAACTAGCGAAGAGTATTGTTGAATTCATTATTTCATATGAGAAATCACGAGATTATTTCGATGAAACCATTATTAGTTTGCATTAACTTTGACTAACTTAAGTTAAACCAAACTCAATTACGATCATTTTACGACAATCTGTCATAAAAAAGTAAAGCCTATGAGAAAATGAGATTCATGAAGTTTCTCTTTTGAAAAGGACAGAATTACGCCTGAAATGGTTTTGAACATTGGTTATTGATTCTGTCAGTTACATTAATTTGCCTATATGCACAGTAAGACATTGACTAGTTATGAATTGTAAAAGGTTCGTACAAATATTTTTCTCATTAAGTAGTAAAAGATTAAGTATAAAAGAAATACACTGTTTTATATTTTGACTTTTGCTTATCTATTTAGCTTTGTTGATCGATAACATTGTGATTTCATTCTTTGAACATTTCAGTATTTCTTTATTAACAGAACTCAATATGACATTAATTCACAATGAATAAACAGTCTACATTCTAATGTAATTCACTTTAATTCAATTCGCGAACATATTGTTTAATATTCCGGTACAATTTTAGCGCGCGGTCTACGGCAGCGTGAGGTCTACCGCAGTTTCCGTAGTCTAAGTTGTGAAATGACATTTACGGTCTACATTTCATGCCATGAATTTGTTACTAGTGCTTAACTTTTTAACACTTTCGACCTGAGTGCACCTGACAGGAAAATATAAAATGACTTTTAGCGTGTGGTCTAATTTTCATATGCTTCACTTATTTTTCCCTTGTATACCGAGTACTTCTGACTGGTGAATATAAAAAAATACATTTTAACCATGCTGTTAAAAGTCTTATACAGATCTGTCACTTTAACAGAGGAAAAAGCAGATGCATTTTTACAAGTACGTAAACCACAAGAAGCAGACTCTTGCCACAAGTGTTACGAACGAAAAACAAAAACGTCATATACGTGGGGAGTACACCCTTGTACTTTGTTGTCCTCGAAAGTAGTGCCATAATGAGATTTGATGGAAAGTACTCAAAAAAATAAAACATATTTATTTTTGGCATTCCTAAATGATATATATGTATCGTGTATGTAGCACCAATTAATTCTATCAACATAATGAATTAGTAGACCGCACATTATTGAAGCACGCTATATATTATTTGATAGCGAAGACTACGAGAACTGCAGTAAATTGCAGGCAATAGTAGTAATGCTAAATGTCAGTTCACAGCATAAACGATGAAAACTGCGGTAGACAGCACGGTAAAGTAGCACGTTAAAGGGCATTTCACAGCCAAGACGGCATTAATATATATATGATAATATTTGTATTATAGGTTTATATTAAAAATATAGTTTACTGCAACACAAGAGCAGCTGTGTCTTGGTACTATCGTATTAGGACCTAATCAGGCATTGAAATATTTTTCTGTTAGGAATCATTATGTATAGAAGATTAAAAATTCACAATTATTACCAAATCCTGTCAATTGAGGTTGAGGGATTTTCGAAGAGTTCGTCTCAGTGAACCATTAAAAAGTCAGGTTATGATGGATAGGAGAAATTTGTAAAGGCGTGTAAGAGATTTGAAATGACTTGAGACCCAGAAATTTTCTATGTCAGTGATGAAATAAATTGAATTATATATATGAAGCATTTAGCAAGTCTGAAAAGTTATCGCCAGTCATCCTGAAACTGTTATAAGATTTTCTTTAACTTATTTTTTAACTTAAAATAGTGAACAAGAGATAAAGACGGGATAGTTTTTATTAATACACTGAAAAGTGAAACAGATGTAGTTGACTTAGTGGGTGATCTATTCGTTAAGCCGCAACAAATTAATTATCAGAAGATGGAAGAATCAATCAATATATGTTAGTGGATAGATTATAGATATCTAGTTATATGATATTAGGAAAATTGGTTATACTTTAGGGTATATTTTAGACGATGTTGAAAAATGGAAGTTGCTTCGTTACGTTTATTGAACAAGTTTAATTTTGGGAATTTGATAAGTTGTAAATTTTCTTTAAACATAGAAAACAGTAAACACTTTCACCAGAGTTTATATTGCAATTTTTGATGTTAATGGTTTTCACTAGTATTTTTACTAGAACTCATATTGTAATTTTCAACTCTAACTATTTTCTCTGGCTTTTCGTATTACTGGTTCCCATACTGTATTCATTTCTATTTTTGGTCGGCTTAGGAAATTTTTGAATTCTAGCATATGTGCTGATTCCTTAAGTTTACATAGTTTCCAGTAGCGTTCTCTATCAATTATTTTAACTTCATCTCATAGGGGGCGGTGATCCTTTTTCTCTCTTCATATGTAATTAGTTACGCCTGATTTTTCTATTTCCATTAAGTGTTACGGCCTTGCGATGTTCTTGTAGTCTTACCTTGAGGGAGCGGCCTGTTTCCGTTTATATTTCTTTCCACAGCTTAATGGAATGGCGTGCACACAGTCCTTATGCATGTCCTAATCTGCTGGGGCCTTACTCGAAAGAGGCACCTGCAAAGTGTAGAACATCTTCTGAAGATCGTCCTGATGTTATATGAACCACAGATCCCTTTGTATTTTCTCCGATAACCCATTCACATACTGTAGACAGACCGAGACTGTTTTCTCTGTTTTTCCTCATGCACTCTTTTTTCCATGTTTGTTGGAGATATTGTCATGTACCCTGGATAATTGTTACGTTGTAGAGTACTGTTTATACTGACCATGTCTTGTTCTTAGGTCTCTGTGTCGCTGCTTATGACTTTTGTTCGATGTTGCAGACAGCGAACGATCCCTTTATTTATATTATATGGGTGGTGTAAGTTGAAGTTGAGGTATTGCCCTGTGAATGATGGCTTGCAGTATACGGATTTTTAGTCCCAACTCTGTTCGAGTTATTAGCACATCCAGGAATACCAGCTTGTTCCCACTCTCTTTTTCCATAGTGAACTATATGAATGATTTTATTGCGTTCCTATAGTCCAGTAGCGTCTGGACATCCTCCAAGTGTAACCAGAGTATGAAGGTGTTATCAACTTAACTCAGCCATAGAGTTGGCTTTAGAGCTGTGGATTTTAATGCCATCTCTTCAAAGTATTCCATGTGTATGTTCACCACTGATGGTGATAATGCTAAGCCTTCATCCTGAGTATATATGCCTGACCTTAATCCAAAAGAGATAATAACATAAACAACAACATCCTAAAAAATTAATGATCACAACAACACTAATTGCAAATGCCAAAAATCTATTGAGTGTACATTAAAAATAAATGTTTAACTGACTCTATAGTCTACCTACGGGCTAATTCTAACATAGAAATTCCCACAGTAATAAAATTTTATATCAGTGGTGCCAAGAATCAATTTAAAACCCGCCATTATTTTTATACCTTATCTTATCTGACTTTCTGGACACAAACAACACATTTTGGAAATCTTTGCATTTACCTTGATGAATGACATCCAAGAACGAAATGCGACGATAAAGAAACGGTTTTATATGAAATCATATTTACTATCAAAGAGCCTGTATATTAGTTAATCTGAGCACAGAATTAACAAAGAGGTGACAAATAAGTTATTCGTCTTAAGAAAATTGAAAAAATGAACTTTTCATATGTTCAGGTTATAATTTCAAACTAAAACATTCAGATGGATTGCACATAATTGAAATTATAATTTTAGTATACTTCAACTTTTAGCAATTTCTTTTAACATGCTTTTTTCAAAGGATCGGTCTATATTGAGTCGATCAGTATGCATGCCTGTATTTATTAATGTGGATATATTTGTTTCTTAAATACTTATTGGTGGATAAATTTTATTTGGATATATTGGATTGTCTGGAATGTTCATTAAAGAAAATTAAAAAAGAAAACAAAAAGGTGCATTTTAATTGCTTTTATACAGCAAATCACAGATAGAATTGCAACCTAATTTAGTATTTTTGCCAATTCCAGCGGTGTGTAATGCTGTTATTCCCAATCAATATCTTGATTTGGTCGTTAACTGTAGTTAGGGGTGGTCTACATCAGCATTCTTCATCAATAAAGTTACTTTTACCAATTCTAAACTTACTGAATGACTCCATGCAGTTTGATCAGATAAAGCAACTTTAACGGACAGTGTATATATCATTTTATGGTTTGTGAGGACATTTTGCCCCTAGGCAATAAAAAAGCATCAAGTGTGTAAAATGTACCTTATATTCTTACATTTTTAAGGTTACAAAATAGACAAATTAACTATGCATATCTTGTCTGTCGAAAAGAAATGACGTTTTCTAAGGTGCTGAATGCTCATTTGTAATAAATAAGTAGTAATTATTGGGTCGGCAAAAGTGGTGGACGGTGGGGAATTTTGTTTTATCTCGGACTTTTTGTTGTGTTGAAACATAGAATCGCAGGTGGAAATACCGTCTATGACATTTTATTCGGGAAATAGCGATTCATGTAGTCTTTCAAAATACCTCATACTGGAGTATCTCTCATCGTGTGACTTTAATTATTTTAAATCAGCATTTCGATTAGATCACTATCAACGATTGAAGATCAGCTGGTATGTCATCGGTTTTGCAGATTAAAACTTCTGCTTCTGAATATAATGAAATACATATAAACGGTACCGTCAGCTATGATACTATCTCCACAAACAGGACATATTGTTTTGCATGTTGTATTTCGGAAATAAAAGAACATTAAATGAAGAAAATATTTCTCACTTTCTTCCATTTTCACTTTTAACAGTAGAAAGTTTAAAAATTCACGATAGAGATGTGACATTTCAGAATATATTTATAGACCAAATTTTAGCAACGTGTGAAACACAATTGTGTTCTATTGCCTCCAATTGAAAAACGTTACGAACTCTTGATTCAACGCACCATTATCGGTATATATATATATATATATATATATGCATGCACATATATATGTATGTATGCATATATATATGTATATATATATATGTATGTATATATATGTATATATGTATATATATAATGCATATATAATTTGTATATATATATGTATATATATGTGTATATATATATGTATATGCATATATATATATATATGTATGCACATATATATGTATGTATGCACATATATATATGTATGTATGCATATATATATGTATGTATGCATATATATATATATACGTATGTATGCACACACACACACACACACACATATATATATATATATATATATATATATATATATATAATAAATGTACGTGTGTGTGCAACAATTCAAAATAAACATGTCTCTCTATATATAATATAAATATATATATATTCTGAACTTAAATTGTTAAATATAACAGTCAATAAATGTCTATTATGTTCAAACATGACCCATTCTAAACAAAGCATTTGAGCTTTAATTTCAGGAGAAAATAAAGACAAAAACTGTCTAACATTTGGGTATTTTTTATTATGCTGGTTCCAAGCTTTCGGCTCACATGAGACATCTTCAAAGAGGTTACAGGGACGTTAAAAAAGACATACACCACCAAAGATGACATTATCTTGTGTTGACATATAACATATCTATGCGATAATAATAGTTGGAAACAAAGAAAAGATTACTGGACTGCTATGCGATGCCATACCTTCAATATGGCATTGAATGCTGGATAATCTGATTAAAGATGTAAGACTTGAAGCAACCAAAATGTGGTTCTACAGAAGATGCTGAGGATATCATGGGCCGAACAAATGAGCAAGAACGACATTTTGGAGAGGATGGAAACGAAAAAGAAAATTATACTAAACATCAGGAAAATACAGCAGAAGTTTCTGATACATGTAAAAAGGAAAGAGGGTTTGGGGCATCTGATACTTACAAGACAAAAAGAAAAGAGAGGCAGGCGAAAGCAAAACGTATCATATTTGATGGGCTTAAGCAGATAGATGGCAGAGTAGGGTTTAAGAGAAATAACAAGAGAAAAAGTATGAGCGGGTACACGGGAGAGGAGGATGTGTAAAATCATGATCGCCTACTATCTGAAAGAACACGTCACATAGAAGAAGACGAAGGTGCTAAGTGGTAGTTGTATTTTGTTTTCATAAAAACACCAGTTTTATGAGTCAGTAAACATCACAAATGAATCCCTGTTAAGCTAAGTTGCTTTGTTTAATAAAGCAAATAAAGTAAATTATCTAATTACTTTTATAAACAAAACATTAAAAATAAATATTTTAGAAATAAGATTGTAGATTTACCTGACTTTCCAAATACGCTAATTACAAAACTGATTCAAATGCTAAGATAAATACTAACTTCCGGGCAGAATATATATACTGGAATAACAAAGCAATTTAATTATAAATGTTAATAACAAAGCAACTGTTTATAAAAAAGGTGATAGCTTTGTTACAAGCTCTTATAATGGAATTGACATGATTAATAGTTTTATACTTAACTTGATCAGAAAATAAGAAGTTGTATTTAAATGAAAACGTACTCATATGCTTCACAATTTGATTTTTAAAAATGATTGTGAAAGTACTATAAGAAAATACTATAAGCTCTGGTGAAATTTTTTCTTAGTGCCCTGAATACATGTATTTAGGCGTGCTACCAAATTGGCATCAAGGTCTTACGCTTTTACCGTCGAAACAGTGAAATGTAACCGCCTCTATTACTCTAACACTTTATTTTATTCCCTGAAGCTACAATCTTCAAAAGTTTAGATGCAACGTCAATTGCCATCTTTCGTCTTTTTGCTTCCCATCCATCTCTTATATTTTCTTTTACAATCCCTGAAACTTGTTTTTTCTTTCACTGCAACCAACTGTGCACAAACTGGCGTTCCTGATTTTCTTGGGCTGAAATGATTATAAAAATTGACATAGAAAAGAAAACTGAATTATGAACAGTTTGAAAATTAAAAGAAATATAACCAGATATCAATAACTGTTTTTTAGTCGGTACTATTTATTCAATTGTAATGAAAACAGGAAAAGTAGTGACTGACATAACAGAGATACAACGGTGACTGAGATATTGGTGTAATGAAACCATTGAAACAGATAAATCGCATAGTCGATGAATGAAAATCGGATTCATAATCGATTAGTAAAAAAAAAAGGAAAATTAAAACAATCATATGTTTGTCCTGAAAGACAAAAATATTGAAACAGAAATGGTGTCAACTGAATCTTACAATCATGATTTCATGTAATTTTATAATCTTTTCCAGTAGAATTTTAGAAAAAAAGAATATCAATAAAAAAGAACATAATCCTGTTATCGATGACTCGCAATACCGTTTTCACGAGCAAATTTCAAAGCAGACAACAACAAAACACGCAGAGTCTAGTTGCGTTTTGTGTTATATGAGTAACTAATTAATTTTTATTACTTGTATCAGGGATGTGCGTTGTGGTGTAGTGGATATTGGCTCGGAACGGGGAGCCGAGTTCGAAATCCAGTTGAATCCATTGTATTCACTTACGCGCAAATACTCTTGGGAAAGGTATTAATCCGTCTCTTTCCTCCAGTTATGACCTAAATAGCAGGACAGATTGGGTTCTATAGCCTTGGTCGGCAACCAGTCTACCGCAGAAAGCAATGGCAACCTACTGCGGAATAATCTTCTTCCCAGTCAGTCATGTCTCTTTCGAGATATGATCACCCAAGCGTGTATCATGTATGGCACTTAACCGACTGACTTGTATCATACAGATATTTAAATTTTATTTAATAGTTGTTTTTATTTTGAATAAAACAATAAACAAGCAAAGTTAATATATTAATAAATAACTTGTATTATCATTATTTGAATTATTCGAAATAATGTCCTCATCTCTTTTTTCCATATTCACGACGTTGCACGACGTTGCACGGCGTTGCACGACGTTGCACGGCTGTTGCACGCTTCGGCCTTTTTCAGGTGCTTCAAATTTCGAACCGTGCCGTATATTTCGTATACCATTCCCGTTCCATTTTCCATGCTACTTCCAGATATCATGTAACTCAATTTTCTAAGTTATTTGTTCATCACTGATGTAGCCAGGTATTGAACACACAACTCTTTGGGTAAAGTCATTGGATCTAACAACTGGGACATGTCTCCTTGAGGGCACATGACCCAGTGGATAAAAGCGTTGGTTAGATCAAACGAATTCATTGGTTAGATACTTGGGGAGACATGGCCGAGTGAAAATGTCGTGAATATGACAAGAAAGATGAGTACAACAGTTCGAACAACATAAATAATATAAATACTACCTCATCTCAGAAGTATAGACAAATAATGAACTTGTATTAACAACTGTGAGAAGAAAACCTGGTTTGCCCTTTTACTTGAGAAATTGAGAAAAGGCTTCGGTGTAAAGAATCTTTAAGGAAATTTATTTGGAATCTGTGTAGAAGAAACAAAAAAGTAAGATAAAACAATGTGTTTCTGGCTTGTGAATCTCTTTAAACACAAACTTACCAAATTTCTGTGATATCTAATTCAACCTGTTTTGATCAGATAATTTGTTCACATACAATGTATAGATTTATGCGCAGTCACGATATGATACTACATGTCATTTTATCTTTACAGAATTTAATTTATAACGTATTTAAAAGAGTATTTACGAAATAGAAAAAAGCTAGTAAATTATAAAAACGATAATTACTAGATAACATTCGATGGAAATTAGAAATAACTTTCCTAAACAAGATTTTATTTGGTGGCGCAAAAAAATGGGAACTAATTTTGCAACACTTTCCTTATGAAAAATTTGCACCAAAATAAACCTACTATTACGTATTTTTTGTTGTCAAAACGCACCTTTTACCTTATGAATTAATGTCGAAATGTTCTTGCATTTTATTGTATTCTGAAATTATTAATAAGTATACGCACACACACACACACACACACACACACACACACATACATACACATATATATATGTATTTAAATAGGAATGATTTGGTTTACTTGAATGGTTTATGATCAACAAAGAAAAGGAAACTGTGGAGATACATGATCGTCGAGATCCTGAAAAACACAACGCAAAGATTTGATTGGATTGTTTAACAGCATATCGAATCCTTTAATGTCGAACTTTTATCTTCTTAGGAGCTTTGAAGTAATAAATATACGATATATATGATTCTGCTTTTACACTTGAATACATGGTAGATGATTCTCAAGTTTTATGTATATAAATATTTGTGTGGGCATAACTACTAGAGGTGATGATTTGTAGATTTTAAGCTGTATTTTTATTGAACTTATAATTTTGAATACAGTCTGATTTTTTTGTCGGATATTATATGGATTAATATGATGAAAGAATTATTTTATGTTGGGTGATTGGTTGAATGTAAGCCTTCAATTACAGGTAAAATATATTGTTAGTCATTTGCTATAAAATGCATTGTTGATCATTTTGCTATAATATTTATTGTTGGCAATTTTGCTAAAAAAAGGGTATTATTTATCATTTTCCTATAAATAGGGCTTGTTGTTAATTTTTTAGAATATAAAATGTATTGGTAGAATTCTATGCTTTCATAGTATTTTGTTTTTGTTAAATAGTTCATTATTTGCCCATAGCTGGGACTCTAATGGGTGATACCACCCAGGGTCATGGAGGGACATTAAAACAACAGCAATTAAGAGGTGGTTCTACTCTTACTCCGCTAAACCTCCAATTTACCGATCAATGACCGTGTTGCCGGATTTAGTTTATCATTACATTCAAGAATAACAAGATATAGAAAATGTATGGATTTCAAATGTGAAATGCGCATCACAATTCAGAGTGCTTCAAGTAGTTAATCTCATTAATCACCTAATCTATATTTGAATTTTGAAAACAGCAAAACTGTCTTCAAAATAAAAATGTGTCTTATTCACTGATGTGTCTTATATTCCGTTTATTCATGTTTTCGAACAGTTTTGATATAATCTTTTGACGTTGGAATAAAAGTTTGTAAAAGAAACTCCTGTAGAGATTAATCCAAGAGATTTGATTTTGCATTAAATAAAATAAAATGTATTTGGCTACAAAAGTAGTTACCTTTTAAATGGTTAGAAATGTTTTTGGATTATTTACCAGGCACCTTAAGTTCATAGTAAATTAATAACCCGAAAATTTAAAAATAACTAATGGCCATTAACCATATCTTTCGACAAATCAAAAAGACAAAGCCAGTTTTAAATCTACTAATAGAATGTTTATACAATAATTTAAAATACTTGTGTTTAGAATTTGGTTAAATAGAAAAAGTTGCCGGTATGAAAAATGAGACATCTCATAAATTCTGATTTTTGTTTTTATTTTGAGAATAAGTTGAATCAGAACTTTTCAACAAACGCTTATATAAATATTAGTGAACGCACTTTAGAGTTGATAGATACTCCAGAGCGGAAAGAAGCAAGAAGAAGAAATTGCTACTGCATCTTGTGATAATTGTATTGTGATAATTGTACTCTAATCTAACACCATAAGAACACACATCTCCGATGATGTTTGGAATTGGAAATCGGAGCGCAGTGTTCAAATTCTGGTTGGATTCGTTGCATTCACTTACACACAAATAGCCTTGAGAAAGGTAAGAATCTATTTTCCTTAGCCATAAGTTAAACAGCAGAAATTGTATTTGATACGGCGATTATTATTTAAAAAAATGTTAATTCACTCGTAAAAAAATAAAATACTTATTCCTACAATCTAAAATATACTTCGGCTTTAAAATTCCTACAAAGAATAATAAACCGTAAAAAGTCAATAAAAAGTCAATCCACTAATCATTTCAGATAAGCATGGGGTATAATAAAGCATCATGGCAAAATATAATCTGTCTTATTGAAAGTATTAATCTGATCTTCATTTCAGTCACTTTTTGTTGCAAATCTCAGATCGCCATTCTCTGGTTGTTAGTAGATTGAAGTAGAAATAAAGTATAAGCTTCATAACGGACGATAAAAAGTGAATAAAATTCGGATGAAAAATATAAAAGTAAATACTTAAAATAGCTTCACTGAATCAACGAATTTCTAAAAATGATATTACTACTAATTCTATCAATATATGCAAATAAAACGATAGCAACGTATAGGACAGTCGAGGCAAATAAAGAACAGTTATCTACTTAGAATTGAACGATTGGATAGCAATCTCTGTCGGTAAGATGTGCTAAGGGTTCACGTTTTTTCATCGGCATCGACTTTGCGTACTAACAACCGTGCAATAATGGTGTGAACCAATTGGGAACTCAATTTAAGATAACAAATGTACGCATAACATTAACAACGCTTCATTCAAGAAATAAAAAATAATAGCCAGTCTTAAATCTGTGAAAGATATTCATCCTGCCTTAAACATGTAACGTTTATGCACTTTTATGTTGATTGGTGTCCTTTATCATTGTTTATATTGTGAATATCCTTTCCGTTAAGCCAGTAATTCTCAACCATTGTGATGCGACACACTAGAGTGCCATGTGATCCTCTAAAATGTGCCACAATATATTGTCATTTCTAGTGATCGGGGGTTCAAAATAATACCATTGATATATTTTTAATTTCAGTACGAAAGGAATATCCTACATTAGCTACAAACACGTAATCAGTTTTATTGCAATTAACAAATCACTCAATAAGTCCCAGGCCTGACATGTAGATGGTGCCACGAATAAAATGTCTATATTATGTTTATAAAGTACTAACCATCAAACGACACGTGAGAAAATTTGGGCCCAATCAGATTATTAGTTTACAAATTACAGTTATTTAAATGAAGCTACCGTTGAAAATTTTTTAAAAAAAAGAAAAAATCTGAATTCTGTGTGTTGATGAACAATTGCTTTCTGATGGGAAAATACTGTTCAAGCAAAGCAATGGCTTGATAAATGTTATTCGGACACTTCTCTGTTGGAAAAAAATGATTAAGAGGTAGTATGCTGACTTTAAACACGAACATACATACACAAATGATGCTGAACGCTCAGGTCACCCAAAATCGGCAGTTGACCCGGAAAACACAAAAAATTAAAATAAAATCCACAAACTCGTTTTGGCCGATCGGAAATTGAAGTTGCGTGATATAGCAGAGGATTTGTACATGTCAGAAAACAGTGTATTCGCCATTTTACACGAACATTTGTCAATGAGAAGTCAATAAAATAGGCGTCGACGTTATTTTTTTATTAACACTTCTCTAAGTGCAACAAGTGTACAAAAACTTGAAAGAGAGAAAGAGAGAGAGAGAGAGAGAGAGAGAGAGAGGGAGAGAGTTTATTCAATATTTTAAAGTCCCAATTCTCCTTAAAGAATAGTAGTCTCGGTTTCTTGTTCTGACCTGCCAAAAGTGTCAAATCTACTGCTTTGCCGATCTGCAGACATATGTAGAGATTTAACGGTTTACTTCCGTTTCATTTGCAGTAATCTTCTATGCAAGTTTCGAGAGATTCAAAATGAGTGATGGACCAACCTCGCAGTTATAATCAAACCTAGGTGACTACAGAGGCTTCTACGAACTTCTCAAGGCAGATAATAGCCCGACTCACCTGTTCCAGGATTTCTTTGCGCAGTGCGGATGTACAGGTGCCCTTTACCGACAAGGCTTCTATTCTGAGTCGTTGGTCTGAGCATTTTTAGGCTCTTTCCAGTGCTGATTGAGTCGTCCCATACCTAGTAGTTCTCCACGTCCATCAGCAAACATTCAAAGCGGGGCTGGATGAACTGCTCTCTACAAAAGAAATTACCAAAGCCATAAACCAGATGAGGCGTGGCAAAGCAGTGGGAGTCGACGGGATTCCACCAATGATCTGAAAAGATGGAGGATCAGATTTCCACAGTAAAAATGGGAGTAGAGCAGACTTTAATTTGATCTCTGCGATGCAACCATTGTCATCTTGTATAAAAACAAGAAAGAAAAGTCAGTTAACTCTAACCTGTAGGGGATAACTCTGCTCTCCATCGCAAGAAAACTTATCACTCGAGTACTCCTGAACATATTGGTAACCACCATCGCAGAAGACCACCTACCAGAAATCCCATGTGATTTCATATACAATAGGGTCACTACAGACTTGGTGTTCATCCTCAGGCAGCTAAAAGTGAAATGCTGGGAGCATAAGGAATTACGGTACGTACCGTCTGTGGATCTGACCAAAGTGTTTGACACAGTGAGCATGAAGGGACTGTGGATGACCATGGCGAGTCTCGACTGCCCCCTAAAGTTCCTCAGTACGATCGTACAACTGCACGAAGTACAAGCGGGACCAAGTCAGACTGAACAGCGACGTCTCTGGACCATTCGCCATTGTCAACGGCGTGAAACAGCGTCGTGTCCTAGAACTGACTCTGTTCAGCACCTTTTTCAGCATGATATTCAAACAGGCCACAGAAGATCTCGACGATGACTACGCTGTGTACATCCGCTACCGCCTTGACAGCAGTCTGTTTAACCTTAAAAAACTTCAGGCCCACACAAAGACACTAGAGTAGTTGTTTCGTGACCTCCTTTGCTCTGACGACACTGCCTTCTCTGCCCTCACTCGAGGTCAGCTTGAAGAAGACGGAAGTTCTCCACCATCCATCATCCCGAGATTAGCACCCTCCCTGCATCACCATCGGCGTGTCTAAGCTGAAACAGTTCATCAGTTCACATTGCTCATCGTATCTCGACGTGGGAGCGTTCGTCCGGCAGTGAACGGTCAACTCGGAACTGGTACGGACCGGGGGAATCCGACTGTCTAATTAAAACAAAGCATTGTGTGGCCGGTCGACCCGTACAGACACGATGTGATTTCTTCCCAGAACGTCAAAATGAAGAAATTCAACCAAGCGGCAGTAAACGGCGGAAGTACCTATCACTCTCTTATGAAGTTGTCTAAGTTAGCTAGGTCTTCTCTCTTATAGCACCGTCATATTTTGGGTGACAGTGGTCCCCTTACATACATTATGGGGAACCTGGCGAGTCCCCAAGGCACCAGCTGTATATCCGGTGCACTCTCCTCCACCCTACCCGAGAACGACTTAGTCCAGACCAACCTCTCCGTGGTTCCCGTCAAACTTCGAAAGCAGCAGGCTGCAGATCGGCAAGCGTTTGTTACACCCCAAGCACAGAGGGGTAAAACAAAGAGACCCACTATCTCCTTTGCTGTTTAACATCACCCTTGACACCGTCCCCGAGTGTCAGGAGGAATTCAATCGGCGGACTAGAGTTCAATCAAATGGCCTATGCCGATGATTTGATCCTGTTCGCCAGCTCCGTCGAGGAAATTCAGAAAAGACTGGACCATCTCCCAATCGGACTCAGCCGGCTGGGTCTGAATTTGAGCGCCCCCAAATGTAATGCGTTGTCAATCCGTGGCAGCAAAAAGAGGAAGAGTAGCTTGGTTGACACGGTTATCCCGCTCAGGGTCAATGGTACCTCTCTCCCGGTGGTGACCGCTACCTCCAGGTTCCGCTATTTGGGGGCGTGGTTTGATCGTCGTGGGATTGTCCACTCGCCCCTGGGTCTGCCCACGTTGCTTCAGAGACTCAATAGGGTCCGCTCAAGTCACAACAAAAGCTACTGTTTCTTAAAACAGTCCTGCTGCCGCGTCTACTGCATCAAATTACATTTGGGTGGTTTCGCAAAGATGAACTAGTGTAGGGCGATAAGTACATAAGAGGCGCAGTACGCAAGTGGCTTCGGCTACCAGCGGACTTCCCCGACTCCGTAATACGCGCTCCATCCAAGTATGGCGGGTTGGTATCAACTCACTCGAATATCTTATAGTAAGCATCAAAGGCAACAGACTCCACATGATGTCTGAATCCGATGAGGACGGCGCTGCCATCTCTGCCCCTCCAGCCGTTGCAAATCTGATGACTTACCGTCATGCAGGATTTACCACATGCTCCTGGGAGGCTCTGGTGGAAGACCTTCACAAGAGGTTGGGCATTCGATGTCTTCAGGGATATGAACGAGTACCAGCTGTCAACAGCTGGCTTGAGCGTACTCCAATAAAACTCGCCGGCTTCAATTTCCAGGAGGCTGTAAGAGTGCGGTTAGACTGTATCGGCACGCCAACCCGCCTTTCCCGGGGTAGACGGAACGTCTCTACCAAATGCAAATGTGATACCTCTGCTCGGATGAGCCTGCCACACATTGCTTAGGCTTGCCTAATCTTTGCACGGTCTGCGGTTGAAGAGGCACGACAACGTGGTTCAACATGTGGAACAGATGATTGCAAAACGAGGGTTTAAAGTCATCCAGGAGCAGAGATTTGAGACAGTACACGGTCAAAGGAAGCCATCGTGGGCGACCGGGACATAATACGTTTGGATGTACAAATCCGGTAGGATTCTGTTATAGGCACCCTCGACGCCTGTAATAGGGAGAAAATCACAAAATACAACCACCCTTATGTTCAGGAAGCAGTGCGCAAATCGGGAGAGCCTGGAAAAGACATTAAGGTGATGGCTCTAACCTAAAATTGGCGCGGAGCCGTTGCTTAGCAATCCTACCAGAATTGCCTAACCAACCGTTTGTTAAGATAGGGGAATTTCGGACGATTTAGGATGATACTTCGGGATACGGCTCGGATGCTGAGAGCATACTGGGCTGTTCCAGTGGGGAGCTGCCCCGCTGCACCATCAGGGAAGATATCTGATTCTCTAAGATAAAGAATCAAACCGGTGATGTGGTGGGGTAGGTCTCGGTCGGCACGGGACTAACTAATCTAACCTTATATAGGTTAAAGGGAATTTCTCACCACTGCCCAATAGATGACATCAAACGCGCCCCGCTTCCACGAAGTGGAATTTGGATACTGACTGTCGTAGATCGTTTGAGGGGCATGCCGACCAAAGAGCACTAGGCTGGCGGGTTAGTGGTGGTGAGTTAGCCAAATGCCTCGTCATCTAATTATTGAGACGCATGAGCGGATCAACGAGATTCCCAATGTACCTCCCTACTATCTAGCGAAACCACAGCCAAGGAAACGGGCTTGGAACGATCGGTTGGGAAAGAAGACCCTGTTGAGCTTGACTCTAGTCCGACTCTGTGTGGAAATACGGGAAGTGTAGCATAGGCGGGAGACCCGCCTTTGACTGCGTCGGGAACACGTCGATCGGGACCGGGTGGAAGCAGTCCGTTGTCGGGGAGGTCGGCCCGTCGGTGTTGGTCCGAAGGTGGCTTTCGCTGTCGATGGTGGTGGTGGTGGCTGTTGGGTCCGCGCGTTTTTGCTTGCGTGTTCGCTGCTGCCGCTGTCGCTGGCGGCGTCGGTCGTCTCGCTTGCCTTTCTCTTCGATGGCTGGCGCGCTTTGCTGTCCGGTTTTTCCGGCCTTCGTCGTGACCGGCTTCGTTCGGTGTCGTCGAACCTGAAATACCGCCACTTCCATCGTTTCCTCGATCACCCGGCGAAAAAGGGGACTGGTCTCTCGGCGGTCATCTTGCTAGCGCGAAGGGTGCGGGCCCCCGACCGTTTGGGGCTCGACCCTTAGCCGGGGACCGTGCTGGACGGGGAGTTTGATTGGGCGGTACGTCTGTCAAACGGTAACGCAGGTGTCTCAAGGCGAGCTCAGCGAGGACGTAAACCTCCCGTAGAGCAAGAGGGCAAAAGCTCGCTCGATCTCGATTTTCAGTACAAATACGAACCGCGAAAGCGT
This sequence comes from Ascarosepion bandense, assembly GCA_037127315.1. Classification (NCBI taxonomy): domain Eukaryota; kingdom Metazoa; phylum Mollusca; class Cephalopoda; order Sepiida; family Sepiidae; genus Ascarosepion; species Ascarosepion bandense. The sequence goes on from JBBBDQ010000222.1 coordinate 808,626, forward strand.
AGCCCATCGATCCTTTCCGAGTGGAGAGCTCCGTTCCGCCGAGGGGTGTCAGAAAAGTTACCACAGAGATAACAAGCTTGTGGCGTTAAACGTTCGTAGCGACGTCGCTTCTTGATCCTTCGATGTTGGCTCTTCCTATCATTGCGAAGCAGAATTCGCCAAGCGTTAGATTGTTCACCCACAGACAGGGAATGTGAGCTGTGTTTAGACCGTCGTGAGACAGGTTACTTTTATCCTACCGATCGGTATGTTTTACGTCGGCTGTAGCAACGGCCATCCCGTCCAGTACGAGAGGAACCGCAGGATCGGAGTAACGGTTCGCGTGCTCGCTCGAACGAGCGGCGGTGCCACGCTGCTTCTGCACGATAACGGCTGAAAGCCTCTAAGCCGGAACCGCGACCAGTGCCGTCACGGTATTACGAAAGGCGTCTCTTATTGTTCCGCTGGAGTCTGTCATTGATGTCATCGTCGCTAAGGGCGGCTGCTGTTGTTAGGGTCCGCGGTGGCGCTCGTCGTTCGGCTGTCGTCGCTTCGAACGCGGCGGCGTCCAGGAACAGGCCACCCGACAGGCGGGATTGTGCCGTTGCCGACAAATTTCAAACCCCCCGTGGGGCGTGAAATGAGGGATCGCTCGTAGACCACTTGACTAGGCTCGGGGTGTCGTACGTAGTAGAGCAGCCACCACACTGCGATATATTGAGACTAAGCCCTCAACCGACTCGATTCGTCCTCCTGGCTGAGACGGTAAAAGTCCAACTTGTCGGCGTCAAAGTGTGTTTCACTTTTTCGTTGTTGGGAGTTACTTTCTCGGTATAATTTGGGATGATGGTTTTCTCATTCTCCCCAATCTTTCACTCCATATTTGTATCTCTCATTATCTATTTCCACATTTCAAATCACCCTGAGAATTTGCTCTGACTACGACGAGTTCGCGCGTTCGGCTGGCAGGCACTCAGCTGGTGACACGCCAAATGTGTCATGAGAAATCGTTTTCGACGACCACACTCGCCCCGTAATCGGAGGCTCAGCAGCCGGCTACGTGGCACTCGGCAATTGTAGGCTAAGTGTCGATGAGATCGGGTATCACACGTTGGCATGATCAGACTCCTAGCCGACGACCACTCGCCACCGTATTCGAACGCTCAGCAGCCGACATCGTGGCATCTGGGCAATGTCGTTTGTTGTAGTCTGTGTCGATGAGATGAGGTACCACACGCTGGCGTGATCAGCCGCGAGTCACAACGCCTAGCCGATGACTAACCGTTGGCCTGATCAGACGTGTGTCGGACGGGCAGCCGTGGTGATGTTTAAAAACGTGTAAAAAATAAAAAAAAATAAAATTAGAAAATAGAATAAAAGTGTTTTATTCTTATTTTCTTAATGTTTGCAATCTATTAAAACCCGCTTTGGTTTGGTTTAGTAGTAATTTATGAAAAAAAAAAAGCAAAAGTTGTTACACGAATGAGATTGGTTGTAATAGCCGGGAAGAAAACATACTATACGGTTGTGTGTTCAGACGCAAGTCATACGCCTAGCCGACCACCACACGCGCGCTGTGGTTGGACGCTCAGCAACCGGCAACGTGGCATCCGGGCAATGTCGTTCGTTGTAGGCTAAGTATCGATGAGATCGGGTAACACACACTAACGTAATAAGATGCGAGTCAGACATCTAGCCGACGACCACTCGCTGCTGAGGTCTTACACTCAGCAGCCGGCTACGTGGCATCTTGCAATGTCGTTCGTTGTAGGCTGTGTCGATGAGATCGGGTAACACACGTTGGCGTGAGCAGACGCAAAGCTTCGTGGCAAGTTTCGAAAAATATACTAGTGACCACCCGCCGGCGTGATCGGACGCGTGTCGGACGGGCAGCTGTGGTCAGTCAGTCGGCTGTGATCGGTTTTCAGAACTTTTGTAAAAATTCGAAAAATAAAATTCGAAAATGTAATTAAAGTGTTTTATTCTTACTTTCTTAATGTTACCAATCCTTTAAAACCGTTTTGGTTTGGTTTATTATGAATTTATAAAAAAAAAGTAAAAGTTGTTACACGAATTAGGCTCTTGGACAGTTACAGTAGGAATGTTCGTATGTGTCGGTTGGCGTCTCGAGGACGGTAAGTTGACACGAAACGGTGGTACGCTTCATACTTTTAGTGCTGTTCGCGTCTTTACTTTCTTTTTTCTTTGCTTACCTGATCTCGCAGTTGCTGTTAACTTTTGTTGACCGTTCGTCATTCGTCTTGTTCCTACTGCCAACACCACAGCGCACTGCCGTCTTTGCCGCTTTCGTCGCCGTCGCCGTCGCCGTCGCCATCGCCGCCGTCGCTGCCGCAACGTCGGCCGGCGAGCAAAACGGCTCTTGGCCCGGGTCTTTGTGGAGCGACCACAGTTTCCAGCTTCTCTTCGGGTCAGCAGCGGCGCTCTGTCGCGCGCCCGTTGCCATATTGACCACATCCGGTAATCGAAACTTGCTGCTGATCGTCCACCAAGCCGTCTTCACCGTTTGAGGGCTCCCGCAGGGCCAACCTAAAGGAGAAACGCCGGGGACCAGACCAGACCAGAGCTTGAACTGTGGCCGGACTTTTCTTATCCCGCATCGGCATAGTCGTCCATCAATCAACGTGGACAGCCCTTTCATAAATCTTCGTTCGCGAAGCCAAGCCAAGAAGAAAGACTATAAAGAAATTTGTCCATTTGAAAAATTGAATAAAAAATGAATTTAATATTTTGTCTATATTCTTCATTAAAACAAATATATTGACTAAAAATAAAAATTAATTATTTACGGATATTTAAAAATACAGAATTTTACTAGCATTGTTAAAATTTAAAACAGAATTAACCAATTTTAGAGTTGCTGATAGCCTTAGAAGAATACGGCTTAGAACAAATCACCGACATAATAAACGAAATTTATAGCAGTGGAATAATACCAGACGACCTATGCAAGACAATATTTATAGCACTGGCGAAGAAACCAGGTGCAAACGAGTGTGAACTACACAGAACTATCAGCTTAATGAGCCACATTACAAAACTGATTGTCACAATTCTGATGAATAGAGCAAGAAGCAGAATCAGGCCAGAGATAGGGCAGGAACAGTGCGGGTTCGTCAAAGACACTGGAACAAGGAACGCCATATTCATGATTAGGATGCTCTCCGAAAGGGCAATACAAATGAAGAAAGACTTGTACCTATGTTTTATTGACTATGCGAAAGCATTCGACAAGATACGACACAAAGAATTGATGGAGATGCTCGGCAACCTCGACATTTTTGGCAAAGACATAAGAGTAATCAAGAATCTCTATATGCATATGGACAGGTAACGATATCAGTAGATTTACAAAGATAAAAAGAGGCGGAAGTCAGGGATATGTCTTTTCACTGGATCTGTTCAACCTGTACAGCGAGAATATTTTGAGGACCCTAGATGACACACCAGGATTTGTTATTGGAGGCCACAACTTGAACAACATAAGGTACGCAGATGATACAGTGCTGATTTTTAGACACTGAAAGGAAACTACAAGACCTCTTACAGAAGGTATCGGGGGAGCGTGACAAACAAGGACTACAAATAAACTTCAAGAGAACTGAATGCATGTTCATCAGCAAAAGGTGTAACCCAAAATGCCAAATACAGGTGGGAGATACCAGAATAAAGCAGGCACAAAAATGTAAATACCTAGGAAGTGTTCTAACAGGAGATGGAAAGTGCGACACAGAGATACGAAGGCAAATTGGCATGGCAAATGACGCGTTCCAGAAGCTGAATAAAGTACTAACACACAGGTAAACTTTCACTAGAAACAAAGAAAAGAGTGCTGGATTGCTATGTGATGTCAGTTCTTCAATACGGCAGTGAATGCTGGACAATATCATCGGAAATGTGGTTCTACAGAAGGATGCTGCGGATATCGTGGACTGAGCATGCAAGCAACGACGAGGTGTTGGAAAGAATGGTAACAAAAAGGAAATTAATACTGAGCATCAAGAAGAGACAACTGAAGTTCCTGGGACACGGACTGAGGAAGGAGAGCCTGGAGAACCTGATACTAACTGGCCAGGTAGAGGGAAAGAGAGACAGAGGAAGGCAGCAGATAACATATCTGCAGGGCTTGATCAGGTGGATGACGGAACGGGGGTTGCCACGAGTAACAGCAGCAAACATACTGGGAGCCACAAGGGATAGGGAGACGTGGAAGACCATGATCGCCTACGTACTGAAGGGACAGGGCACAAAAGAAGAAGAAGAAGAAACAAAATATACCGTAAAAATATTAAAGTGGCAAATTTTGTTTAGATAATTTTATTTTATGGGTAAAGAGATTATCGATCATTACCCAACCACGCAAAGTTCGATTATCTAAAATTTAATTTTCAAAAGTCTGAAATTCACATGTCAGAATTTTAAATCTCTTTCATCCAGACATTTCTTAATTCATGATAGTCTTTAAAAGATTTCCACATTCATACAAATTTAAAATTTTAATTCCTGAAACTTAAATTATGAAGTCAAAACTCTCCACGCTATAGAATATAAGGTTCACACTTTTTTAGAAGCACTATGTAATTTTTACATAATAGTTTAAGTTAATATTTTTTACTTTCACTTCCCGAAAATCTTTTCCGAAATGGTAAAAATTACTGCGTACCTGGTTATTTTAACTTTGAAGAAAAAAATAAGTATTTTGTGTTTGATAAAATCAGAAAGATCAAAAGCAGAAGATTTTGTTTGTGAAAGGCATTTTTCATCTGATTATGAATCATTGGTTCTCACAAGAAAAGTAGGACACAGAAATTTGCCATCCATATTTAATAATTTTCTTTAAGTGTAATACATAGTTCTCAACCAAAATCAACAAACAAATCTTCTGCTTTTGTAAGAAATGTGCAAAATGATGAGTTGGCACAGTTTCTATAAAAAACTAAATGTTCACTTTTGAAAAATTCTGTCATAATATTGACCAACAGGATTTTGACTCATCAGTTACGTGCTATAAATCAAAGAATCAACTTTTTATCAAGTCAGTTGATTTTTCTCTGAAAGTATTCCAATGTTATCATTAAAGCTTTTGAAAATTTGTCATTTGAATGTTAAATTGCTGCTATATATATACACAACATTTTTGTCTTCCAAACAGTCGAATATCAATGTTTAAGTTTAGGTAACAAATAAATAAAGTATTTCGTTATTTTAGTAACTTAAAATTGATAATACGAAAAGAAAACCAAAAGGGCATGTTAATGTTATTTTACCACAAAGGATTGAGACAAAACATTATGATTCTGAAATTCTTATCAGGGCATTTGAATGCTTTACTACGCCGCGGTATCTATATAACAGACATACGGATGATTTTAAGTTAGCCATTGTGAGAAGATTACCAAAATGGACATCAGAAGTTACCAAAAATGGGTGACTAATTTTTTCGTGATACTTCAGTGAAATCTCTGAAAATCAGAAAGAAGTGTATTATTTCAGTTGAGTAAGTGTATGCAAAAGTTGCTCTACAATACAAGAAGGAAACTTATTTCGTCTGGCTGAATATTTTTTGGGATTAGCAAAAACAATAATGAGAATCATTGTAAAGTTTTTAAATGGAAGAGTAAAAATGTAATTTAAATTGATTTTAGTTGCAAAATTAGAGGCAACATAAGTCTTTGATGACTTCAAATAAATTTTTGATTATGTTAAGCTTTTTAAAAAAATTCGGAATAAGCGGATTAATAAATCTACTTTCGATTTACTGGTTTATTCTGAAGAAAAATTATAGCAAAACGGGATATTGTAAATGTTTATTTTTTAGTATGAAAAACTTAATTCGTTAAGCTGTCAAAACTAACGGATGTAATAGTTTACTCGAAACATTTTAAGCGACAAAATAGTTCTCATTGTTTAAAAGCTTGCTTTTTTGTGATCAAAATGTAGCTCCCATTAAAACACACATATTATTAAATGGAAGAATACTGCAGAAGCAGTTAATTCTATTAATAAAATTAAAGTTTTGGAAACTCATCCGTGTCAAAGTTAATGGCATATGGTGTATACTATAAAAATTATCCACGGAAAAAGGTGCTAAAAATTAGTTAATGAATATCTGTTACTTTTTTCTAATTCTGGAAAAATGACAAAGAAAATCGAGGACAAAGAACTAAATCATTAACAAGGGATACTAATTTCATCATTGAACATACATAAAATCGCTTAATTGTTGTTTGTAAATATTTGCTAAGTAATATTTTGTTATAGTTGATAATTTTGCCACAAACTATTTAGAACATGGATTTGAAAAGTTCTCCAGAAGCACATTTTATAACAGTTCAAAATATTAGTAACAAATTAAAATATTAAATAAACTAAATCTACTTCTTAAATTAAAAGTTAACGAATACATTTTGAAACAATAATTGCTGAAAATGTAGATATTTGCTGAATGAAATGGGATGCCAAACATTAGGAAACTTCTTCTTCTTCTTTGAGCCCTGTCCTTTCAGGACGTAGCCGATCATGTTTCTCCACGTCTCCCTATCCCTTGTGGCTCTTAGTATGCTTGCTTCTGTTACACCTCGCAACCCACGTTCCGTCATCTACCTGATCAGGCCCTGTTTTGCAGGGCCTGATCAGGTAGATGACGGTATGTTATCCGCTGCCTTCCTCTGTCTCTTTTTCCTTCTGTCTGGCCTGTGAGTATCAGGTTCTTCAAGCTCTCCTTCCTCAGTGAATGTCCCAGGAACTTCAGTTGCCTCTTCTTGATGCTCAGTATTAATTTCATTTTTGTTGCCATTCTTTCCAACACCTCGTCGTTGCTTGCATGCTCAGTTCACGATATCCGCAGCATCCTTCCGTAGAACCACATTTCCGCTGCTTCAAGTTTTGTCCACATTTTCGATGATATTGTCCAGCATTCCCTGCCGTATTGAAGAACTGACATCACATAGCAATCCAGCACTCTTTTCTTTGTTTCTAGTGAAAGTTTACCTGTGTGTTAGTACTTTACTCAGCCTCTGGAACGCGTCATTTGCCATGCCAATTCGCCTTCGTATCTCTGTGTCGCACTTTCCATCTCCTGTTAGAACACTTCCTAGGTAATTATATTTTTGTATTTGCTTGATTCTGGTTCTCTTTTGCTGGTGACCATGCATTCAATTTTCTTAAAGTTTATATGTAGTCCTTTTCTGTCACTCTCCCCCGTTACCTTCTATAGGAGGCCTCGTAATTTTCTACCAGACCTTAACACTAGGACCTCTATAGATATTAAAATGTCCTTTTTATATATACGAAGCTATTTTGTATAAATTTTGTAAAGATTACCAAAATGATCGCTTCTCTGAAATTCAAAGTTTTTGTAAAGTATTTGCTGATTTTATTGATAAACCATTTTGTAAAAATATGAAATTATATGAAAATGCTTTCTGGTTGTATTTTTATAAGCAATTAATAAACAAATTAGCTCATTATTTTTGCAATATTATCTAAGAACGTTTTATTTATGACTAGCAGTAAAAATTAATCCATGATCCTGGAGCACAGACTCTTCAGACGTTGGCACGAAAGACTAAAAACAATAGTTGTTTTCAGTTAAAGCGAAACTATAGACTGAAAGAAAATTGAATGGATGTAAGACAAATTTTGATTTCCTGGTATCGATATCAAATAAGTTTTTTCGTGGTAAACTGAATTTTGAAGGCTAAATAAGTCCTCTGAATAACTGGTATCATGGCTGAAACTAAGAACTACAATTATACCTACTTAGAGCCAAACCCGAAGCAAAAACTAAAATAAAAAGGCTGAAAAACTGATTTTGATCAGACCCGGTAGGATATCGGGGCAGTGATTTCCAATATCGGAGTCAAATAAGTAAAACCATGAAAACTTATCGTACCCATCGGGTGTAAAATTGGAGAAAATTAGCCATATTTATGGCTCAATATCGGTTTTTGATCAGATGCAATAGAATACCGGGGGTATCGATTTGCGATATCGGAGAAAATGAGTCGTCTGAGAAGATCTACTAATGTTCATGTCTAAAAACAAGTTTACCAAGTTAGAACGGATTCTGCTGCAAGAACCACGGTAAAAGGGCTTAAATCCTGATCTTGATCAGACCTGATTGGATATCGGGGTATCGAATTCCAATATCGGGGAGAAATTAGAAAAAATAAGTCGCCCATGATCTGACCAGAAGCCTAAAGAATATTTGTGTGAAGATTGGTGGGAATCGGATAAAAATTGTTGATTTTTATAAAGGACATACAGACAGATAAACAGACACACATGCAAACATCTTGTCTTATATATATATATATATATATATATATATATATATATATTATCGATTTTCTGCACTATTGTAACAACTGCAACCTTGAAACCTCTGGATATTGTTTCTGATGTCTTTGTCTATGAGTGTATCAAATTTGATTAAAATCGGACCGCTTCTTCTATAACCCAGTTTTTTCGATTATCGATTTTCGATATTTATCGGTGGTACCTCGACACAAAATCTAGCTAAGAACACTCGCAGACGCTTATAGTACAACTGTGTAAATTTTCAAGAAAATCGGTTCAGCCGTTTTGGAGTCTATAGGTAACAGACAGACACACAGACAAATTTCTATTTATAAATAAATTTAGATAAGATCAATAAAGTTATTTTTGTTCTTTCTTTGTATATTTGCATCGATAGTAATAAGTTAATAATTGTAAGATGCTTCATAATATAATACATTGTTGCTAATTAGCTAATTACTGGATATTATTAACAAGTTCCTTGCTGAAGATGTTCTCAGTAATTGATATTTAGTAGTAATTTAGCTCTCTAATTGTCTTTCCCCAGACGTGGGTCCTACCCGTATGCTTGCCAGAACTGATATAAGGATCTAGATTTATAGAAATGTTTTATTTTCTAAAGACGGTCAGCACATTGTAACCGTGTTCATAATTGATGTTATTGAGTGCTGACTTTCATTTTTGTATTAATAATGTCTCCATTATTTTTATCAATTTTTACACATAGATGAGGCTATTACGTGTATGTTGCGGATAGAGTTTGGTAGATCTCTTACGTAAAAGAGACCTAACTGAATCAGAGAGATGTAATGGGAACGTTTCCGTTATGCATGTTGTTATATATCCAATATTATTATTTCTGAGTTTGGTGTGAAACTTGTATAAAACAGGGATATATATATATATATATATATATATATATATAATTTGTATAAAAGAGGGATATATATATATATATATATATATATATTCATTTGAAATAACAACATCACTTGAAAACACACAAAAAGTGTCGAAACAAAATAGCTACTTTTGTAGTGATATTATAACATATCAATGTTATAATTTATTAATAAATATTATTATTATTATTAGCTCTACTTTGTATTGAGCACTATTTTAAAAATAGTGTTTCTTTGGATGGGGAATATTATTCCACCCATACTTGTATATATATATATATATATATATATATATATATATATATATATATATATCCCTCTTTTATCTCTCACCAAGTCGCTCTGGATTGACTAAGGAGTAGTCGTGGCTCTAGAAGGCACCGTCCTATGGCTAAAGGAATTTGGATGAGTTCCACGGAACTTTTGAACGAGCGGCGCGTCATCGAGTTTAATTCGTTACCTCTTCGTCACCAGGGCCCGCGGAACAGTTGGTATGATGTCAGCTTCATAACCTAACTGTCGGGTTTCAATTCCTGGAAATGGATGCGCACTGTTGAGGAGTCCCAAATATAGGACGAAACGGTCGTCCAGTGCTTTCTGCATTCTGTTGAGGTCGAATAAAGGCTAGATGAATTACTTTATATATATATATATATATATATATATATATATTACCATCATTATTATATACCTCATACGACATGGTTCTACTAATGTCGAAACAAAATGTTTAATTCTTAAAAGTGTGTATGTTCTAAAGCAATATTATATATATTAGGTCATTGAATAAGTTCTTGCTAATTGTTCATGAAAAGTAATGTTTTATTTATAAAAATTAGTAAGAAACATGTCACTGAATGTATTGTCTATCGCCAGCCACTACTTTTACCAGTATTTATAGCAGTATTTGCATTCACATCAGAAAAACGACACGTTTTTGAGGCTCACGATCAGTCGGCCCATTTTTGGCATCTTCATCAGAAGGAAAAGGCTTCTCAGCCAGGCCATAAGCCATCGATCGAAACAAGTGATAATCGGACAGGACAATGTCTGGTTAATACAGCGAGTGAGGTACGGCTTCTCATTTCAAGGTTTTAACCAGTTTTGCAACATGTGCTTCAGCTGCAGATTTCTTTTGAATAATGTTGTGCAGTAAAATCGTATTTCTTTGGCACGAAATCAAAAATGTTTAACGCCATGAAGAACAAAGTTGTTTACACATCGGTGAAATGACATACGCTTAATTTCAAGCTTGCTTATGATTCTTTCTTATAGATGCACCGTTACCTTCTGAAACGTATGCAGTTCTGGGAACGCCATCCGGTGAAAATCTGAAAATCCGTTAAAAATTATTCAAGCTCCTAATATATATATATATATATATATATATATATATATATATATATATATATATATATATATATGTGTGTGTGTGTTTTTTGTCCTTATCCACTTTGTCTTTAATTTTCTGTACGTAATAATTCAATTTATATAAATTGTTAATGAAAGGAATTATGTACTTTGATGTCATTTATCTCGATGTATCCACCATCTTTATGTTTTGAGAGCTTACTTTTACAAATCTATGTTTTTGCTGTAGAATTTTAAATGCAATGATTTGTTGACTAAATTTTTTCATCCTTATAACGCTCATTGTAGCAATTCTGAGATGAATTAGCCATTCATTTTGCCAGGTAATGTTTCACTGTAAACACTAAGGATTAAGTGTTATGTATTCTGGGGACCTTAAATAAATACTGTTTCTGTCAGAGACAACAAAAATAAAAAAAAAACAAACAAAATCAAAACAGGCGAACTTATTGTCCAAACGGGAATGAGAAAAATAAAAAGTGTGTTGTGTCAAAGACGCTGATTTTCAAGGTCACGGAATATAAAACAATAGGAAAAGAAATGCGACTTGTGATCCACAGAATATAATTTACATTAAATTATTTCGGTTAGAAGCGAATAACGCAGAAACAGTGTTCAGGGTCGGAAATATAATGAATGCGGCTTGTGACCCACTAATGTCAGCGTACATTAAAGGATGACGAAATTAAGTGAAGCTCGACGGATCTGGGTTGCATAAAACCGGGTTTTTCCAGGTTGAAAAAAGACAAAGCAAGAGGACACAAAGAGAACGCAGGGAAGAAAACCCCAGCTCGTCACTACTTCGTAAATGCGTATGTGCGTGCTTTCTTTCGTTTATCCTCTAGAAACAATCGTCACGGAAAAGAATAAAGGAAATAATTTAATATTTTTACATATACGTTGTTCGTATTTGTCGCTGATATCAAGCCAATCCTTGGTTTACAGGTTATACTATAAAAGAATGCTATCTTACTGAAACACTTTTATCATCTCTTATGGCATCCGTCCAAGAATATTGTTGTTTTGCACCAATAACCTTGCATTGAAGAGGGGCAATCAAAATTCTGCTCATATAATAGGTTAACGGCAATAAATAAAGCGATCACATTTCTCAGTGGCTTTTTACCTGTAAGGTTTATAATAGCATTAGGTGCGTACAATATAATAGCATTAGGTGCGTACAATATAATAGCATTAGGTGCGTACAAAGCTGGTTTTAACTATTGTTGGAATGGAGAGCTGGGGGCGTTCGCGCGTTTAGATGCGTATGTAAGTAATAAATTGAATACTTGTTTATAGATCATCTTAGATGAGGCAGTATTTACATTATTTATATTGGTTGAATCCTTGTTCTCGTCTTTATTTCATTATTCTTATTCGTGACGTTTCCACTGAGCCATGTGTTTTCAAGGATAAACGACTTGGTTAAATCCAATGATGGATCGAAAGAGTTGAGAGTTAAATACCTGGCTAAAGTCGTGGTGAAAAAATATCAAATAGCTACGAGAGTTAAGTTAAAAAAGATAACTAATGCATGTAGAAGTGGCATGGCTCATGGGTTGATGTTATACACCAGTGATTGAAATAACGGGTTCGGTTTGAAATTCCAATCACCTCAAGTAGGCCTAAGCGTACAACGGCCGAAACATCGTTATTATGAAAATAGCAATTAAGATGAGGACAACAGTCCAAACAGTGTAAATAATGTAATGAATTGAAATATTTCAGATACATACATATCATGGCAGAATTTTATAAAATAATGTCGAAAAGTAACAGAGAAATAGAAGTAAGTGACCATGAAAGAATATAGAAGTAATCTCACAAAAGTTTCTTCTTAATATAATGGGTAGCAAAAACATTTATATCAATATAACAATATATGCAGCTGCATAGTTTTCTACTTAAGTCCACTCAAGTGCTATCTATCTATCTATCTATCTATCTATCTATCTATCTATCTATCTATCTATCTATCTATCTATCCTCCCATAGAAATGCAACAAAAAATAAGAAAATAACAAAAACACCAATGCCAGAAAAAATGCAAACATTGCAAATATCGATAATGAACCAAACAAGCCCTTGAGAATGGAACGAGAGAGAGAGAGAGAGAGAGAGAGAGAGAGAGAGAGAGAGAGAGAGAGAGACTCCCGCGGCTAACGATTCTTCGACGAAGAATAAAAAGAAAAATATAATTATAAATTTTTATATAAACGCGTTCTTCGTTGTCTACGAGATGCATCGTCGTCGTTATTTTCCAAGCAATACAACAATAACATCAAAGATAAGTCCAGTAACACGAGTGTAAATAATAAAAACTCTCCATCCCAGAAATTCAGACAGAAATAATTTTGTTATTAAAAGAAGAGGAGGTTTGATAAACAAATGGAGCTTAAAAAATACCGGGAATCTAAAGATGAAGAAAACTTTTCTGAAACTCACCGAGAAATATTGAAATGTTTATTGAAACATTTTTATAGCCTTTACAGTCTTTTAAAAGCCATGAGAATGCAATTTGCCTATAAAATCTAGATTGAACTATGTGTTCAGAAACTTCTTTTCTAAGGGATCTTTTTAAATCTTCCACAGCGGTAGAAATTAGAGGGTAACATTTTACATTTTATGTTTAGCATAAAACTGGGAATATATTTATTGTATACATTTTAAAGGCATCGTTTCATTATATTTGAAAATGCTTAGCATTTATGTGTGGCATTTCATTTTATTTTCAGACACAAAGTATTTAGTAAGCTATGAAGACGACGGAATCAATAAAACAACCATTGCACACGATGAAAGCAATTTAACAAGCAATAATAAAACAGAAACAAAATAACTAACAATAAATACGAGAGAATCAATATCTGGAATTAAACATGACGAATAATCACACACACAGACGCGCGCAGGCACACACACACACACACACACACACACATATATATAAATGTAAGTAGATCGGGGGTTTTTCGAGATGTGTTCAAAGATAAATTCACAGTTATATATATATGTGTGTGTATACAAAGGTCTTCATTATAATAAAAAAGTTATTTATAATTATATGATAAATCTTAATCAGTCAGTTAATTGCCATACTTGATAAACGTTTAGCGGATGATGTCTCTTTTCGTTCCATACTGGATAGACTGAAGAATTATTCTCAGTAGGTTTCCATTTATTTCTAAAGTAGACTCATTGTGACTTAAAGCTACAGACCCTTATCTGTTCTGCTATTCAACTCGTAGTTTGAAGGGGGAAAAAGATAGATTAATACCTTTCCCAATGATATTTGTGTGCAAGTTAATAAGAATTTGAATAGGACTCGAAAACTCTTCTCTTATTTCAAATTCCGAGCCGATCAAAAAATATGATGATATGCAAATCCAAAATATATATTATTCGTAGTATATAATAAATTCAGGTATGAATATAATACCATATGATTTGTTATTTTGTAGAATCGTTTTAAAATATTTTAACTTTTACAAACACACACACACACACACACATATATATATATATATATATATATATATGTCGCAATTTTCGGGTTTCAGTACGAAGCAGCGTACAGCAGCGTGCATGTTTTTCTCTAAAGACTACTATCGGATCTGCAAAAGCGTGCTATACATTTGCAAACTTTACATTCGTCCTTTAATAAATAGTGTGTTGCAGTCTGAGGAGGTAGGTGGCCAGATGTAATTGTTTAATATGATCAAAGAAATTGTTTGACAGCCATGACTGGTTTCTTCTGCTTGTGTGACATGGTGCAGAGTCTTGTTACTAGACGTAGGGCCATCTAGCAGTCAGTCTCTCCACCCAGGACAGCACTACATTCTCAAGGTACTATGTAGGCCTCTACGTTTCTTTGGTAAGAGAGTTACAATGAAATCAAGTGAAATAGGACGAAAGTCGACTAGGGAAAACCAATAATCTTCACACATTATTCGACTACAGATTTGAAATTTTTCCCACAATCCTTTGAAAATTATTTTACCTAGGCAGTTTCAGGCCTTTTCAGATAATCTGCTACATTTATTTGCTTGCCTTACATTTACATTTTCACAGATGATAGCTCTTAGATAATTCTATTCTCTACATATTCACTTTTATGTTCTTGATATGATTGTATTAGTACAAATTCCATTTCTTAGTTCAATTATCCTCTGTACAACTATTTGCATCATGCATAGAGCGGGTATTACAATATATGATCGAGGTTCGGGTAATATGGGATATTGTGGATATTAAGATACCGATAAGCGGTGTTCTAATTCCCGCCAAGTCCATTGAATTCCCATTCGCGTAAGTACCCTATGGTCTTAAGAAACTATTCTATTCTAAAAAAAAATATTTACTGTATCAGAGCGGCCCTGGGTTAAATAGAAGTAAGGATTGGGATTTCGAAACTTGGGCAGTAGCTAGTGTAGGAGGCGGAGAATTGAAAACAGTGGAGAAAACAACAGAAGATTATTTTACAAGAGACTACACCAAGAATATAGAAATGAGTTTGTGGATACCTATCATCACTTACATCTTGATAATAGTATCTTGAAAAATATAAAGGGTATTCAGTTAATCAAATTAATGCAGGTAATGTAATGGTTGGTGCCTCTGAACGAGAAATTGGCGAGTCGTGTCCGAGTTTTGGTCGAGTTTCGTTTATATTATTTGGTTGGTTGTTTTGTTTTATGGCATATCAACCTCGGGGCATTTATTGCCAACTATATTTTATTTATTTATTTATTGCTGGTAATACCTTTTTATTTCAACAATTTATTGTTATTTTTTATATAAGTTTTGTGTCTAGTAATACTTTTTCTTTTCGAGTATCAAGACTCAATAGGATTTGTTTTGAAGGGCAGAGTCCCCATGTCCTACCCTGTTAATTAACCCATAACTGGAGGGAAGGGACGGATTAATACCTTTCCCAAGGGTACCAGTGCTTAAGTGAATGCAGGATATTCAATTGGAATTCGCACTCGGCTCACCGATTTCTCTCACTGCACCACAACGCACATCCGTCACTAAACGCTTACAGTACCTGGTATTCCCAAGCGGCCATCCATCTAAGTACTGACGAGGCTTAACGTTGCTTAATTTCGGTGATCGAACGAAACCCGGGGTATTCAACGTGATATGGCCGTAAGCCTCGTTTATATTAACTTTCGCAAAAATATCCTTGAGAAATGTAGAGATTCATTTCTGCTCTCCAAACTTTATGGATTAAATAGCAAGTCTGTCTAGACTCATTATCTGTTGTAAGTAACCAATCTAAGAGGGAAAATCTGGTTTTGCAATGGCGGTTGATGATGGGTCAGTAATGAAATATGTTTCTCTTTCATATGTTTCGTATTTTATTATAAATTAAAATTTGTTAAACTTTACCGTCATCATAAAACCTGACACTTCCGCCCAAATCACTTTTATAGGCTGAAACTCACGATATATTGCATATATTATATATAAATATATATTTATAATATTACTAGTATCACTTAATTATTAGCAATTTCAATCCGAAAACATTGTCTTGCATAATACATTATGACCTGAAGTATTTGTCTGTGTGCCATGATATGTAGATGTTTATAATTCATTTATGATTAAATAGTTTTTGTGAGTAATGTTCATATCTATATTTTATTCTGAATTGTTTTCAAACGTTTTGTTTTATAATTAAGATTGAATCGGAAACAGATCTTCTCTCGTGTCGTTCTTCTATTTAAAAAAGTATATTAAGATATCTGATGCGTACATTAAAAGATCAGAGTACGAACATTGAAAGACATATTCTCTACATGAAACAGATGTGTCCCTTTAGAAAGAAATAGGAGGGTCGTTTGAAACAAAATTTAAGCCGTCAAAAGAAAGAAGAGCCATAGCTTATTACTTTGTTGTGGCTACATACTATCACTTTTCATAAAACTAGAAAAACTAATTCAGAATTTCTGTTTTAATTGCAGATAAGGTTCATACAAAGGTGTAAGATGTGCAACAAAAATAAAAATGAACAAAGCAGAGGCCATGGCAGTCATAAAATAAATGCGAAAGAAAGTTGTGACAACCAAGGAAATCAGTGAGAACATGTTACTAAATACTCTCTTTCTTTTGCAACTGTGAAAAGCTGGGCGGCAGAATTAATGGAGGCAGAGGAAGTAAAATTGATGACTCTCTGTCATGTCGTCCAAACACAAACACTGATGAACAAGTTGATGCTAATTACCTTATATTTTTGGATGACAAACATTTTACTGTCCAGCATATAGCTAATTCCATATGCATTTGTCCTGATTCGGTCCATACTGTTTTAACTGAAGTCTTAAGGATGATTATCTGTCTACAAGATGGTTCTCATGAATGCTGACATCAAATTAGAAGCTGACATTTCCTGGACATTTCTGTGTCGCTTCAGGGCTGACACTGAAAATTTCCACCGCAGAATAGTAGCTCAAAATAAAATCTTGTTTCACCACTTCGAAATTGAATCAAAGATTCAAAGCAAACAGTAGAAACACCCGGCTCTTCACCACAGAAGTTCAAGCCGACTGTGTCTGTTGGCAAATTGGTGACTTTTGTTATTTTCGTGGGGAGAGATTGTTATGTTGTAATCATGATAAACTACCTGGAAAAGGAAAAACCGATTAATAGACGTACTATGCATGAGAATTAAGATAACTGAATGAAGCAATCGAGTCGAAACGCAAAGGAATACCGAGGACAGCTGTGCCCTTGCTCCTAGATAACGTGTTCCCACTGCTCAGGTTACAGTATCTGAAGGAGCCAAATGTGGCTTTGAATTGCTACCACATCCGCCTTACCATTTAGATTTAGTTCCATCTTCTTTCTTCCTGTTTCTTCCTAAACTGAAATTCCGTCTGCGAGGTTACCATTTTGGAAATAATGATAATATTTTGACCCTTTCACTCCAAGCAAGGCTTACCGCCACTGGTGCGCAGGGAGCTACATAAGAGTGAAGGTTTAAGCAGGAGAAGAGCGAAGACAAAGACAAACCAGTTACAGGGGTGTCGGAGAAAGTGCAAGAGAAGGAAGGGAATACCAGTAAAAAGACAGTTGCGAGGATAGACTGAAAAAAGAAATGAACAAGATACACAGGGTGATGGTGAAACGACGAGAGATGGAGTGAAGTTAAGTGGACAAAAAATGAGAATTGACGTTGTATTTCAATTCTTGGAGATTGTAGCCATAAAGGAAACAAGTATATGGAAGAGAGTTCCACAGGCGGGAAGTGCTATGAAGGAAGATGATGGAGTAGAAGTAGCGGCTGCATTTATTTGATTTAACTCTAAAAGGGTGGGACATTGTTGCCAGTCTATTTACTCGGGTAAATTCTTATGGAGCGGGCAACAGTGAGCTAAACTCGTCGGAGCAGACTCCATGAAAATATTTGTAGAATGGACAGAAGGAAGCCACATCCTGCCGGTGAAAAGTGGCTGTATTCGAGTTTCCAGGTCCGGATCGATCACTTTGGAGCCTGTCAAGATGAGTGGCAGGGGCACCCGACCAGACTATGCCAACATTACGTGCAGTGAATAAGTTTTGAATAACCAGAACGCTACCTTCTTCCGTGATGGGTCTACAACGCTTAGGCCTCGTTGGATCAATTGTATTGATGTCAAGGGGGAGCATATCGAAAAATAGTGAAAAACTCTCTTGTTTCTAAAAATACTTCTAGGGGAAGAATATAACTTTTTAAACAATCCCCGTACATATGTAATTGCTAAAAAAATAAACTCTAAAATAAATTATCTAACATTGATATTCTTTAATTACTTATGCTATTTAAAATATATGAGAAAGTGCGGTTAGGATTTAATTTTTTTTTTTTTTTTTTAATCATTTCACCCCGAGCAAGGCAGAAACGCCACTGATGTGCAGGGGGTTACATAAATGTAGAAAGATTAATTAGAAAAGAGTGAGGAGTACAAGCTAGTTAGAAAGGAACAATAGAAAGCTGAGAAAGCAGGTGCAATGACAGATACATGGGTGGAGAGAAAGTGAAGATTATACAAGGGAGGGGAGAGAGCTAGAGTCCAGTGGTTAGTAGGTGAGTATTAACTTTGCTTTTAAATTTCTGGAGGTCGTAGCCGTCAGGAAAGCAAGAATCCTTTAAATTTCAGAAATAGTTTTTAAATCTTTGCTTTAAAAATATTATTGCTTATTTCCTAGCACGACACGCACGCACGCACACACGACGCACGAACGCACGCAGACATGTTCGTGTGTGTATTTCGAATTTGTATTTCTTTGCCACTTCTATGAAGAATTTGAACACCAAAATAGCTGTCAAGAAATAAATGGTAAAGAGTTGAGAAATGACTCTAAGCCACGTCTTTGGTTTTGTTTTGGTTTGTAAACGAACCTATTTCAGAAGATGAAGTATTTTAGACTTTTTAACAAAACAATTTATTAAAATGAAAAGAAGGACTCGATTTGAGGCTGAGTGAAGCAATAGTAAAGCCTGAATAAATGAGGATAAAATAAATAAAAAGGAAAATAATAGAAACTGCGGGTGAAATTAAATAAAAATTAAATAAAAGTGAAAAAGCATGGAAACAAAAGTAAAAAAACAAAATAAGTAAAAATGCAAGCAATGAACAATAGTAATAACAAATCCCAAACATTCACTGTGTCACGTGCCCTCGAGATAAAAGCAACTTAACCCAAAGATATGTGTAGTCAATAAAAGCAGAGGTAAATAAAAACTTTCAGAGTTGAATTAAAACTGATATTGAGATATCTGGTAGTGCTATGGCTCGTGAAACTAGAACAATCTATCGCGGAGAACGAAATAAAGGGTTCAGTTTGAAATAACAATCACTTGAAGAAGGCCGGAACTTAAAATGGCAGAAACCTCATGTAAAAGGAATAGTCTCAGACATTTCCCCTCCCCACGTGGATTGTATTGTAGCGTCTCTCGTTTACCAAAGAGTAGTTAACTCGTCCATATTATCTGAAAAAATGCTTTAAATTGTATTTCTGTCCCCAGAAATTTATTTTGAATCAACTTTTCTGTGTGTTACCTGCTTGTCGTAAGTGAACGGAAATGAGTTTGTTTTTCTTTGAATTTTAATTATTAATTTTTAATATTTTTTGGTTTCCCCTTTGTTTATTTTGTCTTTATTTGTTCTTTTGTCACTGACTTAAGTAGTTTGTGTAAATGATTTTGCCATCCAAGGTTCTTTTCGACTTAAAACTTAATAAACTTCAGTTACTATTTCCTGTTTATTTTTTTCTTTTCTTTTTTTTTTAATTGGAGTAGATAGTTCCTACTATCGCCTGGTCTCACACGCCACCCCCTTCTTTTGAACAAGAGTAGAGGTGATCACCTTGTTTCTTGTTCAGGAAGGGGTTCCCGGTTCATCCCTCTTCTTCGGTCTTAGTGTTAGTTCAGCTGGAAGTTCTTTGCAGTTACGGAGTATGGTGGCAACGTCTTTACATTCTGAGGGTACCGGGTTGGCAGTTTCCTGGTTGCTGCTTCCGACTTGTAGTTAGGAGCCCGAACTCTTGCGTAGCGTCTTGAGAGGCTGCTCTGATCAACAGTTGAATCACACCGAGGTTCTTGTAGTGCCATATCGCGCATGGAAGGGCGTCCCTGCATGAACGTTTGGTGGGTAACCCCAAGGCCACATTATGTTGTAGGCCGCGCCAGTCTCCATACTTCATATGCTGCAAACAAGTGACCGACTGATTCTACTCTAAGATCTCTCCTCAACTGAATCACTATGGAAAAAGCAAACATAATAGCAAAACTAAACCAGCTAGTCTGAAAACGCCCAAACCAGTCTGCATCTCTTTCACTAACATACGTGGTATCCGCACTAACTTCCTCAGCGTAGATTCAATCCTTCACACTAACTCACCTGATATCATAGCCTTATGCGAAACTAACTTTAACCATTCTATCCCCTCTTCTGAGTCCTACGTTGCTGGCTACCTTCCACTCTTCAGAAAGGACTCCAATGTTCATATGCATGGGCTTGGTGTGTATGTCAGCGAACATCTCCCTCTAGCTAGGGTGACATCTCTTGAATCCCTGGATCATTCTTTCATGTGCTTCGACTCTCACTTCTAAGCTCGATCAGCTATCTCTTCTTTCTCTACCGTTCACATTCCTCCTCTGACTGTTCGTTACTTGACAGCATCTCTGACAATATCGACAAAGCCATTTCCTCCCATCCCTCTGCCCACATATTTGTGTTTGGTGACTTTAACGCCCACCACACCAAGTGGCTGGAGAACTCTGTCACCGACCCTGCTGGTGTCCACACCATGAATTTTTCAATCACCCAATCCCTCACGCAAGTGGTGGACTTCTCCACGCGTTTCTCCGACAACCCCAACGGAAGGGACTCACTACTAGACCTCTGCTTCACTTCCATTCCAGACTCTTGCACTACCAAACAACTCTGCCCACTCGGGAACTCTAACCACACCGTAGTTTCCGTCAACATTTCATTCCTCTCCCACCCGACCCGACCTAAGAAACCCAGACCAGTAGAAAATCCTACTGCTACCAAAGGGCAGACTTGGATTCGTTCCGAGACTTCCTCTGTGACGTCCCATGGAACAACGTTTTTAGTCTTCCCATCGAAGAATGTGCATCCGAGGTCTCCTCCTGGGTTAAGGCTGGCATCGATGCCTTCATCCCTGCCAGGAAATTTCTGCTTAAGTCTCATTCGTCTCCATGGTTCTCGTTCGCTTGCTCGGCCGCCATTGCCCACCGGAATCATTTCTTCCGACTCTACCGTAGCTACTCGTCGGACCAAAACAGGCGCCTTTTCACTTCAGCTCGTAATAAGTGTAAAAAGATACTTAACGAAGCTAAGATGTTGTTTGCTGCCAGAATGAAACAACGCATATCATCCGCTAAGTTCGGCGCCAAAGACTACTGGCGACTCTGGAAAAGAGTACTCAACAAGAGCAAGTCCACAATACCCCCATTAATCAATAATTTTGAGGTCCTCATCTCCTCAGCGGACAAGGATGAATGCTTTGCAAGGAGATTCTCGAACAATTCGAGTCTGGACTCGTCTGGGGTTTTTACTCCCGATTTCTCACCAAGAACTGAGGCTCAACTGAATGACGTCCACATTACACCCTCGCTTGTCTGTAAGATAATCTCAAAACTTGACCCACACAAAGCGAGCGGAGGGGACGTAATCCCAATCATAGTCTTAAAGACATGTGCCCCTGAACTCTCCTCTGTCCTTTGTAAGCTCTACAACTTCTGCCTCTCTGCTTCCTGCTTTCCTGCCTGTTGGAAATCTTCCTCTGTAGCTCCTATATTCAAAAACTCTGGCGAACCCTCGGACCCCGCAAATTACCGCCCTATCAGATTTCTTCCAATCTTTGGCAAAGTGTTCGAGGCCATTATCAACGCCGAGCTCGTTCAGCACCTCACAGAACACAGGCTCCTCTCGGACAAGAAGTATGGTTTCCGCTTCACCAGGTCTACTGCCGATATGCTAACGACAATCACCGAGTATATATACCAGCCACTCGACAGGAATGGCGAAGCCCGAACCGTCGCCTTGGATATCTCTAAAGCGTTCGACAGAGTTTGGCATGCTGGCCTTCTATGCAAACTGCGGAGCTATGGTATAGCCGGACAGTTGTTTGAACTAATTCAGTCATTCCTATCTAACCGCACATTGAAAGTGGTATTAAACGAACATGCGTCCCAGAGCTACCATACGAACGCGGGTGTCCCTCAAGGCTCTATCCTAGGTCCTACGCTCTTTCTGATCTACATTAATGATATCCCCGATACCATAATATCCCAAGTAGGTATGTACGCCGATGACACCACATTTTACTCTCGATCAAAAATCTGGTGCGGGCGACAAAGCTAACCTCGCAGCCGAGCTTGGAAAGGACCTCCAATTCGTAGTGGACTGGGGTAAGAAATGGCTCGTAAATTTTAATGCTTCTAAAACGAAGCTACTATCAATTAACCATCATAGACAACCGCACCTACCTCCCATTATCAGGGACCAGGCTTGCCTCACAGAGAGTAAAACACTGCGCCTCACACTTTCAGCGGACCTCAAGTGAAATGACTATATCGAATCCATTGCTAAATCCGCTGCTATGAAAGTCGGTTCTCTGTGCAGGGCCCGGAGGTTTTTTCCGTCTGAATCTATCCTGCACATTTATAAATCTACCATTCACCCGTGCATTGAATACTGTTGCCACATCTGGTCGCATGCCCCTGCTATTCTCCTTGAGCTTCTCGACATGGTACAGCGGAGAGTCTGTAATGTGATCGGTACTGACTTGGCAGACTGCCTGCAGTCTCTCTCTCACCGGTGCGACGTGGTTTCCCTGTGTCTCTTTTATAAATACTTTCATGACTTCTGCTCCGATGAACTTAGATCGCTGGTGCCCCCTAGGTTCGAATTTGCACGAGATACTAGATTAGCAACTAGATCCCACCCTTTTACAGTGAAACCGATAACATACAACCGCAACTTCTACTCCAACAGTTTCTTTTCTCGTACTTCCCGACTGTGGAATACCCTTCCACCTGACTGCTTCCTCGACGGCTACAATCTCCAGGAGTTTAAATGTAAGGTCAATAGACACCTCTTAACACAATAACTCGCTTCCATTCTTTCAAACACTCTTCCCATCCTCCCAAGTACCTATCACCCCCCCTTCTGACATTTCCTATATCTAAACACTCTTTCTATTTACCTTCCCCTATGTAGCCCCAAGCGCAATAGTGGCAGCGGAATGCCTTGCTTGGGGTGAAACGATTAAAACAATGTAAATAGTATAAATAAAATGCTTTAATGAAGTATTAGGGAAATAAAAATAAGAAAAAAAAACAATGATGAAACACAAATACAAAAGTAGAAGAAAATTTGAAACAAGAGAAGAGGAAAGAATA
The DNA here is from genome assembly GCA_037127315.1 of Ascarosepion bandense. Lineage (NCBI taxonomy): Eukaryota > Metazoa > Mollusca > Cephalopoda > Sepiida > Sepiidae > Ascarosepion > Ascarosepion bandense. Next base: position 832,116 of record JBBBDQ010000222.1, read on the forward strand.
GAACAGTGTAAAACTAAATCGAATTGAAATAAATATATATATAGAGAGGGATAAAATGAACAATTTTGAAGAAACGTAGCAGGAAGGATGTTTCCTTGTCAAATAAGAAAGGAAACATAACTAATAAATAAACAAATATTTAATGGTGTGTTGACCGAAGAAAAAAAAAACTTTGCGACAATCGCAGATGTGGATAGATTGATTCAATTTTCTTTCTGTGAAATTGTTACAAAGAAGAATGCTATGGAAATGACAATAAACTCAATGCCTTCACTCTGCTGTCATGTCGTTGACACAGGTAAAAAAAAACACTTGATAAAAATCTGAAAATGTTTGCAGGTGTGATAAAAGATTTCGAAATACAAAAGGTGAAGGGAGGAGAAAAATAGAAAATACAAATTGCTCAAGTAAAAGTTAAGCAGATTCATCGTTCACCTCGACGTTAACACTTTATATACATTTTCTTACCAAACTGGGTTAAATTGTGACGCACACTGACGGCTCTACTATATAAAAAATAAAAAAAAACCGGAGGAAGAAACTTCAACATCCAGGACAAGCGAAAGTTTTAAAACGGATTAACTATATAAAAAGACATAGGAAATTGATAAAAACTCGCATCCTGACCAAGATAACTCGAAACAACAGATATTTGCTCTATCAACAGTTTGCTATTGGCTACCGCTCCAACCAGTTAGCCATTTTCCATCAGACTCCAGCTTCAGTGAACTATCCTTGTCGGCAGAAAAAGTTATGATATAAACTGTTCCTTACATAATATGTATATTATGTAATGTTTTATAAACAAAAGTTTATAAAAGCATTTTATCACTACACAAAAAATAATGTTTCAGAACATTGTTTTACTTCTTCAGATGATATTTTACATTTTTAACAAATGAAAAAAATGATTTATTATGGAAAATAGGAAACTAATTATTCTTCTCGTTCCATAAGTCATGCCACTTCCGGATATTTTAGTTAACTCCTTTTAACTAAATGTGTAAGTTATTGTAAGTTATACCACTATTGACGCTAGGTATGGAACTCACCACTTTTTGCGTCAAATCTTTGGATCCAACCAACGTTTTTATTCGCAGGGTCATGTCTCCTTGAGGACAATCTCCTCCAATGATCGAAATAAAGGCTTTGGTTCAAAATTCCAGTTACCTATATTTTTACTTTATTCTATAAAATCACCAAATCATTTTTCTATATTCGATAAAAAGCCAACGCATTTTTCTATATTCTATAAAAACAGCAACGCATTTTTCTTATATTCTATAAAAACACCAACGTATTTTTCTTGCGCACAATTTTGTCCTTCATTGTAACTCGAAATAGCCCGTCTTTAATAGCGTTTCAATTTCGCCTCGTCATCCCCACTTTGTTTTAAATACTAGTTTACTTACTAAAACTCATGTATACATAAATGTGTCACTGAAAATTATGTTCAAATTAATAGCCGACTGCAAAACTATTGTTCTATATTTTTACCTTAATTGTAATTCTAAGTAAGAAATTTTTACTTCAATTTTACTACAACTTTTGGAATAGTGCGTCGCATGTGTGTATGTGTGTATATGTGTGCAGGTGTTATGTTGCATGCGAATAAATAAATGCAAAGCAATGAGAATAGATATTGACCACAATGCTTAGGCTTTAACGACGTCGGTTTGTCATGAAGGATTTATTTGGCGTCAAGTGTAATGCGATCTTAGTTGCATCTTATAATCATCGACCTTTTATTAGTAATGAAGGAGAAATGAAATTTCTATCTTCTTTTGTGTAAATCTTAACTGTATATTCAAAGTCTTATCATCTTCCTCATTTGAGCCATCAGCAGAAACGAACAATTGCGTGTCTATAGGCCTTAAGAATCTCACATTGACCATTTTCTTAATTGACTTTCAAACGATTGCAATATTAGATCAATTAGAAAAATAGCGGAAAATCCCTTTGCTTCTGAAATAGAAAATTTAAATGTTACTTTTTGTGTTTAATGTGAAAGCGTTTGTGTATCAGCCTTATACCCACTGTTATACAGGAAATGGTTCCATACGTTATGTTGGGTATGTGCTTCTATTTTGAATTACATGTTTTTTTCTTTAATTTTTATATAACCTTTTCACCCCAATCAAGGCAAGACTGTCACTTGTGTGCCGGGAGTTACACAGAGATAAAAATAGGGTACAGAGGACACCGAAAAAAGGATAGGGTTTAAAGAGGCGGATGAGAGGTAAGAAACTGACGTTGGATTTAAACCTTTCGAGATTTTAACTGCCAGAAAAGCAAGTATACGGAAGGGAATTCCACAGACGGGATGTGCGAGAAAATAAACTGATTGAATACAAGTGGCGGTAACATTTGATCATTTTGACGATATAAGAGTGTGACCTTGATGTTTAGTAACACGAGTAAATTTATGTCGCCAGGTCCTCAGGGAAAGAAGCTCGTCAAAGCAGGAGTCTTGAAAATATTAGTAAAAAGGTGAGGCAGTGTCTGAAGGTGAGCTGCTAAGTCAGGGAATATGTGGCGAAGATAATGGTTAAACCATGATGTGAATTTTTGATAGTCTCGAGACGAATACCAGGAGCACCCCACTAAATATGGCAACAATGTTCAATACACTGACGAATGGTAGATTTATAAATGCGAAAGGTTAATTCTGATGAAAAAAAAACTTTCTGGCCCGACAGTGTGACCCAAATGTTCTAGCGGTAGATGCAACTATAAATTCGATGTAGTCTTTTCACTTGGGGTCGGTTGAAAGAGTGATGCCAAGTAAGCGCAGTGTGTTGCTTTCTAGGAGGCTAGCGCAATTCATATAGAAACAAGGTATATTTTAATAATTGTTGACGCATAATGTTTATTTCTACGCAAATAACATGATTTTTAATAAAAGTGAGGAGCGGAATTTTTTAAAAACTCAAAAGGTGCAAATAAACGAAGTGAACTTAAACTCGCATGGCTCAGAAATTTCCCTCAAAACATTAAGTTATCTAATTCTATTGAATATTAAAGAGTAGGTAAACACAGTAAAAGTTGGTATTTAGTTACCTTACTTAAGATAAAAATCTTTAGAAAAATCGAATTACAAAAGAATTGGAAAAAGCATGCGTATAACAAAAATCAATACACAGTAATTCCACCTGATTCAGCTAAAATTTTATAGGGTGAAAAGTATTCCTGGTAAACAATCTTGAAAGTGTATCAATATTGGAAAGTTAATTTAATGGTGGGGGGCAGTCCAGGTATGGCAGAACTACTCCATTTTTGGTCTGGTCTCATTCAGTTAAAGATAAATATGGCCAGAGAAGTCAGATATTTTTTGAAACTGTATAATAATGCAACACTTTTTTCACCATCTTTAGCTATGTATCGCAAATATAATTTTTATAAGGTCTGGGGTGAACTTAAATTTTAGAAAAAAATTTTGAACTTTAATTTAATAAAATATCATATCTGAAACAGTTTTGTTATATGGCTCATTAAACTGATGGTTCTGTGGAGTTTACACTCGTTTGCTCCTGGCTTCCTAGGTAGTGCTATGAAGATAGACTTGCTGAGGTCATCTAGTATTACCCCGCTATTATAAATTTCATTTATTATTTTAGTAATTTTCTCTATACCAAATTCTTACAGGACTATCAGCAACTCTATGACTATGCTGTATGATCAAGTTGCTTTGTTTCTATTCAGTTTGGCTACTATAGGTTCCACTTCATATTAATATTTCCGGTCCGTCCTCATCTTTGCGTATTATTGGTTGTTCTCTCTTGTCGAGGAAAAGGTCTTTTATATATTCTTTCCATCGTTGGAGTATTTCCTCTTTCTCCAAAATGATTGTTCCATCCTTATACATCATGTTGAAGATTGTTTTTTTTGTCCTGTCAGTTTTTTATTTCCTTATGAATGTCTGCTTTATTACTCCTGCTCAATCTCTCTACTTCTGCGCATTCCTCTTTAGCCTGTCTACATTTTCTTCTTATTTCCTTGTGTAGTTCCCTGTACTCCATTCCATGTCTTGATATCATTTTCTGCCTCCTTTGCATCATTTCCAGAATCTCTTCAATCATCCACTCGTTTTTCTTTCTGCGCCTAATTTCCTTTGGAACAATGTTGTTTGCTGATGTCACTATTGATTTCTCTGGCGCATCCCATTTCGAGTGTCCTTTCCCAATTTGTTCTTAGTATTTGGTTTTCACGCTGTTAGTGTATTCTTTCTGTAGGTTGAGGTCATTCACCAGTGCGTTGTATATCAGTTTTGGTGCTGCACTAGGCTCCTTCAATCATCGGAGTTTCACCTTTATTTTGCAGATGACTGGGACGTGGTCGCTTCCACAGTCAGCGCCTGGATAGGCTTTGCTTTGAACCACTGCATTTCTGAATCTGCAGTTTATGGTTATGTAGTCTATCTGTTTTTTCGTGTCACCTCCTGGGCTTCTTCATGTCCATAGATGTCGTGGGTGTTCTTGAAACCAGGTGTTAGTATTACCTGGTTATTTGCCATGCACCATTGCACACACTTTTCTCCTCGTTCGTTGCGGATTCCTAAACCAAAGTAGTCAGTTGTCACGCTTTCCCTCTCTTTGCCTACTTTGGTATTCGAATCTCCCAGGCTGATCCTGATTTTCTGACTTTTACGTTGATCCTTGGCCTTCTTTAGATTCTATTTCTTCCTCGGTGCTTTGTGTTGTTGGTGCATAGATGACTACAATTGCTATGTTGAACAGTCTCTCAGTTTAACTGGGATAACTCTTTCGGAGAAATGGCAGTATCCCAAAACACATTTCTTCATTTCTTTGACCAGTATTACGCAGACTCCTTTTCATTATTTTTGCCTCCGGCGTATATTATCCTATGGGTTTTGCTGCTGAGGTCTCCGTTATTTGGCCATCTGGTTTCGCATATTCCCAGAATATTGGTTTTAGTCTGTTCATTTCCTGCTTGACATTCTCTAGTTGTCCGCAGCTGTTTAACGTCCTGACGTTCCATGTCACAAAGGTAATCCTTTCTTTGTTGCGCACGGTCGCAGGGTAACGGTCCAGGGACACCTGTTGCTCATGACGTTTCTTCCCGGGCGAGGGACATATTTTGGGTAAAACTGTCTCCTTTACGCCGTGGTTACTAACACTACATTATTATAACTGAGGAAATCTAAAGAATAAAGAGTTGACATTGGGATAACATTAAAAAACAAATCATGAATATTCATTCTATGCATAAATCTAGATTGATGTCCTTGTCGACACACAGAGCAATGCAAATGTCATTAAAACATGAAATGCAAAGATTTACTCATTAATATTTACTTATTTAATCCTTTCGAAAGTTTTCCCTTTTTCAGATTCATTTGAAACAAATCCAAGTAACATAATAGTAGAAATGAAGTAGTGAAGGCTTTATTGTAGATTTAGAATCACGCGCGGCACGTTTAAGCTTTGAAATTACTCCCATTTTTCAAAACAACACGAAATAAAATACATTACAGTCAAAAGATGAAGATAAAAATAATAACAGCGGACATGATTAGAGTCAGAAATTTGGCTGAAAGTGCTTGGAAAAATAACTACGGAACAGTCATAGATTTCTTTTTCTAGCCAAAAGGAAACATATTAGGATGCTGGAAACATTAAATAAAAAAAATTATCAAATCTTTTTTTTTTAATCGGTCGCTTCCAACAAAACATGGTTAAAAGAATGTTTACTGCCAATATATATATATATATATATATTAGTGTATCGAGGCAGTAGATAATTTTCTAAACATATACTGTTAAATATAAGAGTCAATAAATGTCTATTATGTTTAAACATCGTATGTTAGCTTTAATTTCAGGTGAAATAAAGACAAAAATTCTCCAACATTTGGATAATTTTTATTAATTTGGTTCTATGCTTTCGGCTAACATGAGCCATCTTCAGAGAGGTTACAAGGACGTTAACACAAAAATATCCACCATCAGCGACGATTTTATTTTGTGTTGACATAAAACTCCGCTAAGCAACGGCAACAGTTACCAAAAATAGCAAACGCAGTTCGCAAATTTGCAATGCGGTTCTATGACGTCACACCGCGTGAGAGCTCGAAATGATAACAGAACCATATATTTAAATGCAATGTGTTTTGACCAGATTTAAATGTGATTTTATTACGTGTGGGTTGTTTGGATTTAATGTAGATGAACTCCAATAACTGAAAGTTCTTTTTACTGTGTGTATGAGTGAGGATTATTGTATTGTTGACTAAAATATATTATTGCTTAAGAAAATGTACAAACCACAAACTATTATAAAATTGTACATTTTGTTTCCACATTGAAAGAACAATGCCTCACCAGGTAGTTAATAGTGATGGTAATAAACGTTTTATCAAAAAAAGTTCAAACAATTCGAAAAAGCACCATTTCCTTTTATTTTTTGAAAAAATATTCAAAAAGAGAGAAAAAAGAATGAGGGTAGAAAAGATGAGAAAATAAGATGAGAAATCAAGAAAAGGAAAAAAGAGGAAAAGATACAGCAAGAATACAAAGTAAAGAGGAAAATAAGTGAGAAAGTACTGAGAGGAAAGAGCCAATGAAAACGGCTAAGAGAGAACATTTTTAAATATAGCCCGGAATTGAATTGTAGACAGATAATGATATCAGTTACATGGTGTTAAGGTTCAAATTTTTTGGCATTAAAAAATCATACTTTAAAAAGGAAAAAGAAAGAAAGTGAAAAGGAAAACAAAGAGGGAAAGTGAGAAAATGTATTAAGGGACCAACGGGGAGAGACAATAGAAATGCCTTAGAAAGAGAAATTTTAAGTTTTGACCGGAAGTGAATTGCAGACAGATACCGACATCGGTTACATTGCTTGAAGCTAAATCCTTTGGCATTTAAAAACATGATGAAATCTCATACACAAACAGAGATTATTCATAAAATGTAAAAAATTAAAGACAATGTAAAACATAACACAAAGATATAAATTCATTAAAACGAATATAATAAATTGGAGAAATAAAAATAAAAGAAATTAAAATTAAAAATATGTTTTTATTTGGCAAAAAGTATTAATACATAAAAGTAAAAAAAATAAAAACAGAACCAGCATAATAAAAATATTAGTCAACCTTTTTCTTTATTTTCACCAGAAATTAAAGCTAAAATACGATGTTTAGAACGGCTCATGATTAAACTTAATAGACATTCATTATCTGCTAAATTTCACAATATATGTTTAGATAATTATCTGCTGCTTCAATACACTAAATTCAAGTTACATGATGCCGCAGACAAGTTACATGATACAAAAGAAAATAGTTAAATTTATAAACTTGCACTATTTAAAACGTATAATACAAGCACTTTCAGCACATTGTCTGCTCATTTTTCTTGGGTCTTATATTTGCGGTGTTATTATTTTACCTTAATTCTTTGACTGTAAGGTAATTTATTTTTGGTGTTTTGATAAATGGGAGTATTTTCAAAGCTCTGACGTGCCGCGTGCGACTGGGAACTGCATGAGCATCGTTTTATTTAGAAAACTTTCAATACTTCATTTCTGTTATTAAATAATGTAAGGTTGATGGTAGGAGAGAATAGTTTGATATATAGATCCTCTCTAATAAACAGATATTTTTAATGTTATGATCTAAATAATGTTATTGCATACACATACACACACATATGAGTGTGTGTGTCAGATTAAATAAATTGCAAACGTTTTAGGACATTACTACAGTATTAATAGCTGATTATATTATTGACGATTTAAGTTTTTTAATGAAGATTGTCTCGAGGATCTATACTTTGCATTTGTTGTTTTCTTGGAGTGGGATAGTAGTGTTGTCGATCATATTTATTTTATATTGTGAATATAGACAGGAAGTTTGCTGTAGATGTCTTGAAATAGACGAATTGTCAGACATGTGTTCTGTAAAACGTTTGGTTAATGTAGATGTTGTAAATCCAACATCTATATTTGTCTTTTTCTCGGAGATACACTCTCCCAGGGGAGATTAGAATTGATATAAAATGTTGGTCTTGCCTAATACATCAGTTAATGGGGAGGAGTTTTTACGGATAATCGAACTGTATTTTTATAATATATTATTAGTTTTAATTATTTATTAGGATCCATGGGACGAATGAAATTTTTAATGATTTAGTTAAAGTGCATCTGGTTGAAAATAAGAGTTTGATATATGTAGGGACTTTTGTAGAAGCGTCATAATTTTTGTGTTGAGGTTTTTGATATAACTTCTTATTTGCTCAAATACAATGTGGTTACTTAATTTATTATTAATGAGAGTGTGCCTAATATTTTTATTTTTAGTTCTGATTAAATTTTTTTTGGAGTTAATTAGTGCTTCGTTAACTAATTGTGTATAATTGCTATTCTATAGTAGTTAGGTTATTAACTCTTACAGTTGAGAGTGCAACAGTTACTGCTGGTTGGTTTTTAATATGGGTGTTAGTAAATGTGTTGTTGTTTGTGTCAAGGAAAGAGATTTCGTTAAGTTCGTATGTGAACTTGAGGATAGAATTTTAGAAAGCATTTTTTTAGTTCTATTATTTCTTTTATGTTTTTAAGTCATATAAGTATGTCATCTACATATCATATATAGATTGTTTTTAGTGGTGCTAAATATATTATTTTCTAGGTTGGTCATGTAGAATTTGCTGAAAGTTGGACCCAGAACTGAACCCAGTGAAACACCGTCCTGTTGTACATATAGATTATTTCTGTGATCATAGAATGGGAATTTGGTGGTACAGATTAAAAGTTGTTTTTTAGTATTTTAGGTTTAATTTTTAATGGGGACAGAAAGTTATTATAATATATAATTATAATATATATTTTTATAATAATTTCAACGGTTTCTCTAACAGGAATGTTACTGAAAAGATTTTCAACGTCAAGTGATACTATGGTTTTCAATAATTTTCATTTTTTAATATTTGTATGAGTTCAAGAGATGATTTAATGCTTTATTTGTTAGGTGTGTATGCTATAATTAAGTGGTTAATTGTTTTAGTTGGTATATAGGAGTAAAGATTTGTGATATAACAGGTCGGAGTGGAAAGTTAGGCGTGTGCATCTTGATAGAACCAAAAAAGTATCCTGGTTTATAGTCTCTGATTATTTTGATAAGTTTTACATTGTCTTTTTTCCGGATTGTTAGCTGTGATTATTTTTTAATTTTTGCTTTTAGCAGAATGGTAGTAATATTGGTAAGTTTTTTAAATTACGTCTGATCATCAAGTAACAGTTCTATTTTTGAATTGTAGTCAGACATAGTTAAAACATGATGTTTAAGATGTTAGCTTTATCAGCTTTTTTAATTAATACTTCTGGATGGTTGGGTAATTGTTGTAGCAATCTTGAGTGAAAAATTCAGGAGCTTAGATGAATTCATCCTTTTATTGTGTCTGTCTCTTATAGATTCTGCCTTAAGTAGATCACGGAGTTCTGGTTCTTAGCTGCTGTTCTTGGAGTTTAATTATACTTTCATATAATGTCTCAATCTCAGTGTGTTTATGTAGTCTATTATATTTTTGTATATATGGCAGTTAAGTCCGAGGTTTGGTAGTTGTTTTTGGTTGTCAGTTAAATCCTTATCAAAAATGTTTATAAATCTTTCAAGGTTATTCGAGAGGTATATAATTTCTTTGAATTGTTAATCTATATTTACATTCCGATCTGTTTGTAATTTCTTTTAGTCTATTTAAAATTTAAGTTGTTCAGAGTGGATTTCCCTTTTTAGTATGTTATGTACTTCTTGCTTCGTTTTGTTAAGAATAGTTATCATAAATTACTTCAAACTGCCTTTTCACAAGGCCACGTTTAAATTGCCAGGTGATGTTCTTATGATGGGCTGCTGGATTATACAATTTAAAATTTGTGTATTTAGGCAGTAAACTATCGTATAGGCATGTCAGTTTAAATAAGTTGCAAACATTATATCTGCTTATTCTTTAATAAAATCCGTTCTTAGTTACGGATAATCTTACCTGTATTATAATTGAAAGATGTAAGAAATGCTCTGTAACTTTTAGAGTTGATTTTATTATCCATTTCTCAATGTTCCCAATTACTTTCAATCTATTTCCTAGATCATCTTTAGAGGTGTACGTTTTATTAACAAAAATAATTGCAAAACTGTTTTACCAAAAATTACATTAAGTTTTTTTTTACTTCAAATGTAACGTTTAACAGTCATGCTTAGCGTTCATTAGAACGGGAAAATTATCCAAGATAAAATATTTGTTTTAATGATGTTGTCATGCACGTATAAAAGCCTAAAAAGCTGTTTTTATAGACATTTTAGATCATTACTACAGCTTTCATCGCTGATTCTATTAATTGACAGTCTAAGTTTCTTAATGAATATTGCCTCGAGGATCTGTATCTTGCATTTGTTGTTTTCTTGGCTTAGGATAATTGTGTTATCGATCAGTATTTTTTATATTGTGAATGTAGATAGGGCTGTTATTGTAGATGTCTCGAAATTAATGAATGGTCACACGTTTCTAATTTAAGAGGTTTGGTTAATGTAGTTGTTGTGCATCCAACATATATCTTCGTTTTTTTGTTGTTTTTTTTTGTTGGAGATACATTCTAATATTTTAAGTAATATGACAGTTATTGAAGAGGGGTTATTATGGATAATTAAATTAGTACTTTGTTTTTAGAATATATTAATTTTAATTTCTTATTAGGATTTACGAGAGATGTATTAGTACAAATGAGATTTTTATGATTTTTTTCATCCTGTGTATAGGTATCGTGCATCTGGTTGTTATATAAAAGTTTGCTATGTTTAGAGTTTTTTTTGGAAGTATCACATTTTGTTTGATGTGTTTTGAGATTCTTGATGTATCATCTTACGTCACTTCTGGAGTCATTAAGGTTTTCCGAGCTTATTTTTGGTCTACGTCTTCGACCTTGCCACCAAAGGTAGTCATACCAGAAGTCTAGAACCTTCAACGGCATCTCAGAGTCATTACACCATGCAAGCTCCTCTACCACTACAAAGTGTGACATCAGAGGTATGCACATAGAAATATACACGCATAGATACACACATATATTTGACACTGGATATCGGAATAAACAGTGAATTATCAAGTTTTACTTTAATGATTTTAATAGAAATAAATCAATAGATAAAAAACATTAAAAGTATAAAATCATCATCAAATGTATAAGAACATTTTTGTTATTTTATTTGTTACCATATTAGAAAGTTAAATATTAAAGAACGAAATTGATTATTGTTAACCAATAGTAAGAAAATGGACAAATAAACAATATAAATGTAATAACGAATAAACAGAACAAAATAACTTTACAACTCAAAACACGTTTCCTAATAAAAATGTCACATTACATCTTTTTCAATCATTTAATAAGAAAAAGAATACATAAATAAAATAAAATCTGCCAATGTTATTAAAATGATTGAATGGTAAAAGTAATCTAAGGTACTGAACAAATAGTCAACGACAAACAAAGCAAACTCAGAATGTTTTTCGTAAAATTTTAAAATTTCTCTTTTCATAAAAAGAAATTTTTAGGCTTCAATATTATAAAAAATATTGAATTATTTTGATGGTGTAGTAATTTAACAAAAAATGTTCTTAATATAATTCTTAATTATAAATTACATTCTCAGTAAAGACTTGATAAAACACTTTAAAAATATAACAATTTTACCCCGACTGACCTTAACAATAAAGAAAACAAATATGTATTTTAATAAGTAAAGATCACAAATGCAGCACAATATAATAACGTTATAATATAATAAACAAAAAATATACAAATAAGTGGTCAGTCAGTTAACTGACATACGTGGTACACAATGGAGGAATCGTATCTCTTTCGAGACATGACTGACTAGGCAAGTGTTTTTGCCACAGTAGATTGCCATTACTTTCTGCGGTAAATTTTTTTGCCAACGAATACAACAGAACCCAATCCGATTTACTATTCAACCCATATCTGAAGGGAGAAGAGATTAATTATTATATTTACCAAATGTATCTGTGAAATGAATTCGACTTGAATCTGATCTCGGCTCACCGATTTCGCATTCCAAGCAAATATCCATTATACCACAAGGTAAATCAAGTTTCGATTTTAAAATACGACATCGCTTTCTTTGAAAAATGTAAGAACACGTCTATTAACTCCGACATCCATATGTGCGTATGTGTGTGTCTATATATTCACAATATTATATTTATAAATGATAGAATGACGTTTTATTCCATTATGACCTTCTTCGGAAAAAAATAATCTAAAACGTTCATGATACACCCCAAAAAGCATTGTCACAGTGCTGGCAGTTACTAGAAGAAAGGAAATATTTACATAATGGAGATAATTAACAGTGAAAGCAAACCAGATATAAGGTCATGTAAGTAAATCCGGTGTCACTGTCTATCACTGCATGTGATACTGCAAAAATCTGTCAGGGTTAAGTATTATTTTTATTTCATTAGTGAAAAAGTTTGCATTGAGTTAATATCATTTTTGTTAATATTTAATGTACCTGCAAAAAATGTATATAAACAAAAGTGAATCTAGCGTTAGATTTTCAAAATTTTAAAATTTAATGATGCTCATAAACATACATCAGATCAACTGAAAAGTTTAGATAAATTATGGAGGATGCTAACTGATGTAATTTAATGTTTAATAAACAAAATTAATATATGAATATTTGAAGAATCTTGTTCAGAAAATATCTTACTGCATAATAAACATTTTTCTAACAATATTTCTCGAATATTTAGTAAGAAAAAAGCTGTTAAAATTCCATTTATCACCAAAACAACTTTTACTCGCTCAGATATGTACTCTGAAAAACCCTCGAACGTGCCCCTCTTTTTTTCTGTTGATCATTTTATAAGAAGGGCTCCTTAAAAGATCTTGTGTGTTACGTGGTCGAGGTTTTGAAAGCAAACTTCTTGACTCCTTACGCACTCAATGAAATTAATATAAAAACTGAGATTGCAAGTATCTTCCACATGATTGATATGGCTAAAGTTTTCCCAGCAGAATGTTGATCGAGCTAACATTTGGACTTCAACATGCACCTGTCTATATTTCTGAGATATGTTATTGTAATTATTTAGAATATTTACATTATTCGCACTGTTATCCCAATCTTTGTTGCTATATTCATGAGAATCCGGCCTTGTTCAGGTGATTGGAATTACTAACCGAGCCATTTGTTTCGAGCACCGGAGTAGATTGTTCTAGTTCTACGTGTGATACACGTCCGAGTCTCTCATCATAATTGATTTCTTTTTAACTCAAATCTCCAAGTTTTTCACTTCTCCTGTAACCAGGTATTGAACTCACAACTCTTTGGGTCAAGTCACTGAAGTAGGTAAGCCAAAGCTTTTATTCACAGGACCACGTATCCTTAAAAACAATTGACTTCGGATTTCAGTGTCACACTTTCCGTCCTCTATTAAAACACTTCTCAGATATTTAAATGTATTCATTTGTTTGATTTTGGTATTTCCGATTTACAATTCGCAAATAGGGTTTATCTTTTGCTAACTACCACGCATTTTTTTTTTATTGTAGCTTATCTTTTATCCTTTCTTCTCGCTTTTCTTCATTACCTTCTGTAGAAGTTTTTGTAGTTTTCTTGTCGTTTCAACACTAGGCCATTTGCATATCTTGCGTTGTTCAAAACTCTGTCCGGCAAAAATGAATCATGCTATAGTGTCTAATTCTCTTAAAATCGCTACTCTATTTAGATTGAATAAATCCAGTAAAAAGACACATTCTTTTCTGACACCCCTTTCTATTTTTTCTATATTTGCTGACTTTATCCGTATGCAGTTGGTTTGCTGCCAGTATAGGTTCTTGATTGTTCTCATATTCTTTCCAAATATATCAAGGTTGCTGAGCAGTTCAAACAGATGTTTGTAGTATATTTTCTCGAATGCATTTGCATATTCTACACGTCTTTCAGATAAAACTGGGAACGTAACTGTTGCTGTCTTTAACAAACCTGTACTGTTCTTGTTGTATTCCAAGTTTGATTTTGCTGTGCGTTCTATTCATAAGCATCCGGAAGATAAGTTCTGTTATATAGGTCATAGGGCTGATTGACTGATGGAGTTCACATTCGTTTGCTGATGTCTTCTTAGGCAGTGCTTTAAACATAGATCAACTTAGGTCTTTCAATATAGAAAGAGTGCAATAGATTTAATTTATTATCTTTATAATCTTGACATTAATCAAAGTTATGTCAAGCATCTCGTGTACGATTCTGTCTGGCACTGCCGTTTTGTTATTGTTTACTTTTGGCAAGTGCAAATTCCACTTAAGATTTTAATATTTCCGGTCCGTCGATATGAGTAAAGTATCTATAACTTCTGCCACAGTAGCCATTATGATGGCTAGTACTTCGAGTAACTGTGGTTGTGAATGTGAATTTTCTAGAGATATTTTTATTTTGCTATATCCCTTTGAACAGTTCATCGGAACAAACACTTTTTATATTAGATATCTTATTTTACCAAAATTTACATATTTACTGACTTTTTCTTCAATATCACGTAAGTGCGAAGCTTTGTCCTGAAATTAATACTTTATATATCTTTCATTGCAAGCAATGAAGAACGTTTTCAAAGAATAATCAGGGTGATAGGAAGTTGAAAATGTTTTCTTAGATATATATTTAATTTGAGTTTTAAAAATATTCGTCAAATATGAGATTTTAAAATAAGTCTCGCAATTGTTTACAAATGTGCATTGGAACAATTTTAAGCTAGAAAGAAGATTGTAAGTGATTATATATATATATATATATATATATATATATATATATGTGTGTGTGTGTGTGTGTGTGTGTGTGTGTGTGTGTGTGTGTGTGTGTGTGTGTTTATACATACAATATAGTTTTTAACAAGTCTTTTAATGTTTCCATTCGTAATATACAATGTAGCTAGATGAGAATTTGGATAATCGATAAGCACATTTTAGACTTATCAGAAAGAAAATAAATCAAACATTTATTAAAAACCTTTATTGAAAATATGCATATTATATTTTGTTATTAATACTGGAAAATAGAACCATCCTTTTTATGTCATAATGAATTATTTATCAGGGAGAAAAAGAGAAACAGCCACTGAATTTTATTTCAATAATCATATAAATAAAAATCTGACTAAAAAGAAAAAAATACCGTGGTTCTTTCAAAGACATGGAAATGAGAGAAATTTTAAATATTGATACTAAGTATTTAGTTATAAAATAAATATATTATGTTCTTTTAATAAAAAATATTTAATCATATTGGTATTCTTATTTGAAAAACAGATGTACTTAGTGATTTGCATTGTACGAACTGTTGTTCTCATTTTTATCATCATATTTACGATGTTGTGGCCGTTGTACGTTCCTTTCTTCATTGGATGGCTGGAATTTCAAACTGTACCTTTTATTTCGACCACCGGGGCAGATTGTTCTCGTTCTATGAATCATACCACTTCCGGATGTCTTAGTTATTTCTATTTAAATCAACTTTCTTAGTATTTGTTCGCCACTACTGTCGTTATTCACAACTCTTTGGGTCAGGCCTGTGGAACCAAAAAAAGCTTTTATCCACTGGACCATATGTTCTTGATGTACACCCTTGTGAAAATTACTGAAACAAAATGAATAATGTCTTCTTACGATCTTTCACACATTCCCTGATAACGTACACGTCCTCTCTTGGCAATGTTTTTCTCTTCCAACCGCATTTTCCTTTACGTTTTGGACTGATGAATCCAGTTTATTTCTTCACCTTGATGACACAACTGACAGTTGAAGGCTGATACCAACAATATCCAAGATCTCTCCGTAAGGCTTTCCAGTATGTTTGTGTAGCATTACAATTTTCGTGCGCTTCCTTGGAGTGACGTCCGTCGCAGACATTACCCGTAGGATAACTAATAGGACAGTCGAGACAATAGAGTCTGGGTGTGATAAAAATCTTATGCAATCACAGGTGACGCAATATATTTCAAGGACAAACAAATTTTATCATACACCTTGAAAATAGATTCATATTGCTACACACCACTGCAAAAACCTAATCCGTGCTAAAATTAGAAATCGATTACACCCTGCAACTACCCACCAAATAAACTGACCGTATGGTGAAAGAAAGGAAATTAAAATAGTTGTTTCAATTTATTTCCACAAGGGTATACTTAGTTAACAATAGATATTCTTGCAAAATAATACGTCCATGATGTTGAATATTGTTTAAAATAACGATACTGTATAGAGTCAAATGTATGCGCAACAATTTAATATCATATTTATAGTTTATAGTTTACAGAGAAACTTTATTGTGAAAATACATGCACGACAGTTATAGTGTGTATTTAAAATATATTTGTTATATAAGGTTGATGTTTTTCATGTTAGTACCAAATTAATCTTTTCTGGCAATTAATGGCAATATTCATGATTAAAGGTGAGTCTGTTAGAGATCGAGTGGTTTGCATGAGGGGGAAAAACATTCGATGCTATGCAACAAAACTGAAAATGAAAAGTTCCAATAACCACGAGGCATTGCAGCTGTTCAAAATCCGAAAGTCAATTTCTATTTCTGAAGCAAAGTATAATTCATATTCGATCATTTAAATTCTAGAGACTGCCACAGAAACGTGCGATTGAGGAAACTTTTGAAAAACAAAACCCTTGATTATTGACCCGTATACGGTGACATTAATCATATTGCATGTGCACCTAATCTATCCTGGTTGAAGGGCTCATGCATCATAAGCAATTATCGAGATGTTATCTGAGAGCTGTATATTTAATAATGGTATCTGACTGAATGTGATGCGAATTCGTTCTTACAAGCCGTTGGAATCATATACATTTTCCAGGTCAAGTGTTTAAGGTAATAAAACTTAAGACAGGTTTAAGGTAGATCTTCAATACAGGATGAGAAAATTGTCTCTGTTTCGGTAAAAAAAAATAGATTTCATAAGATAATTTAAGACTCAACTTTTCAATATTTGACTAAGCTATCGGCAAAATTAATTTAGCCATGAATCTGAATAAAATAGAAAGATTGCTTATAAAAATAAATGTTATATTATTTTTAAGCAAATTCAGCAAATTCAACAAATTCGTCTTTAAACTCTTTTCACCAGTTCATAATTATGATTACAGATGCAGAAAACCCATATAAATATTTTGAGATCAAGAGCAAACATTGTACTGTGTGTTAAATAATAACTATGATTACACGAAGTTATTTGCATTACATAAATATCAAATTACCAACTAATGAAATTTAAAGAAAGATTAATCGAGACAGACGTGGGAAGAGAAAACTTTTCTCATGGAGACTGATATAGGAATTAACGAGAGAAATCTATTTGTTTTGATTGTGAACATATATAATTGAAAGGTTTTTGAAATTTTTATTTTTATTTTGCTATTAATACTTCGTTTTTTTCTATGGAGCAATTGACTTAAATGGATCATGTCTTAAACCTGTTTTTTCTAGTAAAAAAAAAATAGTCGAGATTTTTTTTTTACAAAATATTCTCTATTATTACTATATGTCACTTCATCCCAAGAAAGGTGATAATGCCATTAAGACACAAGGTGTGTGAAAGAAAATGTTAGTGCGGGAACAGGATAATAAAAAAATTAAGTTCAAGAAGATTGATTTTGAATTTGAATTCTTGAATGGAAAAAAATCCAAGTCCACAGGCGGGAAGTTCAAGAAAAGGATCTATCAGAATATAAATAACACTTACTTATAGCTATATCAACAATAAAACGATGACACATAGTTCTCTATCTAGTAATACACTTAAATGCATGCGGTCTAGTTACCAATGGGGAAAGCACATTATAACAATTACCATAATTGTTTTTTATAGAAAGGATAAAGGGAAACCAGATTACAGAGGTGACGAATTGACTGTAGTTAAGATGCCATATCAGCCCTGTAAAGTACTTGTTCACCACTGCTGTAGCCTGGTATTGAACTCACAAATCTTTGGATCAAGTCACAGGAATTAACGAACGCCTATATCTACTGGGACATGTGTCCTGTAGAGTGTTAGAGTGACTTCGCAAGGAACGGAGTTCATATACCCCGGTGATTGTAATAATGGGATCGGTACGTAATTCCTAGTACCTGAAGAAATGTCGAAATGTCCTACTAATAGCAATCAAGATGAGGACAATAGTCCAAATAATGTAAATACTGTAAATACTACTTTATTTCAGAAATATAGACAAATACTAAGAGAACATACTTTCTTAGCAGCGGACATAAGTGAAATATAATCATAGCTCACGATAATAATTCAACTTCTTGTCAGTGGAAAACGTGAGAAAAAGGAGGATCAATGCGTTGTACGTGTGGAAATCAGTATTAGCCACATGACTGATGGAAGTAAAAGATAGCTCTCTATGATGACTAAGAGATGGTAGTTTTGTTTTGGAGTCATTAAAATTTACAAGTTATTTCTTGCCTCAGTTAAATACTAACTGGATGCCATTTACAAAATAAGTTTCCTGTTTTACTTTATCGAATCTGTCGGAAATAATATTAAGAAGAGAGTAAATACTTGCGTCATCAGCATAAATAATGTTTTGGAAGCTGATGATATCGAAGAGGACGTTGATGAAGACCTCGGGGAAAATCGCATTCGTGTCAAAGAACCCAGAAGAGTGAACGTTTAGCATAACTCTTCACGAAATGTGTTAAGAAATATTAGGAAGAAATCCAGCATGCCAAATCCTGTACAACCCTTTTTCTTTCTTATCTAAATCTTGATAAGCAACTTCAGTAATGACCATTAACACATCGGCAGTCAACCTAGAGAAATGAAATTCATGTTGTTTATCTAAAATCAGGCCATGTAAAAAGAAATTATCAACCAATTAAAAATCGATAAGAGCCTCTAGTACTGAGTTAATAAGAGAGAAAAGACTAATAGGACAAGAAATAAGAAGTTTTTACAGCACTGGAGCCTCTTTCAGAGCACATTTCCTTATGACTATTGCAGGGATAATAGCAAGTCCGAATGCTTTTGGATACCTAGTTTGGAGATGATATAAAAAACATTGTCTGAGTTATTTGCATATCACCTACTAGAGATTCCGTTCTAGTTGGAAATTAGGCAAATATGTTCATGATGAGTCGAGAGTGTGGTTGGAATGGAATTTACGAGTAAAGCATTCCGCTTTATCAGCAGTAGGTGAATATGCATAAGAGAAGCATTAAAGAGAAAATTGAAGAGAAAAGGAATTGAGGATGCACCCTTGTTTACTGCACTTTTACAGAGTCATCTGCAATCACGACAACCAAACTTGTGAGAGACTATACGATATCGCAAAGTAATAGCCTCATTGAGGATACGCTAACATTTATTACTAGCGAATGCAAGGAGGCGTCTGTTATGATCCGCACTAAGTGGCCTATAACTGCTGAATGGTCAGGAGGAAACCAAGGAGAAGACAGATTTCACTTGATATTTTCATGTTGGCATGAAAACTTCGGTTACAGCTTTCGACCAGAAACAAATCTCCATGACACAATTTTAATGAGAAGATTAAAAATTTCACTCTGTGGCGTGACAAGGAAAACCATGAAATAAATCCCAATGAGTGTGATTGTAGCAAAATACTGGCCTGTGAATAGGGGTTTCTGTCTATTAGACAAGTGAAAAGAAATATCTGCAGATAATACCGCGTGATGTAAGTTGCTACGAAGATAGAGTTGCAAAACGGGATAAGAGTTTAGAAAGGAGGTAAAGAAAAGATCAAACAAAGGAGTGCGTCTTTCAGAATTATTAAGGAAATGAGTAAGAAAATCTACGATGTGAGTGAGAGATTTTGGCATTTGAGAAATTCAACGTTTGCATGTCGGTAAGATCAGTGGCATCAGATTGTAGAAGACACTTGGCTTTATGAGAACTGAAGTCGCCAAAGGAAAGGATACTTTCAGAGGTATGTAGAAAGAAAACTATTGCTATAGAGTTATGTTTAAGAAGCAATAGTCCAGAGAAGAAAGGAAACGATGATGGAAGAAATAACATAGTTTAATATGGAAAATCGAAAGCACATATAATCACCATTCTGCAACTGAAGAGATAGTTTCCGTGGCATTATGAGAGTTTCCCCAACATAGACACTGAGGTCACTAGAGTCTTTTAGGCAGATAGGAAAATAGCCAGAAACAGAGTATTTGGTATTAAAGGTTGAAGAGTTTAACTTCGTTTCACAGAGCGGAAGGAAGTCTGGAGAACGTTCCGAGAGAAACAATTCTGTACTATAGAAATTGGTACCAATACCATGTATTCTGGAAAAAAAGGTTGAAGAGCTTATATATATATATATATATATATATATATATATATATATAATTGTCATCCACGTACAAGTTTGTTTTGCTCTACCATAACCCATCAGTGTGGCGCTAGACATCTACTTGCTTCTGGTCAGGATCGAAACTCGACCGATTTGGTGTCAGCTAGTGTCTCTACGTCCTAACCCATAGATTGAGGGAAGGGAAATTTTAGCTTGTTTTATATAAGAGGTGTATACACATACCAGTCAGGAAATCAATTCATTGCTGCAAAGTAACGCGTAATATATATATATATATATATATATATATATATATTACCACCTTAAACTTTCTAAACTCAAACATAAAGTAACTTCGTCAAATGAAGTATTTTATATTCAAGAGATGCCCAAAATGTCCAGACACTTATGAGAACAAATTAACTGATTAATCAAATTTGTTTGCAATGACGAAACGTTGTGCTAAATACACATTTCATGCAATATATTTACGAAATTACATTTAATTATCTTTCTACGCTAGTCTGATATTTAGCTATTTATCAATATATTCCTTTATCCTTCAATCTGTTCTTGTCTCAGTATGTAGTTATTTATCTATCATTCTGTTTCTATGTTCATCTATTAATGCCTCTGTCTCTCTCTTTCTTTCTTTCTATCTCTTTCTCTCTCTCTCTCTATATATATATATATAGAGAGAGAGAGAGAGAGAGAGAAAGAGAGAGAGAGAAAGAACAGGGAGAAAGAGAGATGCATATATATTCAAAATTCCAGACAGTGGAGAAATAGACAGAATAGTAAAATAGAATTCATGTATTAAATACACGTGTCTTACATCGTATTTCCTGGTTTACTTTTCACTAGGATTAATTTGTTCATCAGAAATATATCAAGAAAAAATGTGAAATATCTAGAAATAATTTTTGACTTATCTTCTTCTTTTCTCTTCTTCTATGTGCCGTGTACCTTCAGACGTAAACGATCATGGCCTTCCACGTCTCCTTATACCTTGAGGCTCTTAGCACCCTTTGTCTTTTTACTCTACCCAAATCCTGCTCGGCTATCTATTTGCTCAAGTATTCCATGCGTCACTTTCTTCTGTATCCACATACATACACAGACATAATAATAAATTAGTTGTTGGTCATAATTAAATCAGACCAGTACCCTGGTGCATTAAAAAGTTCTCAATACATTTATATTTTGTATAAATTCTGTAAATTGTTAAGTTGAAAAAGAGTTATTTTCGCAACCTAGGTTTCAACCTTTCGTTATCTTAAGACGATTCATAATAATTGATTTTCAAAAGTTTTTCAAACGTATAACAGAAATTTTTATGAACGTGCGACTGAAATCTTTCAACAGCCAGTAATTCTAAAAACAAGGGAGGATTTACTTTAGTATTGTAAAACATTTTCATCCAGATTTGAATAGTCCTGATGTATTCTATAAGTGTGATTAAATCTGGACATTATTTCTGGTTTTTGATTTAATGATATTTTTTGTTCTGAAAAAAATATTATGACTAATTGTTTTTCTTGGCACACTATGCATACATCACCACCGTTCGAGGTTTGCTTTTATTTTTACTATACCCCATGTTATATCAGGTTTTTTTTTTCTTTTAAATTTCAGACCTGGCTAGCCAGTTTGTCAAAATTATTAAGGCCTTAAATGAAAGTGGCCATAAAGAAAAATTAGAATGAAAAATTCAATTAAACAAACAAACGAAACATTATACTAGAAATTATTTGCTTCAATCTATCGTTTAACTTAGAATTAAATACAAAATAAGGCAAATATTTTTTAAATTGAATATCACGTCCAGAAAACTCAGAATTGAATAAAATATTCAAAAGGAATTTACTCAAATTAAGTTTTAGCTGTACTAGTAATTTAGAGAATGACATAAAAAACATCGGAACCTAAAAAATAACGCGTAATATAGCATTACTAATAAGGAATGTAACTGTAAGAACAAAAACAAATGCTCATTTGACAGATTTATAAAAGCAGAATGTGTTATTTACAATGCAAGATTACTAAATGAAAGGTCCGAAGTAATGAACGGATATAACACATCAGAAATATATTTTAGGATCATACAGATCCGGATGGAAGTCTTCACAATTCTTGACCGACTTCTCCCTTATTTTAAACTTCCAGCTGTGCGCTCTGAAAGTTCTTGTTGTGCGTTCAAAAAAAAATTTGGCGAATCAGTTGAAGATACCAACAGACTGAAACCAAGGTTGCATAATCGACTGACATCCGAATGAATATATACATATATTCTTTATTTGTAAACGAGTTATTATGAGACCTAGGTTTCTACCATGTGGTGTCTTCAGGAGATTTGCAATAACAAATTTGTAAATCGCTTGAAGAAACCACATGGTAGAAACCTAGGTTGCGTAAAAACTCGTTTACAAATGAAGAATATTTAAAAATTCTACAATTGTGTTGAACACTTTTTAATACAAATGTATATTGGTGTTATTTTATTATGACCAAAAACTAAGTAATTAAACATCATGCTAGTTGTGAAGAGATTCAACGATAAAATTAAGATAGAAAGGTTAACATTAAACACTTAAATATTATCCTGTTAGTAATCTTTTATATGAGAAGATAATTGATGTTAAACTCTATTTATGATAAACTAATTCGTTACTTTTCGGTATTTATTTGTGTAGTCTGTTAGTATAATCTTTATTACACTGTTATTGTTTTTACAGTTATGGTCCATAAAGTCCGGAAGTCACTCGAGGTAGTGATTACAGAATAAGATGTACAGTTTATGCAGATATGTGGTGAAGTTATACCAAATAAAATTGAAGTCTGAAATAGCCATGCCAGTGAGAATTGTTCAACGTGTAAAGTAATTGGGCCGGTTCAAAAAAACATTCAACTGAGAATTTTTATTTCCGGAACAAGGCAATCACACCACAGATAGCACTATTTCAAAACTAACAATAAAGTGTGGTCAAAGGCCGCAAATATCTGCTAAGGTTATACTAACATAACCTCCGCGATTAGCAATAGATGATTTTTAAAATTAGAAAGAATAACTGCAATAAACTTGACCGCTTTTAAAAGTGAAAATAAAAAATTGAACTCGACCGCGCTCAAAATTAAATGTATACTTAAAATGAAACAGGGCAGGTAAATTCAACATTTACAATGATCTAGAGAATGTAATTCAGTATATGATATTTGAAAGGTAAAAAAAAAAAAGTAATAAAACTAGAAGTATAACCAAGGAAGTTTATTTCATACTGGACTGAACCCAAAATCTAATCAGTTCATGCTAATCATGAGACTAATCATCCCTTAAAGTTTCATCCGAATCCATCCAGCGGGTTTTGAGATATCTTGACCAAACAAACAGAAAAACGTGATCGAATACAATACCTCCGCTTTAAAGATGAGGTAATAACCGCAGTCCACCAAAGAAATACCGTACTTGACGTAAATTAAATGAAATTATCACGCTTGTATTTGTATTACATATGCATGATTATAAAAAAAAGAAATAAAGATAAATTGTTAGCAATTATTGGGGCTGCACTTCAACCCTGGCTTTCTGTATTTTTAGTGTTTTAGCAATTGTAGATGTACTCGGTTTGGTGCTGTACTTAATTCAAGTTAAGTTCCTACATCAAAATTTTAAAGTAAAGGAAGATATAAGATAATGGCATCTATCATTGTTGGTATATTTTGCCCATATAATAGGACCCCCGCTGAGGATTAATCACGCTAGACTAGAACTGATCCGTGGCAAATAACTGATAACCGTCGCTCTAAACCAAGTGGCATTATGTGTATTCAATCAGTTATGCTTGCAGAGAATAGTAACTCCATTACAGCCTCAGGATATCAGATCCTATTGAAGGCTTCCCTAAGATTATGTTAACAGCGCTGTCGTATTTATCAATTTCTACATTTTTCATTACTTTGACCTCTTTATTCGAAGTCATATTGCTAATATGCGTATGTTGGTGCCTATCTCTTTGTGTTTAACGATGGGATCGAGGTTTCATAAAGAAAATGTTTTACTGTTTCTGTTCAAGATTAGAACAAATTTGAAAAACGTTCAATTTATGAGGTCATGATATATAAATATAATCCATACAGGTGTTGCTTGATAACTAACTTATTATTTAATATATTTACTAGATTTAACCATGTTTTGCGCAAGAACATATCTAGAGAAAGATTTTGTTATACAGCTGATACGCTCCGCTTGTATATTTTGCATTTTTGTTTTAATCATATCACCCCAAGCAAGGCGATAACGCCACTGATGCACAGGGGTCTACGTAAGAGTAAAAAGATTGGCAAAGAGAAAGCCGGAAACCGCATCCTGAACAGGAAACAAGGGATGAGCCTGTTCACCTGTTCAATAGACGTGGGTGGAGTGTGAGCCAGGCGATAGTTTAGTCTAACTAAATTGCAGCTTTCATATTCATAGCGTTTTATTATATTTTTGTCAAACACTAGTTTTAAAGCTGCAGAAAAGATTGACATAATGATTTCCGACATAAACTGAGATCGACATGATAGTCACAGAAGAAGCCATTTTCTCAAGAATTATCGTTTAATATTGGCGTTAATTTTATGATTTATAATTGTTGACATTAACATTTTAAAATACAATATAATTTGTAAACTCAAAACTTGAATTATTATTTTTTGTCATGGTGGGGCAAGAAATATTTGTTTAAGACATAGCGTTGCAGAAAACTAATACGGAATATGTAAAATCGTTTTATATATATATATATATATATATATATATATATATATATATATATATATAATGCTAAATTGTGACAGTTTTGTGTTGGCAAGATTGTTGCGTTTTAGTGGAAATGGGAATGAGAAATCGAAAATCTGAGTTCAAATTCATTCACTTAAGTATAAATACCCTTGGGAAAGTTATTTATTCATCACTTTTCCCTCCAGCTATGAGTTAAACAACAATACAGATTGGGTTCAATAGCCTTGGTTGGCAAAGGTTCCACCGCAGAAAGGAATAGCAACATACTCCGGAAAAATCTTTGACCTAGTCAACCATGTTTCGAAAGAGACATGATCGCTCAAGCATATATTATAAATGTCACTTAAATGACTTATCTGGATAAAAGGACGGAAAAAGGACTATTTTCTCTCCGTTTCTTATTTGATTAACTTTACAAAAATCAAGATCTAATGCTTTGTTAAAATTATAATTTAAAATTCGTAGACTCTAACATTATTTTATAATATATATATATATATATATATATATATATAAAAGATATATACAGTAGAGGCCATAATATAATGAACGGAAACAACAAAGACATAAGTATGCGTATTACTTAAAAAGTAATGCATGATTAGCAATGAAATTTTTACCGAATAAAGATTAGGGTGTAATGCATAAATATTATACAAACTTACAGAAATTTACATAATAGTTTTTTTTTTTTAAAAAGGTTAAATGGAACAAAGGAAATAAGCCACCTGCAAAAGTTAAGAAACGATGTTAATAATTTGCATAAACTTTTAATTTATATTGTTAAAAACTCAATAGAGCTTTTCAACAATAAGTAAACATTTATTTAACATTAGGACTTTATTTTTAAGCAATATAGCAAATTCTACATGCAAAACGCTCTCTTTTGAAGAAATAAAATTCATTATCGCTATCAAGAAAAAAAAGTAAATTTCAGAGATTTCTGATATTGTTCATAGATCTAAATGTGTCGTTCATCGTGTAATTAGCAGGTATAAAACCGACAAAACGTTGGATGCAAAAGCCAAAACCGGCAGACCTCCAAACGTCGCAAAGAGAAGATCGAATAATTGTTAGAATATCTACAAAAACCGTTTTGAAACTGCTACATCAATTTCCCGTAAATTTAATGAAGAGACAGATAATTAGATCTCAAGAAAAACGGTTGCTCGCAGGTTAAAAAATGCAGGATTGCATGCCCGTATTCCAGCTTCGAAGCCTCTCATTTTAAAGCTAAACCAAAATGCACGCCTGGAGTATGCGAGAGAACATGTTATTTGGACTGATGCACAATTGGATACAGTTCATTTCAGTGACGAGTTCAAATTTACTATATTTGGTTCTGAGGGCAGAGACTGTCTTCTCAATGTGTGAAGAAAACCGTTAAGTTTGGTGGCGGCAGTGTTATGGTGTGGGGAATGATTTAATCTGCAGGAGTTGGTCCTATCATCCACGTGCATAGCAATATCAATGTTGAGATTTACAAAAAGGTTCTTCAGCAGAATGTGGTACCAAGATTACACTATAATCTTTATGAATATTCTATTTTCACGCAGAACAATGCACCTTACCACAAGGGTCAGAAGGTTATGGCTTTATTTGAAAAAGGAATCGCCCTAAAGAAGTAGCTAACCAGAGCCCTGACCTGAATCCAATAGAAAATGTTTGGAAGATAATTAAAGAAAGAGCTCCGAAAAGAAACACGAAAAACCAGGATTACATAGGGAGTTATTGAAAGAAAAATGGGAGGGAATTCCTGCTGAGTTTCGCAAGAAATTAATTATATCACGTGATCGAGGATGCAGAGAAGTCATTGAAAATAAGGGGATGTTTATGAAAGATTAAATTTTGTTGAAATTTGTTCACAATCAAATATTAACAAGATCGTCCTTTAACTTTTGCCCAGTAGCTTATTTCCTTTGTTCCATTAAATCTTTATTTAAAAAACAAACTATTATGTAAATTTTTGTAACTTTGTATAATATTTATGCATTACACCCTAATCTTTATTCGGTAAAAATTTTATTGCTAATCATGCATTACGTTTTATGTACAATGCAAGATACAATTTAACATACAGATACAAGAGCTGCTCTTGAAGTACCTCATGTGTTGCCATGACATGTACGTCATACTAGGGCAATACTTTGTGATACCACGGATTCTGTTTCAGGACGGCGATGATACACAGCAGCAATGGTTGGATGACTCGGATGTTTTCGGTCTGCAAACGCAATCGGATACACCCGGGCAGACTCGCATTCATTACTATTCGCGTGGTTCTAATATCTGCCTGCTCACGATATGAATATCTCGTCATTGGTAAACGGAATACTTCTCAGTTAACTCACTACTACACACGTAAAATGTTGAAGAGTGACTAGTCACAAATGTACCCGACTAATAAATATAAACTAGTCCAATTCTGACGATGAGGTTAACAGTTTTTAATTTTGGGTAATAATTACATTTTTTTATTTCTTTCAACAGGATTTGCGTATTTTCTTATGTTTATAAGTGACGATTCATCCTGTTTATTTATGCATTGGATTTTTGTAGAAAATATTGTTTTTGTTTTTTCGATATGCTTGGTGTTTATATTTTTATCTTAGAAAGAAAAATTCAAATATGCTAATCTATCAGATGATTTAGAAAACTGTTTTTGATAAGCGTTTGTTTCACGTTATACACAAAATGTAAAATAAGAATAAGAATTCATCTGCGAAATCTAAACTGCGGAAAACCGATATTATTTACGAATTTACTTTTTCCGTTGAAGAAATGTGTTCTTGACCAATCCAGGTTTGCAAATAATAATTTTGGCTGTACCGTGATTTGTTTAATTAGACGTCTTACGTTGCATCTCTCTGAACATAGCTCAATTCAATCTCATTTAAATACACTTGGAGACCTGTCAACAGGAAATGAAATAGCAACATCCACATGAAAAAGGCTAAAAACAACGGAAAATATTAATAATAAAAAAAAATTCAAATGTTTAATAATATTAACTACATATACAACAACAATGTTCTCACTTTTTTCGGGATATAAAACGTAATTATGAGAATACATATATACGCAAAGACCTTAATATATATATATATATATATATATATATATATATATATTATTCATTTGCAAATGAGTTATTACACGACCTAGATTACAAAGACCTAGATTACAAAGTGGTGTCTTCAGGCAATTTGCGATAACTGATTGTAACATTTTTTTTAAAAAACGTTCACGTAACGGCAATTTTTCTTTGAATGATCACGTAACGGGGCTTTTATGAATGCATCAGTTTCAAATTTGAAAGAAATTATGACGCTTTCATCCATGGTTGTATGAACTTAATAGGTATTTTATGGTATGGTTACACTAAGTCATAATTTTTGTTCTCTCCTTCAGTAATTCATTTCTTTTGAGAATAACATAATAGATAACATTTCTTCCTGGTACAGTCTACATATTTTGCAACCATTGAAAGGCCTGGTTGTTTTCACTATACTTCATGTTATGTCAGGGTCCTTTCCATATTTTAATTTCAATTACTACACTTGGTTAACCAATTTTGCACACTTTTCTCTTTTAAATGTAGACCTCTGATTGAACCATCTAGTCTTAAAAGTATCTTTGGTTGACACTAAATATATTTTGTTTTGATCATGTAAGTCATTTACTTTTGCTTTGAAAATGACTTCTTTTGTATGACAAAAATCCTTGAAGTGGGACAACATAAAGAGAAAATGATAAAATAAAGAAAGCACTTTACAAACTTTTCAAACAACTAGATTGTGAGATAATAGTCAAAACGAATAGAAAAGTGATCCAATATTTAGATGTAGAATGAAATTTACAAACTGGTAATGCCTCTCCGTGTATAAAAACAAAAACAAATTTAAAGTACAGAAACACAAGATCTAAACATCGCAAAAGCATAATCAAGCACAAAAGAATAGAGCACAGATTATCAAAAATTCGTCAGACAAAACGAAAGAAACTATGAAGTTGCACTAAGGAAACATGGCCATAAGAACATTTTAGAATACAATTCCCAACCAAATAGACAAATAAAAAACAATGATATAAAACGAAACATTATCTGGTTCAATCCACCATTTAACTGTGAAAACCATTTCTAGTGAAAACTAAATAAAAACCGGGTTATAGCTGTACTAGTAATTTAGAAAATTTCATGTAGAAATAAAACGCAAGAAATTTATATAGTATTTTACAAAACAAGATCATTAATAAAGTGTAACTACAGGAACGAAAATAAATGCCCACTTCAAGAACTTTGTAATGATTAAGTGTAACTATACCAGAAAATTCCTATTAAGTTCATACAATCATGGATGAAAACGATAAATGTTTTCTAAATTTGAAAATTGCGCGTTCCGAAGTTCCCATTTACGTGAACGTTAAAAAATCCGTTACGTGAGTGTTCTTAAAAAAACGGTAAAATCGACTTCAGGCAGTGTTTGTCAGTCATTGTCTTACTTGTGTGTGGTAGTAGTTCACATCTTATACTCCTGATGGAATTTCTTTCCGCTTTATATGGGGTCATAAAATGATTTGGGATGGGTTAAATATCTGACAGTGAAATGTTTTGGTTTTTGCTTTTTTAAATTTATATATACATAGACACATACATTTGCATATGCACAAATATACACATACTATGTTGTGTAGGGTGTCACTGAGTTTGTTCTTGCTAGTATGTATATAAATTTGTGTATATGTGAGCGTATGTGGTCCGTCTGTGCGTATGTTGTGTGTCTGTGTGTGCGTGGGGGGGTTATGATCTGTTAAGTGCTAGTTGAAGTTTGTTTAGGAAGTTTTTCCTTGTATTTGTAGGTATGAGTAATTTTCTGTCTGATATAATGGCAAAATTTTAAATCTGCCTTGATTGGATTGGAAGATGTGGTGTGATACAAAGAGTGTTCTGTTGTTTGAAAGTTTGATGTTGCTTCTGTGGAGGGATACTCTGTTATTTAGTGCTTGGTTGATTCCTATGTAACATTTATTACATTTTGTGCACCTGAGTACATATACCACATGTCTGGATTTAAAGTTCAAACTTTTGCTTATTATGAATGTCTTCGTGGGGCTTTGAAAGTGTAGGCGTTTCCTTCTATAATATCACAAACACCACATCTTTTATTGCTACATTTTGTCACTCCTGTATCGTGCGTTGGCTAAATTTGGATGAGCTTAATATGTGTTTCAGATTTTTTGGTTAGCGTTTGCTCTTAATTATTTTGGTCATTTTAAATATGTTTGTTATTCTATTATTTTGTTGAAGTAGGTTTCATGTTTTAAACATTTCTGTGAATTATTCTGGGTTGTTCATGTTGTATGTTGAGAAATATGTTAGGGTCTGCTCGATGTTGCGTTTCTTTGGATTTCGTAGTTCGTCTAAATGTATTTATTCTGCCAGTTCATAACCTTCGTTTATAAGTGTTGTGGGTCAGCCTCGTTTTTTTTAAAGTTTCACGTAGTTCTTCGGGATTGATTTTAGGCAGCTTTTTGGGTGACAGCTCTCAAAATGTAGATATTGTTGGGTGTCTGTATGTTTGTGGTAGATATCTTTGATTATGTGGTTATTCCTAATTCTAATGAGTATGTCTAAAAATTGTTATTCGTGGAAACTATATTCCTGGGTGAATTTGATTTTCTGGTGTAAGTTTTGGAGTAGAGTGTGAAACTGTTTAATATAGCCTCATGAGAATTTCCAGAAAATGAAGCGATCATCAAAGTATCGTTTCCAAGACTTAATAAAGTGGGTTGTCATATTATCTCTACAGATTTGTTTTATATTGTCCTATAAGTTTTCCTCGAGGTAAGCTAATGTTAGGTAGGCATATATTGGTACCATTTTTGTTCCCACTGAGTACCCTGGGTTTGGATGCAGCTTTGTTGTCAAATTCAAATGTTTTATTGTTAAGAATAAGGTCTATACTATCGATGATGAATTCCTTGGTGAATCTTGGGCGTAGCATTTTTGGATATTTTTCAATCCAGAATAAAATTGCCTGTTTAACTAATTCATTTGGTATCTTGCTATGTAGGACACTGATGTCGAATGTTGCAATAAATGTTTCCGGGTCTAGATTTTATGGTATGGAGCTAAGGAAGTGAATATTACTTCTGATGTAGCTTTTAATTTGCTTCGTAAATGGTTGTACAGGGTATAAACGATAAATTGGCAGTTTGAGATCTCAGATTTTAAACCTTGATAAAGAAGGGACATTTAAAGACATTTAAGATTTGCGTATGTTTATTTAACTGTTTTATTAAATACAAACATTTTATTCTATGCGTCCACCTTCTGCGTCCACAACTTGCTGAATGCGAGCCCTAAAAGCACGACAGGCCTTGACAGCTAACTCTTTCTTGATATCGCGGAATGCTCGCCTTACGGAGGTCTTCAGTGAGGCCACACTGTTATGGGGGCGAGCATTAGAGACTTTCTCAACATCGCCCCATGACCAATAGTCGCAGGGGTTCAAATCTGGCGAACTAGAGGGCCAGATATTTGAGGGCACAAAAAACGGCAACTCTCTCTTCAAGAAGGTCTGCACTGTTTTTGACCCATGAGCAGGTGTAGAGTCCAGGATGAATATCATTTTGTTGGGATCATCGTTCTTCTTAATCCAGGGTAAGAGAACTTCCTCCAGAATCTTCAGATATTCCGCCATATTGATCTTCAGGCCAACTTCAATGAAGTGACGGGGCATGACTTTCCCATCGCTGGCAATAGCTCCAAACACCATGACAGAGACAGGGTGTTTACTCTGCATGACTGGAGGAACACAAGAAGGGTCAATGGCGATAACTCTCGAGTTTCTGCAGTTGGCGACTTCGTCTACCACGAACTTTTTCTCGTCCACAAAAATGCGAACGGTACCACCATGGTGTTTCGGGTGATTGAGTAGCAAGTGGCTTCTCTCTTTACGAATGGTCTTAGATTTCGCTGTAAGAATGTTACGACATCCTCTGCAATATGACTTCATCCCAAGATCTTTCCGTACTGCATTAGAAATGGTCATTTTGGCTACATTCCACTTTTTCGCCTGGTCAACCATTGACTGTGATGGATTTGCTGCAATGGATCATTTCAAACCTTTTGGTGGGGATGTTATCACTTCTCGGGCTGTGAACCTTCCTTTGCATGTCTTTACCTTCCCTTAAGTTTGCTACAATACGATAAACAGTACTAGGAGCATAGCCAGTGCCTCTGATAATGTCAGATGTCTTATACCCTGCGCGGAACAATTCAGCAATAACCATTCTATGGTTAAATTCTACACTGGCACTCATTTTGTTAGTATTTTTAGGTGGCTAATCTGGACTTCAGACTCTAAAGAGTACAGAAACTAACATTTCAGACTGATAATTCCGCTTTAAAAAACCTAAATTGCGGATTGAAATTACTGCCAATTTATCGTTTACACCCTGTAGTATTATGTCTGTTAAGTTACTGAGCCTACTTGCTGGATAGGCTAGTTCTGCTACTATGTATCTGAATGTAAGGTCACTGGGATTTGGTATGTTAATGTATTCAGATATTTGTGTCTGGATAGCAGCTTTTATTTTACTGGGTTTGTAAACTTTTGGTAACAACTGCTAGTTTTTCGTATGAAGATTAATAAGACATCTTTTTCTTTTCTTGTTAATATCTTAATGTATGTTGTGAAGATTTTGTTAATTTTTGGTATAATACAATTGTCTATGTTGGTGTCAATTAATTTGTAGTTGTTCTTATCTCCTAGTGCTTCTAGAATTTTTGTTTTATAATACATTTTTCATGATTACTATAGCGCTGCCTTCATCTGCTTCCTTTATAATTATGTTGTCATTTTTCGGATGTCCTTTAAGGCTAGTTTTGTTTGTGTGTAAGATTGTTGAATGGTTTAAATTTTTCTTGTAAATCTAGGTTCCAGATTTAAAAACAAATATATTCAGCTCGTTTGTATTATTGTTTTAATTTGGGAAGAAATTGGATTTATTTGTTTTTACTAATGAAACATCTAAAATGTTTCCGTTATTATTAAATGTTTCTTTTCGTCTGATTTTGCGTTCAAATTCTCTGAGGTCATTTTTAGGTCTGTTATATTACTTTTCGAAGTAGGACAGAAATTTAGGCTTAATTTTAATAGGTCAATTTCGTTTTTTGTAAGTGCATATGTAGATAGTTTTTTTTTTATTTTGGGTTTTGTGTTATCTAAACTAGTTTTATTGCTCGGACTGGGCTTTCTAAAAATAACGATTGTTCTTCACTATATGTTTTGGATTTTCTAAGAGATTGTCTCATTCCATGCGTTTCGATGTTTTTGGCCATTGAGAGTATCTCTTGGTAAAATTGGGGTTGTTGTTTCTAGATGGCTTCATATAGGTGTGTTTGTTTTTGTTGTAAATAGTGTTTCTGATGTATCTAGATTCGTTGTTTCTGTATGGATTGTATGTAGGTCGTGTGTAGAGATTCGTGGGAAATTTTAATTGTAATTCTTGATATGGGTAGTGGTTGTTGGATCTGATGTGTTGTATAGGGTAGTATCTGTAAGGGTTGGCTTTGTATATGTGTTTGTCTTTAGTCTATGTCTGGTTGTATTTAGTGTGATGGAATGTTGTGGGCGTTTGCTTGTTGTTTGGTGTATTCTTGTAATTGCATTTGTTGTGTGGATGTGCATATTTGCCGCAGTATGTAATTGGGTTCTTACTTTGCAGGTGTGTTTGTGTGCGGTAGCATGTACTGAGATGATTGCTTCTGTTGTATTGTTTTTCCTGTATTTGCTGGTGTCGCATATAGTTGTTGTGTTGGGTTTTGAGTTTTGTTGTTAGATTGGTTCGTGTGTTTTAGTTCTATCTCATTATCCAATCTTTTTTTCTTGATTATGTTTTCAATCACGTTATCTTTCTTTCTAAAATATTGCATTTTGATAGGAATTGATGGGTCTCTTTGGGACAGAAAAAGAAAACACTAATCTAATTCACAGTACACTAATCAGTCACTACTTGACGAGATGATAAATAAGATAGTACTGAAACACAACAGCTCTTGTAATGAAGTAAAATATTTTTTTTAACTTATAATAAAAAGCCACCATATATAATACTCTAAGTAGCTAGCACTCTTAATAAAGTAAATTATTACAAGCAGTGGACCGCTAACTCATTATTTTATACTACTTCTATTCTAATATATATATATATATATATATATATATATGAGCGTGGAGTGTGACGTTCATGTTTCCATTTGAATATGTTTATGAATAATCAAAATTATTCTGCAAGTAAGCCATTTGTTTATCTGTCTCCGTTTTTTTTTGTGTTATGCACATGCTTCCATCTTCCATGATTAATAATTCCGCCAACCTCAGTTCCTTTAGCATTAACCCAGTCCTTAATGTCAAGTCACCATAGAAACAGCAATATATATCAAAGATGTATCTGGTATCTGTGATATTAATAAAGCCTGAGCTATGATCATTCTCTAACTTTCGGACTACATTAAAGCCGAATTTCTAGTAACAATCATCAGTATCTGTGAAATGCTGAAGGTGTTTAATTATAGAAGAATTTGTTGTATCTAAAAAATTAGTTAGTATGAATTATTTTTTCAATTGTACAGTTTAAATAATAACATTCGGAAAAACTACATAAGTCTTATCAGATCGAATTTCTTGAAATAAATCAGTGTTAATTTTTTACAAAGGAAGAGATGAGTGTCTGAAAAGATGTCAAAACTAGAATATCTTTCATTTTTTATAACGATCAAATTCGTTAAAAAGAAATCAGATTCTTCTTTTTCTATGTGCCATGTCCCGTTAGGTCGTAGGCGATCATGGCCCTCCACATCTCCCTCTCTATTGTAGCTCTTAACAACCCTTCTCTTGTTACTCCTTACAAATCTTTCTCCGCCATAAACTTTCCTTTTCGTTTCCATCCTCTCCAAAACCTCGTCGTTGTTCGAAATCAGGTTAAAGAAAACAAATCAGGTATATTTATTTAAATGTTAATTTAGTGACGTAAAATTGATATTCTTAAAATAAACTGCTGAGATTTTTAAAGAAAATGATACCTGTAAGCATACGAGTCTAAAGAACACAAGTAGATTACAAAGTCATGAAAATTCTTTTCTTTTACAATGCTGATATCTTTTAAGATCAAGGATCGATATCGTTAGGTACAGACGCAGACGCGCACACACAATGAAAGAGATGATTTGAAAGAGGGTTTGTGCGTCTGAGTTAGAGAAAGAGAGAGATACAGACTTCTACTTGCTCAGTCTATCCAATAACAACCTCTGTAGTTCTTTTTATACGTTTTTCGCTATTTCCAAGCTGCCGTTTCTTTCTCCCTTACATAGATGTTTCATTCGCACAAATCGTACATCTTTAATTTTTTATATTCTTTCGCGCACTTTTATCATCCATCTCTACAGCCACAACCACAGTTTTCTTCCATTCTGAAAATTTTATTAAACTTAACAATATAAGCAAAATAAAATATTTGATCACATATATTATATATCAATCTTTTTTCTGAAGAGTTGCTGACAGAAAAAATTCCGAACCAATCGAGAATAAAAATATTTATCTGAAATCTTTTGCCGATGTTCCAAAAAACATCAAGTAGTTTGGATTCAATCAATTTCTTTATGAAAGTGACAACATTTGGTTGATTTCTTCTTATATTTCAAGTTAAAGATCTAATGCAAGGTGATGACTATCAGCGCCATACTACGGTCTATATACGTCAGTTTGCATACATATATAATTGAGAGTTTTGTTTGTTCTTTCAGTATCATTGCCTCATTATTTTCATAGATAGATTTTGTTATTTCAATATTTTATATTTCTTCTCCAAATGTGTAATCAATCCTATAAGACCACTTGTTGACACACAGAAACACTGTTCGAAGACACTCTTCATAATTAGCCCGAAGTAGTGATGGCGGCCAGAGAGTCGCAATGATGTTCACCAATATTTCTATTCTTATATTTCTACAGAATTTTACATGAAATCATATTTCAATTTTATTGAAAATTTACACGACCACTTCAGTCAATTAATCTTCATTTATTTCTTTTTAAATGTTTTTATTGCCTCCGTCTTAAGGAGGTGATATTGTAGTCGGCAGTGTTTGCTTGTATGCTTGTCTCTCTGTCCATGGTCAAGATATCTCAAGACCCACTAGTTGGACTCTGTTGACACTTTTAGGGATGATTGGTCTCAGGACTAGTACGAACTGATTAGATGTTGGGTTCGATCCAATATAGAATAAATTTTCTGAGTTATTTTCCCCGATTTTATTACTAAAATCTATTTTCTGCCCTTTAAATGCTAAATACTAGATGCTAAATACTGAATTACTACTCTTCCGTTTCACTTTAAACGTGCATTTAATTCTAAGAACGATCGATACCATTTTTTGTATTTTCACTTTTTAGAGCAGTCAAGTTCATTGCAGTTATCCTTTCTCATTTTTAATACTCATCTCTTGCTAATTGCTGAGATGATATTGGTATTAATTTGGCGGAGGTTTGCGGTCTTTGACTGCACGTTATAGTTTTAAATATAATATTTGGTCATTGATAGCTTAAAAGTAAATAATGAATCGGTGTCATTCTTCAAAGAAGACTGATCTACAGTATAAAAAGAACAAGATGGATAAACACGGAATAAAATTTAAAAACTTTAAAAATGAGAATTTTAGCCAGTTTTTTCTTTATGACTAATAAGTTACAATATTCGGACAGTAAAATTAATCTTCGAAATAATCAATTGATATAAAATAGTTGTTACATTAAAAACATGTCTGTCTAACGTCGGTCTGGTTTTCTAGGATCAGGAATTATTATTTCCATCACGAAAAATGTTTTCAATTTTTTTATTATCACAACATTGATGTCGTAGTTTTCAACCATTTTCAGGTGTCTGTCAATCCGAGTAACCTTCTAATTGAACACTTTATTAAACCGACAGGGATAGATCACTCTCTATCCGCTCTCCATGTCTAGGGATATTTGGCCTTTATCTTTTTCATTTTTTTCAGTAATCATCCTTTTTCAATTGAATTTGGTCTTTACTACTTGATACACAGAACTATAGCCTACTGAATTTGAAGGTGATGAGTAACTAAAAAAAGATATCTTGAGGCATGGAGTGATGATTTCTCAAATCGATCGGCATTTAAAAAAGCCGGAGTGCACAACGGCTGAATAGTTGTAATAAAAACAACAATGACGAGGACATTAATCAAAACGTAAATAATAGCAAAATTTACTTGTGCAAATATATTTGTCACATCTGAAAAGCAAACATTTTATGTAAAATAATGTAATCAGGCATAGAAATATTCCTTTGAATTTTGAAAATATTTGATGAATTTTTGGTTATATAGAAACCTTATATAACTTAAAAATGAATGATATTTTTACTAAATAAATATACTTTAATATACAATAATTATTTAATCATAGTTATAACATAGACATTTAAGCTCTTTTACTCATGAAGTAATTACAAAAAATCCATCTTGCTAAAAAATAATTACAAAAAAATTCAACTTGTTAAAAGTTATTTACCTATTTAAGTATTATGTAGTCCCACTAGGTACTTTACTCAGACAAGATAATTTTCTTTAAAACTTAGTTACTATGTTTCATTTATGACTTATACTCTAAAAAGTATAAAAAATATCATTTTAATAAAATAAAATGACGTACACAATACTAAATTGCTGTTCTTAATATAATTACAGAGAGCAAACGATACATTAGCAGTAATTTCAATCCGGAATTTAGGTTTTCTAAAGCGGCATTATCAATCTGAAATGTTGGTTGTCGTACTTTTTAGAGTCTGAAGTTCAGATTAGCCACCTAAAAATACTAATAAAATGAGTGCCAGTGTAGAAGTTAACCATAGAATGGTTATTGCTGAATTGTTCCGCGCCAGGCATAAGACGTCTGACATTATCAGAGACACTGGCTATGCTTCTAGAACTGTTTATCGTGTTGTAGCAAACTCAAAGGAAGGTAACTACATACAAAGGAAGGCTCACAGTCCGAGAAGTGATAAAATCTGCACCAGAAGGTTTCTCTGTGGATTCAAACGATCCATTGCAGCAAATCCATCACAGTCAATGGCTAACCTGGCGAAAAAGCGGAATGTGACCAGAATGACCATTTCTAATGCAGTACGGATAGATATTGGGATGAAGTCATATTGCAGACGACATCGTAACATTCTTACAGCGAAATCTAAGACCATTCGTAAAGAGAGAAGCCCCTTGCTACTCAATCATCTGAAACACCATGGTGGTACCGTTCGCATTTTTGTGGACGAGAAAAAGTTCGTGGTAGACGAAGTCGCCAACCGCAGAAACTCGAGAGTTATCGCCATTGACCCCTCTTGTGTTCCTCCAGTCATGCAGAGTAAACACCCTGCCTCTGTATGGTGTTTGGAGCTGTTGCCATCGATGGGAAAGTCATACCCTCTCACTTCATTGAAGTGGGCTTGAAGATCAATACGGCGGAATATCTGAAGATTCTGGAGGAAGCTCTCTTACCCTAGACTAAGAAGAACTATGAACACAACAAAGTGATGTTCATCTAGGACTCTTCACCTGCTCATGGGTCAAAAACAGTGCAGACCTTCTTAAAGAGAGAGTTGCAGCTTTTTGTGCCCTCAAATATCTGGCCATCTTGTTCGCCAGATTTGAACCACTGCGACTATTGGTTATGGAGCAATGTTGAGAAATTCTCTAATGCTTGCCCTCATAACAGTGTGACCTCCCTGAAGACCTCCATAAGGCGAGAATTCAGCGCTATGATAAAAGAGTCAGCTGTCAAGGCCTGTCGTGGACGCATAGAATAAAATATTTGTATTTAATAAAACAGTTAAATAAACATACACAAATCTTAAATGTCTTTAAATGTCCCTTCTTTATCAAGGTTTAAAATCTGAGATCTCAAACTGCCAATTTATCGTTTACACCCTGCAAATATACCACAATCATTTAATCCTAATTCTGACTTATACTCATAGATATTAGTAAAAACATTTGTTGTTTAATAAAAAAAAAACAACTAAAATCCAACCTCCTGATTAAAATTACTGTCTACCCTTTAAAAAATTTAAGGTTCCACAATGTATCCTACCCAGACAAAATTAAAAAGTAACATGTCTAGATCTAAGCCATCTTGCCCCCTTCCATAACCCAAGTTTTAAAATAATCTCTATGGTTACATAATTCTAAATGCTGATTGAACAGTTTGGAGATGCCTATTGCGTTTCCTTCACTTACCACTCCCTAATTTTCTAAATAACTAAATATTCATCTTATATTTAAAAAAACAAATCGCTTTCACCATTTATTTTAACATATCACCTGAAGAGGAACAGTTTTGTTTATGAAACAAAAGAAAGTTGTTCGTAGTGATATTATGCTTTTATAAAACATTATAATAACAAAATTACAATATTAAGCTCTATTTTATATCGAGCACTCTTTATAAAAGTAAATGCTTAAACAGTGGGTTTCTAATCTACGTGTTCCTTCACTTTTCTGTAATATATATATATATATATATATATATGTGTGTGTGTGTGTGTGTGTGTGTGTGTGTGTGTGCTTACGTATTAAATTCCATGTCTTTCCAAAGACAAAATGAGCGCGCTAGACTAAAACGTTAACTAAACTCTGACCATCCGATTCCAATTCTCGTGCCGATACATACATTTAAGTCACACAAAATGAATGTAAGTAAATAGTGAGCTGACATATATCTTTTTTTATTCACTTTAAATGTTTTACTGTTTTCTGTATTCATTCTTAGTTTTAGCGCATTTCCTATTTGCTACAGTTGGGCTTGTTCGTAGAACGTTTTTCAATTTCTTAGATAGTGATATTTGAACTTATACTTCCTTTCGAGATTAATGTCAATAATAAATTAGGTTTTAAATTTGTTTCATCATATTTAATATGGTAAATAAATTAAAATCTAAATGCTCAAAAACAAAAAAGAAAACAAACAAAAACAAAAAACAGACAAACAAACAAAAAAAACCCCTGAAAAGTAAACCGTATTTTTAGAACCATTTTCAAATCTATAGTGTTTTTGGATTATTGACTTCGTCAATATCCTAAATTCGTGCTCACACATAAAAACTCAATGGTACCTCAGTCTGATGCCCAATATGATAAATTATACTTCATGGTTCTCAGTCGTCCATTTAATGGAAAACATTTTGACAGATGTATGGGGTGCTTATCGTCATAAATATATCCACCTGTCGCGCTGTAGTTGATTGATCAATAATAGGCAATATATATATATATATATATATATATATATATATATGTGTGTGTGTGTGTGTGTGTGTGTGTGTGTGTGTGTGTGTGTGTGTGTGTGTGTGTGTGCACGCTTTTAACGAAAAGTAAAGGTTTAAGATGACATACCAAATCCTTTTTTTATATAATATTTATTAAATAGCCGACAAAAATAACTTGCAGTTTCTTGTCTTGGCAAGAATGTTAGAAATAAGTAAAGAGTAGTCAGTAAACATTTTCTTTATAATAATGGTCACCCTGTAGTGGCAAAAAAGTCACTCGATGTAAAGGGTTACAAAATAAGAGGCGCACGTTACGGGGATATGAGGGTAAGATAAAGGTTAACTCGAGATATGAGCTGACGAGATTTACTGACTAGGTAGGTATCTTCTTGGTAGTAGATTCGAAAAACCGAGGTTTAATGGGAAGAAGCTCCTCCATTTAAACTTACATCCTAACAATGGAATACTCACAAAATGAAGTTGGCTGGTTACAGTGAGCATGGTATGGCGTGTCTAAGCCGTGAGGATAGTGGAACTAAGAAATTAAGTTCGTCTGAACGTTTTCCATGATAGATCTGCGAGAGGCTTGCGACGTTTCGTTTTTGAGAAAAGACTTGTAGAGTGGAAAACTATTACCCGGAAGCACGCAGAGACGCTTTTGGCCTCTATCAGGACTGAAAAATGAAGTAAGAACCAAATAATTAACTAGTTTATTTTCATTTAAACCCTGAAATTTAAATTCCTACATTTAATAAATCTAACATTCGTCCTTATATATAATACTGTTGCCATATCTAGTCGGCTGCTTCTGATATTCATCTCGAGGTTCCCGATAAAATCCAAAGAAAGATCTGCAATTTAGTTGGTCTTCATTTGGCATCTTTCTCACCAGCATGACGTGGCTTTCCTCTGTCTTTTCTAGAAATATTTTCATGGCAACTTCCCTGACGAAACTTTTTCCTTGGTGCCCTGTTTCCGCAAATTTAAGCGTGCTAAATTGCCATCTAGGTCATAAAATATACCGGTGAGGTAGTTAAATGCGACTGCCACTTCCTCACATTTCCGGTCTGTGAAACTTTCTTCCGTTTACTTGGTCCTCTGATAGCTACAATCTCAAAAATTTTAATACGATATCAATAGCCATCTTCGATCTTCTTGAATCCCATTAATTTTTTTATTATTGCTTCAATTCCCTCTGTACACAGACTTTGTTTACCCTGATAGCTATAATCTCCAAAAATTTAATAACAACGACGATTGCCCTCTTCTAAATTCTTGAATCACATTTATTTTTTATCCTTTCTTTAATTACACCATGTACATAGTCATTTCTCTGATTGTACCCCACTGCGCAATAGTGGCGGTTCCGTCTTGCTTGGGATGAAATGATTAAATTAAAAATAGCCTAGTTTCTGTATAATTTGAATATTTGTTTTAAATGCGATACTAAAAAGTTAATAATAGACGCAGTAGAAAAATATGTCATATAAATACTTTATGCACATTGTAACTTCTATTTACCCCTATAGATGTACAAAACATTCAGAGAAACAGACATGAATATATAAGACAATAGTTAATAACTCAGAAGCCGTAGAAAGTAAGCGCGTTATAACAGACAAGTATTGGCCTGTTTGAATTATTTTTCACTTCTCAGTTATCGTCAAAATTAGTTGATATGCCAAAGTGTAAAACTCATATGTTCCAGCTGTAAATCAAATATGGAGAAATGAAAGAATAATTACGAAGCATCAGTTACGCTGTCCCCTTCACTTCTTTCAAATGGAAAAGTTCTCACAATCCAGATCCAGTTCCTACAACACACTAAATTACAGATCAGTTACGTGTTAGGAAGAGATTCCATATACTCTGAAAGATTCACTAAATTATAATTACGATTGATATAAAACCATTAAGATTTGCTTAAGCATTACTTGAATGCTTTTTAAATAAAAATAAAAATAGATCAACGAAAAAGTATATATATACACTAGCAGCATAGCCCGGCGTTGCTCAGGTGTAATAAAAGCTTTAAAACAAATCCATGCTCCTGGAGCTCAGACTCAGCCTAAAGAATATTTGTGTGAAGTTTGGTGAGAAATTGTGAACACAAACATATTGCCTTATATATATATATATATATATATATATATTAACGATTTTATGCACTATTGTAAGAACTGCAACATTGAAACTTCTGAATATCCATTCTTATGTCTTTGTCTATGAGTGTATCACATTTGATTAAAATCAGACCACTCCTTCTATAACCAGATTTTTTCGATTACCGATTTTCGATATTTATCGGGGGTACCTCGACACAAAAACAGAGTTAAGAACACTCGCGCAGACACTTATGGTATAACTGTGTAAATTTTCAAGAAAATCGGTTCAGCTGTTTCGGAGTCTATAGGTAATGGACACACACACAGACAAAGTTCCATTTATATATATATATATATATATATATATATATATATATAAATCACTCGTTTCTGATGAAGGACTGAGGACGGTCTGAAATATAAAATATAATAATAAAGATAAACAAATACTGTACCAAAAAAGTACATTTTTAAATTCAAAACTTTTTATTAATATTCTTTCCTATATATATATATATATATATATATATATATTTCAGTAGTATAAGTAACAGTCAAAAATTACAAAGCTATAACACCGTTATTTGGTCAACTGATTCTCTGGTACTCTCTCTCTCACTCTCTCTTTTTTCTTAGCTCGGTCAAAAATTCCTGCATTTCCAAAGTAGTTTATGCCCTCAGATGTGTACATTTTGCAAGTTCTTTTTGCTTGATATGCATATTCTAATATTACCTATGTATTTGTTAAACATATATATATATCAGCAGTGTGTTCTGCCGGGGGTAGGAATCAGTGCTTCAGGCATCTATTATTGAAAAAAAGAAGTTTCTTTTACGTTGGATGGAGTAACTAAATCATTAATGTCAATCACCTTTGGATCTGCTGGAATAAGAAATTATATGTTGTACTACC
Organism: Ascarosepion bandense; assembly: GCA_037127315.1. Classification (NCBI taxonomy): domain Eukaryota; kingdom Metazoa; phylum Mollusca; class Cephalopoda; order Sepiida; family Sepiidae; genus Ascarosepion; species Ascarosepion bandense. Next base: position 875,623 of record JBBBDQ010000222.1, read on the forward strand.
GGCGCACACATAAATAACACCTTATAAAAATGCATAAAGAAGGTGTATGCAAAACATGAGAAAATATTTGTTATGCTTTACGTGGCGCAATCGAAATCCTTGAGGGATTTGTAAAAAAATTAGAAGTGAAAAGAATATTATTTTCCGACGTCTCTTTTGACGTTGTTTCTTAAAGGTGACGATCCCAGCAGGTTTCTGAAGTTTTCATGCAAAAATGTCCGAACCACATTCACTTCGTGCTTAGTAAGCAAACACTCTGCGCTGCTGGGTAGCACTGCGGATGCAGAGAAATGGTATCATATTCATGATTATTATTTTTAGTTTCTTCTTTTTTTATGTATCGTGTCTTTTCAAAATGTAGGCGATCATGGCTTGTCACAATTCCATGTCGCAAATTTTGTTTTTTTATCACTAATAAACCTTTCTTCACCATTAATTTTCTCAAGTTCACAAGGTAGATTATGCGTTATTTTCACTTGCCCACACTAGATTCTGTGAGTGTCAGATTTTCCAAGCCCGCTTATGTGCCTAAAATACTACAACTATGTCTTCCTGTTCCGTCAGTTAGTTGCCGTAAGTGATACACACTTGGGCGGTCATGCCCTGAAACAGACATGAGTGACTAGGCATAATATTTTTCGAAGTAGGTTGCCGACCAAGGCTACAGAACCCGATCTGATCTGCTATTCACCCCATAGCTGAAGGGAGAAGTGTTGAATTTCGTATTTGTGTGTAAGTGAAGGAAACGAATTCAATTGGAATTTCAGAGCAGATATTCATTACCCGACAATGCACATTGTCCTGTATAAGTGTTCTTTTTGTTTTAATTTGCTCTAAAGCTTCATCGCTTCTCACATGTTCGGTCTATGGTATTCTCAACATTCTTCTAATTTTGTTTAATCATATCACCCCGGGCAAGGCGGTAAGGCCACTGGTGTGCAGGGGGCTACGTAAGAGTGAAAAGATTGGAAAAGAGAAAGCCGGAAACCACATCCTAAACAGGGAACAAGGGATGAGCCTCTACATCTGTTCAATAGACGTGGGTGGAGTGTGAACCAGGCGAGAGTTCAGTCTATCTGCGAGAAGATTCAATGCCATATAAGAGGGCTAGAGTTAAATATTAATGGAAGTCATCAAAATTATAGGATGTTTTAATAGTATTTTATCGGCATATTTTAGTTTTTGATACTAAGATTATTATAATGTGAGAGGTCATTCAGAAGTATTCCGGACACTGACTATTGAAAACAGTAACAATAAAACCTCGATTCTATGAGAGAAAAAAAGGATCAGGACCCGTGTAAATTACACAGACTTATTAATATTTTTTAATGCTACACCCTGTAGTTTCAACCCAAGATCAATACCAGCAAGTTACAAAAAAATACTGAAATGTCCTAAACAGATCGTTGTCACTAAACATAATTTAAACCCACACAACAAAAAACCTCCTTTATCTAAGAGAGTCCTACTTCAATGTTTCTTTGCGTTGTCCTTTTTGATTCCGTTTTATTATCTATGCCCAACACTCTTTCTGTTTTTCTCTTAGACGCTCAACATAGTCAGATTTTAATCGGATTACGCAAATAATAAATTGATTAACGTTTTAAATTTAAATTTAATATATATTTTTTATTTTTCCTACGAATGCTTTTAACTTATTTATCTTCAATTTTATTTAATTTTTCTTCATACATATTGTAATTTAAGCGTTTCACCCGACAGATATAGTACGCGTCCTTGTTTTGGATTAGCTACTCATATCTTATGGACATGTTACACACAAAACTAAGTGCCGCTGTGCATTAGCGATATAAGAGTACAATTCGAGTTCTATTTTAAGATAATCTAAATTTTATTTGAAATATGTTTTAAGAATTATTAAAATATATTTAAAAAAAATTAAATAAAATACAAAAGCATTGATTAATTTAAAAAAAAAATAATTTCCCCCCAAGCAAAGCGGAACTGCCACTAGTGCACAGAGACTGCAGAGAGGGAAAAACTGGGGACAGGCTGTATTGAAAAAACGAAAAATGGAATTCAAAAAGATAGAAGACGGTAATTAACATTGTTCTTAAAAAGCAAAAATAAAAAGAACTAACATGTTTTCATTATATATTTGTATTATAAATAGATTTAAAAACCTGCGTCAGAGTTGATGGACTGATTTTTGTGTACGTCTGTAAATCTTTTTTTAAGTCCATGCTCATGAATGTATCAGAACATATAATATGCTATCAGACTCAAATGTGCTAATTTGTTTGATTACACTATTATAGAGTTACTATAATTTTTAGATATAACATTATTTAAATAATAACAGTCATTGGACAATATGGTTATGAGTTTTTCGTAACCCTATGTTCCTTTGTCAGAATTCAATGTTTTTAATCATTTCACCACAAGCAAGGCGTTATCGTCACTGATGTGCAGGGAGTTACACAAGAGAAATGAAGTATTAGACAGGAGGAGAGTGAAGACAATGACGAACCAGCTACAGGGGGTGAAAAAGAAAGGGCAAGAGAAGGATGTGAACACAGCATTGAAGACAGTTGCGAAGCTAGACAGAAAAAAAAAACAGAATACACTGGATAATGTAGAAAGGGCTGGAGTTATAAGAGATGGAAATTTATGACGGCTTTAAATAGGAGTGACAGCCGTCGGGGAAAGCGAGTATATAGAATCGAGTTCCATAGGCAAGAAGTGTGAGAAAAGAAGCTGATGGAATAGAATTGTCGCCTGCATTTGGTTGATCTAACTGTAAAAGGCTGAGACCTTGATGCCAGTCTAGTTGCCCGAGTAAATTCTTGTGGAGGAGGCACCAGTGACCCAAGTTCGTCAATGAACTCTTGTTCCAAATGAATGAAAAAGCATCAATTTGTTTTACTTCTTGAAAAAGGTCATCCCAAACATGGATTTTACTCTATACGCAATAATTTTTTTCAAGAAGTTAAGCATTTCAAGTCTAATGTTATCATTATTTATAGTATTGATAGCATTTTTTTCGGACCCTTTACTTTTGCATTATAGCCTTATGTTCAATTATGTTATCTATTTTTGTTACTGCTGCTGTTAGATGTGCTCGAATAATGTGGATTTTGTTATTTACTCTTTGCGATTTTTCCATAGGGTCTGAACTGAACTAGATTTGAATTTAGAAAAAACAGATGGACTTTTTATTAAATAAGAAACACACGAGGAAATGCGACTGTAGGAAAATAGAAAACGCAGTCTGTTTCTAATCCTAAGACGAGGTAATCCTGCCTGTCTGCTTGACTTATTACTTTACTGAGCAACCACATTGTAATAAAAGATCATCCTTTCTAACAAATAAGCAGTTTCAGGTTAAAATACCACATTTCAATAGTGAAAGGAATCGTAATTAATGGTTTTCTTTATACACTTGCTTCGGAAACGAATTCAAATAAAAATAATGAAATGTGCGTCGAAAAATGTTAAACACAACGCAGCCACATGACTGATACAGAAAACTGATTGAATGATTATTAACTTATCTTTCAGAGTTTTTGATGCGATACTACATTGGCTCAATTTTGACTCAAAAATAATTAGCTTTTTTTAAAATAATCATGGATGCGCAGGGGTTACATAATAGAAGAGGGATGAAAAAGAGTTGCAGGGGTATCAGAAAATGGGTAAGCGAAGAATGAGGACACTGGTGTGAAGAGAGTTGTATGAAAGAAGAGTGAAAAACAGGATCCAAGGGTTGTAGGGAATTTTGTGAGTCAAGGAAATAACAGTGGCAATTGACATTGCATTTAAATTTTTTTGAGATTGTAACTGTCAGAGAATCAAGTATAGGGATGGGTGTTCCATAGGCAGGAAGTGCGAGAAAAGAAGCTGAGAGAGTAGAAGTTGCGGTTATGTTTGATTGGTTCACTGTTAAATGGTGGTATCTAGTTATTTGTCAAGTAGCTCGAGTAAATTCATGCAGAGAGGCACCAGAAAGCTGAGCTCATCGGAGCAGAAGCCGTGAAAGTATTTGTAGAAGAGACAGAGCGAAGATATATTAAGTCGGTGACAAAGTAACTGGAATTGCGTTACCAGGATGAGATCTATTATATTGCAGATTCTTAGTTGGATTTCATTTATTATGGTAATTTCATAATGCTGTAATAGTTCTACAGCAGTATGTTATCAACTCGACTGGACATATGTGTGTGTGTGTGTGTGTGTGTGTTATGTTTATTAATTTTTATAATAATCCTTTCTAGTTCTCTATCTTTTTTATGTCAATAAAAATACAGCACCTTCCTTGATGAATTTCAACTTGACATCAAAAAGAGAACTAGAAATGTTACTACAAAAATAAATATGCATGAAATGTTTATAGTATTTACTGAAATATGTTTAAGTGAAGATATGCTGCATAAACACACACACACACACACACACACACATATATATATATATATATATATATATATATATATATATATTCATCCGCAGACAGTCCTCTTTCGCTGTATCACAGCTAATAAGTACGGCTAGACATCCGATTGATTCTAGCCAGGATTGAAACTCTCTTTCTATATATATATATATATATATATATATATATATATATATATATATAGTGTGTATGTGAAATTCTGATGATGCTTAGTGTCAAGGTTAATGTTTTTCACATGTTTCGTATTGTAATTGGTTACTGACAGTATTCGTATTCGTTGTTAACTAGCGGTCTACGTACTGACTGCGCTCGATGCTTCTTAACTTTGGTGATAGAATGAGAACTTATGTTTTCAACATGATGGGCATTTCGGCGTAGTTTAATAGTCAGCAAGCTTGTTTTACTAGAACATGTTACAAGTGAGTTCGATCCTCACTGGGTACCTCATACGTTTGGCCTTGTACCACATCTAAGCGGCGCTTCAAAATTGCCTATGTTTTTAGCGTGATTTTGACTGTAGTGTTGGGGAAAATCTGTAATAGCCTCTAGATGCAACATCTGTTTCAAAGTGAACACCTTAACTAGATGGAACTTCCTCGACCAAACCACACCAGAAACGATTGAAAAGAGAATTAAACATGACCTAGACAAGTAGACACCTGAGAATTAACCTCTCATAGGAATAAACACACCGACTGAAAGATCAGGGAATGAGATACGACAACATTCACCAGGTATAAAGTGCTGGATGAAATGTATCTAGTGTGCTGTCAGTTGTGAGTTCCATCCCTGGTACAGATAGCGCTAAAAAGAACTGTTTTAGTGGAAAATATACGCAAACAACTCGAACGCACATGTACTACGAAATGTCATTGAACATCGCGAAACCAAATTAAAACAATGAAGAAAATCGGAGGATCTAATGGCGAGAATGTCAGTATAGTCATGGTGGCTTAAACAGAAAACCTAATTCTGTAACGAAAAACTGTGTATTACTTTATGCAAGTGAATTCTAAGTTAATATCAATACAATAAGTTTTAATTTTGAAAATATCAGTTTAAATTTCCAAAGAAGAAAAAGTGTCTAAAGATATACATTACTGCAAAATTCATGTTGAAATCTTGTTAATACTCTTCCAAAAGTATAATGTCTTTGAGGAATCTTGAAGATATCTTACCGTGACCACATCACATTTGCAGAAGTGTTAAGACGAGCATAATCATGCAGTTTGCAAAGATTTATAGGTGAACACGCACTAAATTAGCCACTTAACAGTCAATCCTCACGCAAAGATTGTTAGAAACACTTGCAGAGTAGGCGTAAAAAGAGGAAGGCCATGAATATGACGCCCAATATTCAAATATGACATCATTACCTTAACCAGGCGACGGGAAGAAATAAACAGGATACATTTGATCAATATCAGCCGAGAAAAATAACGGTTGCGGTGTAGCCTAGGTAAGTAGACATAAACATACATACATAAATATTTGCAGTGCTTACTGTATGTATTTAAGCATAGACACGTGTCTCGTTTTCGTCTGTTTATGGGATGGTTCTCTTGATGTAAGTATACATATATACAGAATGATTCAGATAAATCAATAATTTCGTAATCTCATAATATGTCGAATTTTCTTTCAAATAATCTCAAATCTTAACAGCATGTGTAGGTTTTTACTGTTTTAAGTAGTTTTTCTTTTCAGATATAGAAATGCCATTCACTAGAAAAGACAAGGCACTTTTGTGTTAGAGTATGCCTGAACATGTGAGAGAAGTTGCTTAACAATATAGCAATGCAGACTTGGATAATAGATAAAACGTTTAAAGAGGAAGGCTGTCTGCGCAGAGTAAATGGATCTGGACAACCATCAGTATCGGAAAATATATTCGAGTGGATTCTGGGAACATTTTACGAAGCCCCACGATGTTCCTAAGAATATGTCTGAAAACCCAGATTCTTCCAACAACAATTTAGCGCGTCGCGACTAAACGCTTGTTGAAACGCCCTATATAAACACACATTGCTTACAGTGTGCACTTATGTCTCGTTTTAGGCAGTTTATGTGGTTGACATATCAAATCAAAACGTGTCGTTGTTGCTTTAATTTTTGAACACTATGATTTTTGTTTTCTTCATCGAATATCGAAGCAAAGTTGTCAGTCAATTTTTGTGCTATAATGTGCCATGATTTTGAATATCGCTATTTTGTCTTCTGAACAACCTGGAACATCAACGTTCGATCGTTACAATCAATTTCAAAATAACATCCACTTATCCAGTAACATTACAGCCATATATATTCAAGAGCATTGTATTTTGAGATAATATAGTTAGTAACTGATCTACTACAATTTGTTTCTGCATATTGTTTCATTTTTTGAAAACAGAAACAAATTTTTTTATCATATTTAAATGCTGTTGTTCCAAAGTCCACACTGACGTGGAGTAGTAGCCCAATTTAGGGTTCTAACTATGGAGAAATATTTAATCCTTAAAGTGGGTTCCAAATCTTATGAAAGTATGAAAATACATATTCATAGTAAACAAATTACCCGTAATACATTTTTAAAAAATACCAGCAATACATATTTTTATAAAAGAAATTGTCAGCACTAAATTTCTCTAAAAAAAGAATCTATCGAACAATCAGTTTAAGGAGCCACATAACAAAACTCATCATCCGGATTCTGATGAACAGAACGCACAGCAGAACCTTCCCAGAGATAGAAAAAGAACAATGGAGATTAGTTAAGAATACAAAAACCGAGTAAAGCGATATTCATGCTCAGAATGCTACCTGAACGAGCAATACAAATACAGAAAGACTTTTATTTGTGCTTTACAGACTACGCAAAGGCATTTGACAAAGTACGACACAAGGACTTGATAGACTTGATAGACTTGCTCAACACCCTCGACATTTTCGGAAAAGATGTTAGCATAATGAAGAATCTGTATTGCAAACCTCTTGTGTACAGATAAAAAATGAACTCAGTAGGTATGCAAAAATACAAGGGGCATAAGATAAGGATGTATTTTCTCACCAAATATTTTCAAATCTTCAACAGCGAAGTAATAATGAGTGAAATAAAAATCTTGTCTGGATTCGACATAGAAATGATGAAGTGTTAGAAAGAAAGTAAATGAGAAAAAAATGATTCTAAATATCAGGAAGAAAAAATTGAGGTTCCTGGAACACGTAATGAGGAAGGAGGCCCTAGAAAACCTAATACTCCCAGGTTGGATGAATGGAAGGAGAGACGGGAGAAAGCAGCGTACTTGTTATGTCTGAGCAAATGGTTGGCGGAGCGGGGCTTAGGAGAGACCAAGAGAAAAGAAATGAGAGCGATAAGAAACAGAGCTAAGTAGAAGTTCATGATCGCCTACATCCTGAAATGACACGGTGCATGAAGAAGAAGAATGCCTCAAAGAAAATTAAATTTTGGCATTAAATGACCTTTAAGGAGTTAATATGTCGGTAAACAAATAATAATAATAGTAGTTTCTTGGCCGAATCTCTTTGTACTCTGCTTTTCTGTTGACGACGATTTTAAACCATCTATCCATTGAATTCCCACTCCTTTGTGTCACATTTGGCATGGCGTTCATATGATTCAGGTTTTGACGTCTTTTCCACCACACGCGCCACTGTGTTTTGTGCAAGAAAAACAATTCTAACATTTTTAACCTCATCACTCCATAAATCTTTGCCCAAGTAAACACGTGCTAATTCTAGTGAAGTCTTGTGAGAAAAGGTGTGTCTTTGACTGATACTTACTGAGAAAATCACAAGAACTGCAGAGCTGGAGTATTATCAAAAGATCTCAGAAAAAAATTCCATGCAGGCCATTAGTGAATGGTCATCGAAGAAGTATCGATATGAATATCTCACTATAGACTTCAATGATACCATTTTTGTGCTAAGATATCACTCAATAAATTCCGAGCCTAGCATATAGATAGCGCCATCGATAAAGAATCCATATAATTTTTATGAAGTACTAACCTTCAAATGGCACGTGACAAAAGAATCCATATAATTTTTATGAAGTATAACCTTCAAACATTAAGTGAAGCTACTGTTGCAAATTTTCAAAAAAATGTGAAAATCTGAATTTCAGATGTTGATAAAGCATAGCTTTCTGATTGGAAAAATCATGATCAAGAAAAGCAATACATTGATAAGTGTTATTCAGGTTATGATATTAAACGCAGTCGAACAGACACAAATGATGCTGAATGCTCAGTTTGCCACAAATCGGCAGTTGTCGCAGAAAACACCAACAAAATCCACAAACTCAATTTGGCTGATCGTAAATTGAAGTTGTGTGAGATAGCAGAGAAGTTGAACATGTCAGATGGTAGTGAATTCACCCTTTTGCATGAACATTTCTTAATGAAAAAGTTGTGTTCAAAGTGGGTGTCGGGTTTGCTCACAGTCAATCAAAAACAACAGCACGTCGACGATTCAGAGCGTTGTTTGCAACTGTTTCAATTTAAGACGAAAGTGTTTTTGCGTAAATATGTGGCAATAGATGAAACATGGATCCACCATTTTACTTTGAAGTCAAATTGGCTGTCTGCTGAGTGGACAACAGCAGATGAAGGCCGTCCAAAGCGACCAAAGATGCAAACATCAGCAGGCAAGATTTTAGCCTTCGTATTTTAGAATGTTCAAGGTATTCTGTTCATTGATTACCTTGAAAAAGGAACTATCATCAATAGCGAATATTATACAGTATTATTGGTGCATCTGAAGACAGAAATCGCCAAAATAAAATAAAAACAGCCACAAGTGAAGAAAAAAAAGATCTTTCGACAAGACATATCACCGTGTCACAAGTCGATCGCAATGATGGCAAAATTATATGAATTGCACTTTCAATTGTTTCCGCATCTAGCCTTTTTTCCAGATCTGGCTCCAGCAACGACTGGCTGTTTAAAGACCTCAAAAGAATGCTCCACGATAAAAGATTTGACTTCAATGAAGAAGTGATATCGGAAACTGAGACGTATTTTGAGGCAAAAGAAAAATCCTTCTACAAAAAATATATCGAATTGTTAGAAAAGCATTGGAATTAGTGTATCACTCTAGAAGGATACTATGTTGATGAATAAAGTCGAATTTTTCCTAAAAGTGGTTGTTTAATTAGTTAGGCCCTGGAATTATTAAGTGATTAGATAGATCTGGAATTTCAAATGATACGTCTCACTAGAAGAGTATGAAGATAGAAAGAAAATAGCAAAGAAAATTCTAAGCAACGACTTCTAGATGAGATCAGTGCGGAATTGCTGAAGAGGTGACATCTTGAAATTATGCTGCACTTTGTGAATAGAGAAAAGAGAAAAAACGGTCTAAAATTATTTTATGCAAAATCATTTTCGTTCACCTGTATTCAATAATTGTTATAAAAAATCATCAGAAATAAATTTTAATAAAAGCCTCAATGATTATCCATTAACAGTTTCTTTTCTCGCACTTTCCACCATTTTACTGTTAAAATAATTAAATGTAACCGCTACTTTTATTCTAACAGTTTCTTTTCTTGAACTTCATTCACCGGAACTCCCTTCCGTTCACTTGATTCTGTGATAGCTACAATCTCTAAAAATTTAAATTGTCATCTTCTATTTCTTTGAATCCCATCCATCATTTATCCTTCTTCGGCACCTCCTGTACCCGGTCCTTTCTCTCACTGTAACCTCACTAGCAGCGGTTTCGCCTTGTTTGGAGTGTAATGATAAAAAAATGAATATTTTTAACGTTATTCTCTATGGTTTCAGCCTAAATACCTACATGAGGATAACTTATTCGCTTTTGTCTCCACAAAATCTTATAGTTCAAACGTTATGTTGTCACTTTCTCTTTAGTCAATACCAAATTATCTTCAGTTTCTGCCCAATCGAAATACTTCCAGCCTACGCAAAGGCCAGTTTTGAAATCTGTCAATATATACTTACAGTAATTAAAATATCTTAGCTGAATCGATCAAGTAGCTCCTCCTCAATTTCTAGCGCTTTCTTTGAAAATTAACATCCTCTGGCAATTCTTCTTATTTGCTCGCGGTCATTTCCTACTGAAATGTTATTAGATACAAGAAATGTTATATCACTATCATCGACATCTGAAATTGCCTATCATACAACTATGTATTACTTGAATGTATAACATTAATAATTAACTCTTGTCCTCATTCTATTCAAGCCTACGCGATTTGGGGTATATGTGTATGTTAGTTGTTTCTTCAAATCAAGTGTAAGATTTAATTAGCCTGTTGTGGATTCCGGTTGAGGAACCACACAAAATAATGAACAACAAAACAGATATTTGAAACAGAAAAATAGGATATATTGAACGTAAATATACAAACTGGAACGCACGTTAGTAATCTAGGAATACAACTAATAAGGAATATGTATATACAAGTCTTTGAAGTGAAGCCTCGCTGGAAATAGTATACCTGTGTAATATTATTCTAGCTGAGTGGAGCTCAGAGCTATGATTACTACTGACGCGGTATTCTTTGTGTAACTTCGGTATCTCTAAGTAACTTACGGATCAGTCTCTGTTCTCTCTATGGCAGGAGTATATGTATACTAAAGTCGAGTCCATTATTATAGAAAAAGGGGAGATCCTACAACATAACCAATATGGCTAAAATCTATGGTAAAAATTGAATAATTAAAAAAAATTCGTTTTCAAAACAATCCCCCAAAATAATTCCTATTATAATTATTTTCTGTTAGTAATTTGAAATATGTAACATGAAACTTAGCGAAATATTCTGGACTGAATAATATTAAAGTTATTACAATTGTACAAATAAATATTTATTTTGTGCTATCATAAGGTGTAGGTAGATCAACATATATCAAAATATGTTTATATATAGAAGCTGATATGAATATCTAATTCTTCAAAGGATAAACATTTATAAATATTTGGCATACATTGGAAAAAGACAACAAAAACAAAATTGAATTTGTTGATCAAAATATTTATGAAACGGCTTCATGGATCTTTTGTTAACGTTTCTTTTTATGCTTTGCATTTTTGATAATTCACCCCAAGCAAAGCAAGCAGGCGAGTCACGATCGCGCAAGGGATCACTGTGTAATTAAGTATGAGAAAAAAATGATTATCAAGAAAATGATTCTAATGTGTTCTTTTGCTCATACTGTAGACCTAGCAATATATTCAATATAATCTTTCTACTTTATATCAGCGAAAGTTTTAGCTCAAGCAAGTACTATGGGAGGTTAGCATCAGCCATAGCAACCGAAGACAAAAAAGATTATTTTAGGCAAGTAAAAAAAAAAACAGTTTGGTTTTGGAAACAATAAAAGTAATAATTAATTCCTTATAGTTAACAACAGATTGTATGTCATTTTTTGTATCAGCTGTCATGTTGACCTTATCAAATCGATAAAAAAAGAGTAAATGTTTGTGTCATCAGCACAGATACCGAGTTGGGAAACGTTGACGACTAGATAGTTGTTGATGAAAATTAAGGATAACGTAGATCCAGAGATAGAGCCTGCATTAATGGAAAAGTTCTAGAAGAGTGGCCCTTCAAGATAACTTTCATTTTGTGCATTGATAATAAAGGTTGAATCGGATAAAAATTCGCCCAGAAGAATCCTGTCAAATGTCTTTGAGATATCTAAGTAACAAACCGAGCATCGTCATTCTTATCTAAAGCTTGATAGACATTAGAGAGCTTGTGTAGTAACCCTCTATCCCACACCTTGTAAAATAACTTTAAGGTATCTAGTGCGATCGTCTTTGAGTTGTATTGTCTATTGCCTCAATGATTCTGCTACTAATGACAGGACTTCAACAGTGGCCCGAATCGATCGAAATCCGTTCTGTTTGTCGCTCTTGAAATGATCGATAACTTTCCTTTATATTAAGGTTTCAAAAAGTTATCTAATGACATTGAGAACCCTAATGGGTTTATACTAAGATCGGGATGGGTGGTCAATGGCATTCTTGCAAACAAGATAATAAATATGACACCTGAAAAGACTTGGAAGGCTTCTCATAGCAGTGGTTAAATGTTTTGCTAGAATCATTTAATATTCTCAAAGATAACTAATAAGATTTTTATCTGAATCGGTAGCCTTCTTAGGGTCAATACTTTTTATAAGTTTTGAGACTACCATGGCTGTGATAAAAATATTACTGAGATTACTGTGAGGTGGGGGAAGTCGGAAAAGAGCTGGCCTTTGTCTTTTACGTGAAATTAGAGATAAAGATTGTGGCGAGATGTCTTTGGGTCTATTTATAAAAATAGGCACATACACTTTATCTATTGAGTATTTGGCTGGAGATCTTAACTCACTGGATCCAAGATGTTTGATTTCAAAGTTGTGCGTAACAAAACTTTTTATCTAACTAGGAATTCTGAATAAGACAAGTGTCCAACTACACTGTTCCCTTATTAAAGACTAGAATTAGAAGAGGATTTCTAACAAGTAAGAAAGCAAGAAGCAGTTACAAATTTGTTGTAAAATTAAGATTTAAAAACAAACCCGTTCAGGGGCCCAGATTGAGTGAAGAGAAGTGGGATAGTTGGTTTACTCTTATTTTGAAAACTATTGCAGAACCAACGTTACGAGAAGCAAACTTATTAGAAGCTATATGGTATCATTATATCAGCAAAATCTGGCTTCTTTACAATTATTACGAACAAATAAAGTTTTGTGTTTCGAACTATCACATTAGTACAACTTGAAAAGATCATCCCTGTGAGCTATAACTGCAGGTATGGACCTAAAAGAAGACATTTAAAATGTATTCACACTTACCCAAAAATAAAGTATATTTTGAGTGGTTCAGGCATTGACTATTTCAATAGCTGAATTGTAAATCTAGTGGGTGATATCAGTCTGGCTACAATTCAGCCTATGACGTATACAGGTTTTAGCAGGAGTGAAAATGCTCTACCCCTGACCATCCCCTTCTCCACATGTTGCTTAAGGCTTGATTTGAATTATTTCAGTTAATTTGAATGGGCCACGATGTAGTGGAATTCGCGCGGTAAGCTACATTGCGCATTTCTACATTTAAGTGTAGCAACGATACCCAGAAGAGATTGACATTTTCCCTACATGGTACCAATTTAGGAATAATCTCAACATGTAATTACTTGGAATAGAATGTGATGTGTCTCATGGCTTCGTTACTCTTTTCTACAGTTAGACCAAAGCCAACTCTTACACACACACACACACACACACACACACACACACACACACACACACACACACAAATCAACATTGAAAACATATCTAAACTATAAGCGTTCAGAAGAAATCGATTTAAAAGCAGGAAGAAAAACTAATGAAAAAATCCGTCAATATGTAGTGATAGAAAAATAAAAGTATACGACAAAAACAAAAAAAGCTAAAAGTTGGCAAACTATTTTGTTTTCAATAAAAAATAAAAAGGTGATTAAAAATAAATAAATAAAAGTGACCAAAGTGTCATCATTCCAAAATGTAGCTAAAGAAAAAGGGGTAGTCAAATGAGTCACACATGAATCAATCAGAAATCAAGAAACAATTCTGGAATTAATTACTTTTTCTCAAATAATGTATAAAACAGACCGAGACAATCTTGCAAAGAAACCAGAGAGTCGAAAAAATAATTTCATCCTTTCTGCTCTTCATTATCAGGATGCCTAAAAATCAGACAGAGAATCGAAAGGATTACTTCTGTCAACGATAGCCCAGAAGTAGAATCGTCGACTGACGCCAATGCGGTCGGGTTTCAATCCTGTGTTAAAAAGCAATCGGAGTCTAACCATACTGATGAGCTGTGATAAAGCGAAACAGATCTGTCTGCAGATGATTATATATAGTTAAAAGAATTCACTTTTCTCTATTATATACCAAGGAACTCAAAATTCAACACAAGAACTTCTGACAATCGAATATTGTATATTTTAATATATACAAAATTTTATTATTATATACAAAATTTATCTTTGTACAAATTGTCTTTGCATGCATTTTTAAAATGGACATAAATTGGTGTATATTGGGGTTAGGGAGATTATCCGAAAATAAACATCTACGTAAACCTTATAAATTCTTTCAGCTCAGTTTAATTAAAACCTTTAACTGTTTGCTGTGAGTTCAGTGATGTGTTGAAATTAATTCTTCAGAATTTTAATTAATGTTATCACAACAATGCCATTCACATGTTGTTTTCCTACCCAGAATTCCCCACGCACGGGTGTCCAGTTTCTTAAACACGCGAAAGCAAATCTGAAGCCACTCCTACGCAAATCTATTCAACACTGCAAACATTCTGATGTCTTAAAACAAGCAATTCTTGAAGTACTATAAAGTATACCTCACAAACAAACCATGTCTCTCGAGATTTTCATTCTATTCAAATACCACAAGGTAGAGAATTAATTATTCAAATGTCATTCTCTGTAAAGTTTAACCTGAATCTTATGAAATTTCAAATCTCACCAAATCCGATTTTTATATGTACGAGACATTTCATATACAACAGAGTTGACTGGCGTCAAGATGTTCTCGTATGTTGTAATTTGAGAACACAAAGGAAATACACCAAGATGTATAATGACTTACAGCTAAAATAAAAAGTTAAAACATAGCTGTTATCTTTTGTGGAAAAGTGCTTCTCAGTTGACACGAAAAACTAGGTGCAGAAAAGTATTACACCCAATCTCACTTGCGTATCTGTTGAAAGAATATTTTAACTTAAAGTTTTATTTAAACCTAATAATGTTTACTATCATAAAGCGAATAGTCTAACCCAAGAAGGTGAGCCTGAAACTGTTAAAATGAAGGAAATATCACTAATAGGAAAGACAATTGGATAACACTGATAAACACGATTTTACCTGCCAAGAAAGAAAAGAAGTTTTTACCTAATTTGATGGTGCTTATTTTAAAAATGACCTTAGATTTTCACGGTGAGCTACTTGTTTGCTATACCAAAATTGCACAATTTTGGAAAAAAGCATTAATTTACGATCTTGGTTGATCGCAACATTTAGTTAATAAACGTCGTGGAAACCCATCAATTTTCGGGTAGGCCGAGCAATATATGTCAGCCACATGAAATAAACTATTTTTATAGGTGCTTTTCAGTAAAAAAAAAATCTTAAAACGTATCGCCAAAATTTAAATTAACTGATAAACTTTATCAGTCATGCATTGTAACAGTAATATGCTAATATGTGTATGTAGGTACATATTTTACATAGCCATCAAAAATAAAAAAAACCTGGATAATTGCGGTAACGTGTTGATGAGCAAGGAGAACGATTCTATCAGAATATTAAAACAATGGAAGAGTAGTACCAGGGATAGTGTGACAAACTAATGATGGCTGACTACTGCTGAAATATCAAAAGGGACCTAAATAACATTGAACATGACAGACAACTGAGAAATAGAAATTTTTACCATAGTTCTTATGTTCAGGATAGTTTTATTTCTGCTGTTAGTTTATGAAATTAGTTGGTAAAAATACTTGTTGGTGTTAGTATATTCAATCGTGTTATTTTGAAAGTCTTAGGGTTTGATTTTTTTTGAAAAAGAGTATTTATCAATAAGCAAACCAATGTTTTTGGTTTAAATAAAATCGAGAGGTTTCTACGATTTTACTTAGAAAAATATTTCTAACAGTCAATATTATATATACAGAAAAAATGAAAAAAAACAGTTTTTTCTTTTAAAATGGAGCATTTCTATACAGCAAAACAGTAGCTAATAAACGAAAAGTAAGGTCATCATTTTAATTCAGCGCTCTGAAATTCGCCAATTAAGATGTTTGGTGTCTCGATACCTTTTCAATTTTCAATTTTTTGTTGTTGACCAGTGTAATTAGTGAAAAAAACAAAAGGTGCAAAAAGTGAACAAAAAAGTTGTGTTGATAATATAAATTATTTCTTTAATGAATGAATATCTTATTCATTTCTTTAAGCATCCGCAAAATTTAACCAGCCGCACGAAAAAATGAATATCAGAAAAAATGCTTTAAACATAGCTAAACATTTAAGATAATATGCAACACCTTTAAAAATATTCACAAAATTAAATGTATCTAAAATGATAGGTTGTCTAATATATCTACCTATAGTGAGTGAATATATTTGCGACATCAAATTGTGACGTTGTGTAGGATAAATAAAAAAAGAATCATTCCCTTCTTAAACATAAAGAAAAAAGTAACAACCGACAACCTAATTGACACTAACAAGATGTCGTTATTTGCCTCGCTTTAAAGCAAAGTTACTTTTCCGAAATCTCTTTGAAATCATATGCAATGGCAACCGAAAGAAGAGTGGAAGAAGGAGTTGGAAATATCGCAAACTTTGGCGTAGAGCAGATTGCAATATTTATTGTCCTATTTTTATGGCTATTTAAGCAATTCTGAGAAACTTGTCTGTTGATATGAAAATGGCTATTAGACGTGAATTATAGCAATGAAAGTATCAGAAAATACAAATTGAAATGTTATATATATATATATATATATATATATATATATATATATATATATATTCAAACGCGATACAAAAAACATACGCACACATACAAACACTAAATTCAAATAGTATCCAAAAAAAATAAAAAATAAAAAGAACTAGATGACCCGAAAAGTAGAGTTGAATAAAAATCGCTGTGAACAATTTTGAAGTATAAAGACGAAATCAAATTTCACAAACCAGTGAAAAAAATCTTTTACAGTCAACGACGGCGACAGAAGAAACTTAACGTGCGAGTGTGCAAAAAAAAAAACAAAAAAAAAATCAACACGCACATATATGAACTTTCTGACGTACTTACCACTTGCCTTATCCATTTATACATGATACATTGGCCATCAGAAAAGCAAAGATCTCGACATGTGAAGTCACAAGTTTATTCGCCTACAGAGAGTCAACTTTAGACGCGAAACACATGTAACGGTACAAATACCATTATGGGCACTTAATATATCATACAAGAAGCAAGTAATAGTTATAATAATAGCAATAATAAATCTTCATTTTAAACAAAACATTCACGGCTTCTTGCACTTTTTCTTCTATACCAATTTCTCTTTACAGGAAATGTCAGAGAA
Organism: Ascarosepion bandense; assembly: GCA_037127315.1. Classification (NCBI taxonomy): domain Eukaryota; kingdom Metazoa; phylum Mollusca; class Cephalopoda; order Sepiida; family Sepiidae; genus Ascarosepion; species Ascarosepion bandense. Next base: position 893,162 of record JBBBDQ010000222.1, read on the forward strand.
TGGGTAAGAGAAGGATGGGAATACTGGTATGAAGAGATGCGTGACAGTAGAGTAAAAAGAGAAGAACAAGATACAAGATGTATTGGAGAAAGGATAAGAGAAGGATGGGAGTCAAGTGATTAAGAAATGACAATTGACGTTATATTTAAACTTATGGAGACTTTATCTATCAGAGAAGCAAGTATATGGAAGGGAGTTCCACAGGCAGAAAGGGCTAGAAAATACACTGGTGGAGTAGAAGTGGCGGATGCATTTGGTTGTTTTGACTGTAAGAAGGTGGGACCTTGTTGTCAGTCTGATTGTTCAAGTAAATTTTTGTTGACGGGGCACCAGGGAGCTAAGCTCGTCGGAGCAGAAACCATGAAAATATTTGTAGAAGCGACAGAATGAAGTCACATCCCCTGGGTGAGAAAATGGTTGGAACTGAGCTGTATATATTGTAGTAAAAACAGAATCAGGGAATAGACCTATAGTTAAACTATATTGCACTTTACTCTGACTAGACTTGTTTGCCGACAGATGTTACAGACTATTTTTATACCCCCTCGGTTTTCAATGAGAGATAACTAGGATGAATTATTAGTACTTTTTATTATACCTAATTATTTACTCATAAAGAAGAACATCCTTCACATGTCCGAGCTCTTTATAAGTTCTTTGTGAACAAATGGGTAGTTCAAAGTTTTTCATTAGATTATTTAGACGGAGAGAAATCTCATTAAGATCTCGGCCTTTAATGCTTGAACTGAAATATTTCGTCCTTGTTTGTAGATGAGGCTTCACTGAGTCTAAACATAAATAATCAGGATATGATTCTGAATGGACAGGCTTCTGGAGTATAAATTGCCCATCAGGATCGTCTGGCGTTGTCAGATTTTCTGATGTTGATTCCTCTGAGAATCTGACGGAGATGCAACGGAAGTTGTATCATCATCCGAGGGTAATATATCAGGAGAGATTCCGGTACAGTGATCTCCTGATTGGGTTTTAGTGTCAAGTAGATCAGGTCTCTTCTCACTGGTAGTTTTTAGATCTGGTACACCTCGAACAGGAGCCAGATCTCTGAGGGAGACAGTAGCTTCCTTTCCATCCGGGTGTCACACGAATGTGTATTGAGGGTTCCCTTCTATTAGTTCCACCTCGTCTACCAAGGGGTCATGTTTAGTAAGAGTGAATGTGGCGTCTCAGGAGAACCGTACCTAGTTGTGAGAACCAAGAAGGAAGCGAAATCCTAGCTGAATTCCGTCGCTGCAAATCTTTCGTCTGGGATGGCGTTGATTGCCGTACACAATAACCATTGGGTGGCATACAGGGCTACTGAAAGATTTTCCAAATTATTTATTGAGCAATTGTGGGTCGAATCAACCAATTTAATAATTTTCTAGATTAAGCCGTTGTTTGTGGTACAGTGGATATCGGCTCGGAACGAGAAACCAAGGAGTTGAGTTCGAAATCCAGTTGAATCCATTGTATTCACTTACGCGCAAATACCCTTGGAAAAGGTATTAATCCGTCTCTTCCTTCCAGTTATGGACTAAATAGCAGGACAGATTGGGTTCTATAGCCTTGGTCGGCAACTAGTCTACCGCAGAAAGCAATAGCAACCTACTGCGGGATAATCTTCTGCCCAGTCAGTCATGTCTCTTTCGAGACATGATCGCCCAAGCGTGTATCACGTATGGCACTTAACTGACTGACTGCTCGAAGTGACCTTTACAAAGGCCTTCTATATTAGCAAGGTCTAAGCAATGAAATGTGACGTCACGGTAGTAGAGTCATGAATCAGTGTACCAGCCGTGTCTCTCGCTTCATGACAATGTTGATAATCACAAATTTGTTTTTTAATAAAGATTTAAAAACTTTTTAAAATGTAACAAGAAAAAAAAGAAAGACATGTTTTGATTTATGCTGGTTTTATTAATTCTAATTAAAATTAAGTAAAACAATAATTAATAAGAAAATATAAACATTATTGTTGACTACTGACTGTCGGTCGTGTTTAAAGACAAAACTTTTCGTTTATCCGTCTAAATTCTAAAAATTTAACAAACACTGCTTAAATTTTCATATTTTTAAATAATTATGAAAAATCACAAACACTTTTATTTTAATTGCAAGAATTTTTAAATCAGAACCACTCCAATATAGCAATCAAGCAACCATTAGAATTTAGGAACAAACAAGAAGCAACAATAAATAAGCAAATTAATTAAAATATTAAAAATGCAACAATTTAAATTCAAGCAAATTAATTCAAACTAAATAAATTTAAGTTACTGTTTTTAAAAATCAAACTTATAAAAGTTTTTTTTATGTCTCAAAATTCAGTTGAATGTTTGAAGTTTTCTTTTTTTACTTAACTTCTTACAAGTAATATTATCATTTTCCTTGCTACAAAAATTATTTAATAATGCATTACAAGAGCTCCAGTTAATCATTTTTTCAATGCTGTGACCTTCACCACATGAGTCAACATGCAAAAGAAATTCATCATTAGCCAAAACATCCAATATTATTACATAATTTTCTTTGATTCATTGAATGAAGAAAAGAAGGATTCTTTACAAGTTTATTAATAACAATATAATTGTATAGTACTAAATTTGTTGTTACATCATTGTGATATAACAGAGAACCTCTATTAATTCCTTGAAAATAACTGTTTATATCAGGTCTCTTCCTGATACTAAACTTTTACAGCTATAACATTTTCATTTTTTTAAAAACGACATAACAGCAATAAATAATTATGAATCGAATGAATTAATGATTTGATAGCTAAATCTGAAATAGATTTTTAAAAAAGTCTTGAGAACTTTTAATCCAATAGATTTATTAATAATATCAACAAATGTCTTTAGGGAAATTCTGCTAAAAAACAACGGAGTTCGAATTTTAAAATAATATTTTGAATCCATTGTTAATCCTACTGGTTGAAATAAAAAGATAAATGTTTACCTTTCAAAAAAGATACACTTAAAAAATTCTAGGATATTTGGAAATTCAATTACATTTTAAAAATATTTTAATAGTAAAAAATGAAAAAAAGTAAAAATTAATGTTTCTATTTCATTTATGATGTTAAACTGTTTATAAAAAATCATTTTTTTGCAAAACTCTTTTTTGGTTAATGTTTTACTTACTAATTAATTTTTTAAGGATTAAAAAACTCTAAACCAACTATAAAAAAATTATTCTTCAGTTAAACTTCTAATTTTTTATTTCCAATTTTTTATTTCTAATTTTTTTCTATGGATTAATATCGATAATTAACTTCAAATTATCAAAAATAGGAAAAAATGTTTGGAAAATATTTTTTGAGGGTGTTCATTTTGTGCTAAATATTTTCTGAAAATTAAATATTTAAAATATTAGGTTTTAAAATTCAAGAGTGGTGTGATTTAGGCCTTTATGTTTCAAATAAATTCAAAACTTATTCAGAAATAATAGGTTTAAACAAAGTTGAAATCATCATTTTCAAGTTTAAATTTTCGGTAATAGTGACTTGACTTTTGTAAGAAAAACTTTCACGTAGTTTTCAAATAAAAAACCTTAAAAATAAAACAAATTCTTTTAAAATTGACTAAAAAATAAATTTTGTAGTTTTTGTTAATACAAGAAAAATAATTAAAAAAATAATTCAGGAATATTTTTTCATGTTTAAAAATGATTCATAAAGTTGCAAGTATAGAAAAGTAAGTTTTTACTTTCGTTTTATAAGAATTTTTTAAACATTTCATTGAAAAGAAAACATTATTTTCTTAAATAAAATATCAATAAAATATTAATTCAAATATTTTTAGAAAATATAATGTTTAACAACTTTTTTCGGCTTAAGTTTAAGTTTTAAAACATTTCGAAAAACAAACTTACGAACGAATAGCCATATTTAAATTTTATTTTTGTAATTCAGATATTTTTTAAGATAATTTTTATTTCAATTTTAGTCAAAGAAATAAAAATAATATCTTATTTTATTATATTAATTTAAAAGATAAAAACAAAGTGCTTGCTTTCTTGTGCTTCTTGATTTTAGCGACTGTTGAAATAAATGGTCATAAAATTTTAACTACTCACTTTGCTAAATGAACTTGGGGTAAAATTCTCCCTTTTAATGGCATGTTTCCATTTATCAAATAAATGTATATTTTTTGGAAACGAAAAACAATGAAATTTCGCTCCATTTTTATAATTCCCTTTGCAATTTGGTTCTGAAAATAAGTCCGGTTTACAGCCACTTTGCGTTCCTGTAACAATAGTTATCATTTATTATTTTCGTGTTTTTGTGGGGTTACCAGCTTTTAAAATCCAAATTGAGCCTTTGAAATGGTTGCATTGTTTTTATTAGAATCACAGGCGTAGGTCTATAAAATTTGGGTTTGATCGAGGCGCACGTTCGGCAGGAATTTGTAATTTATCTAACATTCTCCACTGAATAGGGTAAGTTCCTCCTTCTTATCATATGAAGCATCAGTGTCATGCCCGGGTGGCATAGTTCCTTTTGTAGTGTCTGGCTTTCTTTCGTGCTTGGAATCATGCTGCTTACTCTCGGCAGAGCGTTATCTCTCAGATTCTCCTTGCCGGGTCGGTAGGTGATGTCAAAAACGAAACAAAATAGTTCAACTCTCCACATTGTTATTTGTTAATTTTTATTATATTTTACTGGTAGCCTTTGAGTTGAACATAAACGCGATAGATTTGGGGTCCGTAACTAATCTGAAGTGGCGTCCAATTAAGTAGTGTTTTCACTTCCTCAAATATGGCATAGGCTTCTTTTACAATAGCCGTGTGATATCGTATATATAGAGAGAAAGATAGCGATAGAGAGAGCGAGAGAGATAGAGAGAGTCCTTGAAAAGAAGGTCTTAATAATGCAGTAATCGCACAGTATGATGCATCAGTTTGAACTGCGAGTGAGACAGATGGATCTATTGTTGTAGTTACGGTTTCTGCAATGTCTTGCTTGAGATTTTCGGAGTCTTCCACTTTTAATCAAGACAAAGAAAAAGTATTTACTTGTGTTAATGGTGGGGGCATCTTCCCTGAAAAAGAAGCGACCCATTGTATGTGGTGGGTGAACATGCCCTTAGTTCGTCGCAGCGCTCATAAATTATTTGGGACTGGCAAATCGAGCAAAGCTTTCACTCCAGTGCCATTGAACCGTGGATTAATTTTATTTTGTACAAACGATCAATTGTCGCTACTTAATGTAAGGTTGCATTTATTGACGGTGTTCATGAATCGTGGCCCTTTTGACCGTGTCCACATATAGTCACAGTATATATATCGGCAAAAGTGCTTTCCAATTTTTTTGTCAATTATTCTTTGGAAACAGGCGACTCCATTAGTTATCCCCATTGATATCCACCAAAACAAGTACAACCGGCCAACCGCTTTAAATGCTTAATGGCCAATTTCCTGATCTAACGTGCTGAATATACTATATTTAGCTATTTCACATAACATTTCTTCTATTCGTAGCAATTGAAAAGCGTCTCGAAGGGTGACCTGGTTGTCTGAGAGTAGTCGATAACCATTCTCTTTTTACAATTTTTACTGGCTGTTTATTAATACATAGATCTCTATGGTGAAGTACTTGGCTCAGTTATTCATTCTCAAAGTATTTCTTTTATTTTTTGGATTCTATAAATTGTTTGTCGTCGTGCTTTTTAAGAATTTCAGTAGCATTGGATGGAATAAGATCTATTGAATTTCTTATTAGCTATTATTTTATATTAACGAGTACCGAAGAAGGAAAATCTGAGAATTAAGATGAAAATCATTGATCATTTGAGACAGTTTCCACTTATAAAAAAGAATCGGTAAATCAAGACGCAATGAAGAATGTTTAAGGTGGCCGAAATGAAAATGAAACTTTTGTACATTTTGAAAAAAAGTATTTCCCACAATTTCTAAAAAATGTGCAAACAGAAAGATTAATAAACTAAACTGAAGTTTATTGGAACACACAAGTACAAAACTAAAAATAAGAAAAAGATGAACAACTGTATGTGTATCAAATGAGACGGCTTGAATGAATTAAAATGACATGTTCAGATTTGCGAAGTCATCTGAAAAGTTAAAATTTCATGGAAGTACTACATAAGATTCTGTCATTGACAAGTAGTTTCAAGATAAACGGATTACATCAGAGTAAATGTAAAGTATACGTAAAAATAAGTCAATCAATCTATTCGAAAACAAAATTTTACCACCAGAACAATTACCTCATCTGGGCGAATAGTTCTAGACTTGGGGCCGTAAACAAAGAACTGAAGACATTAAATGTTGCTTTACTGAAGTGATACGCGTTGTGATAAAAAAATTGAATACCAGGATCACGCTTGGGATGTACGTGTTTTGACTGAAGTCTAGGGTTGTGACTAATAGTTGAGAACTTTGAACAGAACCCCCACAAAAAAACCAAAAACCAAAAACAACAACATCAAACGCACATCAATGAGAGACGTATAGACTGACGAGGTTATTGTGTCAGTGATGATACTTAGAAAAGTAGTGGCAAATATAAGAGGCGTGCTCTCATCCAGTCTCAAGGGATAACCACTAAACACTGGAGAGAATATAACATTGTCTGCTCCTAATAATAACTGTTATCTATTCTTTTCAAAGACACAAAGTATTTCTTGAAAAATAAATAGAAGTCAATTGTAGCGAACAGGAATAAGAAATTAAAAATAAATAAATTAAAAGATAAAAGTAAAAACAAAACAACACTTGGCAAAATTAAAAACAAGCGCAAGATATTTGAAACAAATGAAAGCAAAAATACAAAGATAAATTTTAAAAAGTTATTTTTTCAAGTTGAAATATTTTTTAAATCTTATTTCTGACTTCGTTATTTCGTAGTTAAGAGAAGAACTTATTCAAAATTCTAGCCTCAATTCCGAAAGCAAAAGTACGTTGAAGAGAAGAATATTTTTTCTGACTGCGGAAAAGAAAATGGAATTTTTTCTATAATCACATGCTTTGTTTCCTGATTTGTTTCTATGGCAACAGGGAACATTTCGATATTAGTTTTAGAGGAAACTTGGATAAATGAATTTGTTTATATTTTCTGGTAGAGAGTAAAGATTAATTTATTTTATTCACTTAGTTGGTCAGAAACGAATTTACAGTATTTATTGCGGCACAATACAACATGTGTGGTACAAGGACGAAGAAGAAGTGAGCGTCTCGAAGGGTGAACCAGCTGTAGTCGATAACCATTCTCTTTTTACAGTTTTTTGTGGCTGTTTATTAATACGAGGACCTCCATGGTGATGTATTTACTTGGCTCGATTGTTTCTTCTCAAAGCATGTTTTGGACGCTATAAATAGTTTGTCCTCGTGCTTTTTAAGAATTTTAGTAGAGTTGGATGGAATAAGATCTATTCAATTTCTTATTAGGCATTCATTTATATTAACGAGTACCGAGGAAGGGAAAAAGATTTTCATCTTATTAGATGAAAATCATTGATCATTTGAGATAGTTTCCAATTATAAGAAAAGAAGCGGTAAATCAAGAAGAAATAGAGAAGGTTTAAAGATAGAAGTGGGGGTGAGACTGGTCAACATGAACTATTCCTAATCCGATTCATTACCCATTCATCCGTTCCATTTTGCGTATTCACCATAAAAACGTTTAAATCGTCTAAATATGTACAGTTAAAAGTCTAAATGAAATAGAATGAGGGGGAGGGCCTGAAACCCAAAACGATACTAAAATATAACAAAATAGTAAAAGAAAAAATAACAAATGTTAGTAAAAGAAAGGTCGGCTCGATTGTGACGTGACGTTACAAAAGTAGTCCTACGTAGGTCTTCGGTTAGTACAACCAGCAGTAATGAATGATTGTAAAACTAAAGAAAAAGTCTTAGAAAACTTTTTAAAATTACAATTAAAAAAAAGAAAAGAAACAAGGTAAGATTGTATACTACTCAAGTTTATGTAATAAATTTTATTCTTCTCTAAATGATTAATAATAGTAATACATTGTTGCTGAAAGCGGTGTTAAAGTAAATAAACAAATGAAAATATCACGTTACATTTCATTAAAATTTAAAAACTAAATTCGTTCATTATTTTAATTGTTTCAATATATATATATATTGTTTCATATATATATATATATATATATATATTGTTTAATATATATATATATATATATATATATATATATATTGTTTCAATATATATATATATATATATATTGTTTCAATATATATATATATATATTGTTTATTATATATATATATATATATATATATATATATATATATATATTATAATTTTAATCAGCATTGTATTAATTTGCATGTTTTTTTTAATTTCGATTGTAACAATTATTCTGTAAAATTACAATATCGTAAAAGTGATTATTAATCTTAGTCTTATACACTTACGGCAACAACTGAATTATGAATTAGGGAACAAACAATAATTAGATAAACACATAAACAAATTACAAGTAAATGATTAAAAAATAAAACAACTGAATGTAAACAAAAAGCAAATTAGATACAAAAAATATAGATTCAAATAAACAAAATACTTTATGGAAAAATTTTTAAAAATAGGTGACAGATACAAAAAATTTAAAAGACTAAAATTAAATTTTGTTTCAAATTTGAAAACAATTTTTTATAAATAATAAAATCAATATTTTTAATTTGCATGTTTTTATTTTTATTTTAACAATTATTCTGTAATGTTACAATATTGTAATTTTTTAATGATTGGTACTCAAATACAGCAACAACTGAATTATGAATAAGGGAACAAACAACATTTGAATAAACAGTAAACACATTACAAGTAAATAATGAATAAAATTATTGAATATAAGTAAGAAACAGATAAATTAGATGCAAACAATAAGCAGATTTAAACATAAAATAATACTTATAGAAAGATACAGATGCAAAATTTAGCTGAATGTTTTCTTTTTTTGCTTAACTTGTTACTTGTAATATTATTATTTTTCCTAGAAAAAAATTATCTAAAAGATCAATTGTAGAGCTCCAGACAAACATTCTTTCTATTTTTCTACATTTTGATCCTCATCACAAGTGTCAACATTAAAAAGAAGTTCATTATCTGCCAAAACATTCAATGTTATATGCATGGCTAATTTTCTTTGATTTACCGAATGAAGAAAAAAAGGATTTTTATCAACATCCCATAACCGCAAATTGAAGGTCATTCTGAATGGGCGTGCCTCTTTGTCCTACAGCACGAATGCTGGTGTCCCACAGGGCTCTATCCTGGGCCCGACGCTCTTCCTTATTTTCATCAACGACCTCCCAGATGAGATCAAGTCCCAAGTAGGCATCTACGAGGATGACACTACAATATACTCCCGCTCCAGTAAGAAACCTGTCGTGGCGGACAGACATAATCTCGCTGCTGACCTTGAGCGAGATCTACACTCTGTGGTGAACTGGGGCAAGAAGTGGCTTGTCAACTTCAATTCCTCTAAGACCAAGCTCTTGTCTGTCAACCATTACAGGCAACCTCTTCTGCCTCCTATAAGCATGGACCAGGTGATTCTCCCGGAGAGTAATACACTACGCTTCCTCGGACTTACCCTGTCCTCAGACCTCAAATGGAACCACTATATTGAATCCATAGCAAAATCTACTGCTAAGAAGATTGGGTCACTATGTCGATCCAGGATGTTTTTTCCACCTGAATCCATCCTGCATATATACAAGTCAACCATCCGTCCGTGCATGGAGTACTGCTGCCATTTATGGTCAGGTGCCCCTGCCGTTCTCCTCAGTGTTCTTGACAAGCTCCAAAGGAGAGTCTGTAATGTGATAGGTATTGATTTGGCGACTCGACTGCAGCCACTTTCCCATCGTCGAAATGTGGCCTCCCTCTGTCTCTTCTATAAATATTTTCATGGCTTCTGCTCGGATGAGCTTAAGTCACTGATGCCTCCTCAACAGGTGTTTACCCGTGCAACCAGACTGGCAACTGGGTCCCACCCATTCACAGTCAGGTTAGCCAAATGCAGACGACAATTCTACTCCTGCAGCTTCCTCTCTCGCACTCCCCGCCTGTGGAACTCACTCCCGTATTCTTGCTTTCCTGACGGCTACAACCTCCAGAAATTTAAATGCAAAGTTAATACTCATCTACTAACCACTGGTCTCTAGCTCTCTCCCCTCCCCTGTATAACCTTCCCTTTCTCTCCTCCTATGTATCTGTCATCGCACCTTCTTTCTCAGCTTTCTATTGTTCCTTTCTAACTAGCTTGTACTCCTCACTTTTTTCTAATTAATCTTTTTACATTTATGTAACCCCCTGCACATCAGTGGCGTTTCCGCCTTGCTCGGGGTGAAATGATTTTAAAAAAAATTATATAGAACAAAATTTGCAGTTGTATCATTAGGATATAACAGAAAACCTCTGTTAATCCCTTGAAAATAGCAGTTCATTTCACGTATTTCTTCCACATTATCTCTTCCACATATCTCTTAAATCTTTGCAACTATTGCGTTTAATTTTCTTAAAAACTACATGACGGCAATAACCCTGATAAGTGTAGTATTACAGGAAGAACTTCTCTACATTTATTAACATTATCCTCTTTAACATCAATTCTAAATTTATACACATCTAACTTTTGCTCCTCTGTCACTTCATCCCATTTTGGTTCTTGTAAATTCTTTAAATCAATTTCAATGCATTGCTGATTAAATGGTAAGCTCAATTTTAAAACTGATTGTATTCTAATCTTTTACACATTCAAACACTTGCCACATCGAGATATTATATTGATCCCCACTAAGTCACTGGTACTGACTAAATCTTGCCTAAAAGTGATCATTTTGAAATTTGATAGGTAATATGTATAGCATTTTCAATTCTTCTTTGCAATACTTGGTCAGTTCTAGAAATGCATAGGTTGCATGATGCAAAGCAGTGAAAGTTTCTTTTGTTAATTTGCCATTTCTTCCAGAAATGCTATTCCAAGATTCTAAGCAGTCACAGAATTGAGAGAGAAATTTAAAATGTTCTTCATTTACTCTTAGTAGATTACAATAATTATTTCTTAGCCGACAACCTTTATATGGTGTTTGTACATTCTTTATATGGTGTTTGTACATTCTTTATATGGTGTTTGTACATTCTTTATATGGTGTTTTTACATTCATTATTGTCCACTAAATATAAATTATGTTTATATATTCTGCAACTTCTGCAAAATTAGGCAAACATTTCTGTTTTCCTTAGGTTAATAATCCCTAAATAGTGTACTCATTAAACATTTGCAAAACTAAATTAACATTTTTCCTTTCAAGGTTAGTAGAAGAAAGTGCCTTTGAGGTCAATTTATAACAATATTTCAAAATTGATTGAGATTAAAGTGCATGAAGCTTCTGTAAGGTACAAAATGAGGCCATTTGAATACTATGTGGTTCATGACTTCCATTGTGACAATATTTTGGGAACAGCATGCATTTACTTGCATCTTTTGGACCAAACTCATTGTTTCTCATGCATTTTTATATATGGACTGAGTCGAAAAGGAAAAAGAGAAGTCGAGACTTCATAATTGAGTGGGGATATACAATGGAAAGCTTTGGGGGACTGCAAAAAAGATATAGCTTTTTTATTTATTGCATTATTATCCGTTATGATTGATAATGCTTGAAAGCCTATTTCCCCTAAACCAATTATTATACGTTTAATTTTATCAAATAAATTCTCGGCTCTAAGACATTTAGTTGGTATAACATGCACAACATCCTTATATTGTGATAATACACTGCTAAACATAAAGGCAAATGCACTTGTTGCAGCTTCATTGCTGCTGTCAGATAAGCCAACAATATTATCACTCTTATAATCAAAATAAGGCTTTAGATGAATTTCATCTACAAGTAAAGATACTGTGGTATCCTTCTGCATTAGTAACTTAAATTTATTTTTAATATACATAAGAAAATTGTTATCATGTTGCTCAATCAAAGGATTCATATATGTTGTAAAGGTAAATCTTTTAATGGTTCAATAGCTTGGTAAAATTATATTTTTGCTGTATCTTAATAATCTGTACCCTTTATGGGAGTAGTTATATAACAATAAAGAAAATATCATCATTTCTGTTGAATAATCCAGCTTATTCAGTGTCATTAAGTTTAGCTGCTCATATATAAATTTGATGGAACTAAAATATTTGTTTGATTCTTCTTGCACCAATACTAGAATTGACATTACTAATTTTAATATAAAAATCATATTTGGAGATTTGGTTTGCTGTTGTTCTGTGTCAATTTTCTTCATATGTTCAATCAGAATTTCAAGAGTATTTTGGTTGGTTACATTTTTAGTAACCTTATAGTCGCCTATTGTTTTAATTTCCACATCTCTACAAAACATATGTACATTAAAATCAGATTCAATTACAAGAGACAGATTGATTTTTGGATATGAAGCTGCATATAATGTGTTCCTTGCTGCCTAACAACATTCCAGTAATTTCTATCAAGAAAATTTAATTTCCCTTCTACATCATCAATATTATGAATTTCTTTTGCTTTTTATATGCTAAGTCATCAATTATAACTTTTATTTAAAGCCCTTTTAAGGGAAGAATTCTCCAGTCAAATTCTTCTAGAATCTGGTAACTCTCTAGAGGTGCTGAATGAAGATAAATATGAGGGACAGTTTGGAAAAATTCTAGGGATAGCACCATCCTGAAGATATGATTTTAAAGTCTAACTGCAATTTTGAGACCTGTTTTTTTCGTGAAACGCTGATGATTCTCTCCTTATGACCTCCGGTCGAAAATGGAGTTCAAATACCTAAAAAAAATTGAAAAACCAAACCTATTTTAAATTTTTGTGAAAATCTAAGAAAAAAATAATTCAGTAAAATTTTAAAATACGAAGCATCTTTATACAATTCCAGAAAAAGTGAAGGTTTCTGATATTTTTAAGGAATATGATTTAATTTATTAATTCAGAAAAATGATTATCAGTGACGAAGTTAAGTACAAATAAATAGAGGATTTTTAACATCTATACATTTTTAAATCAAAATAACAAACAAACAACATTTTTATGAATAAAACAATTCTAAAAATGTTATACTATAGAATTATATATGCCTATAAAATATTGCTTTATAAATTTATATCGAAAATTTCTTTAAAGTTTTTTTAATCAGGTTTCTAGCTTTTAAAAACCTTTTGCAATTTTTTTAATGTGTTGTGAATTACAAAGATGATTTAATTTAATCCTTAAATTTTCTTTTATTTACGAATAAAAAATTCTAAAGAAATGTTAGAATTATTAGAATTATATTTTATGTCTATAAAAATATTCCTTTATGAATTCATATAGAAAATTTCATTAAAGTTTATTTTTTAAAAACGAGGTTCTTTTTAGCTTTTAAAAACAATTTGAGCGATAAAGTCAAGTCATGTTGAATTAACTTCCTCGTTAGATTTATGTTATAACTGTGTTATGAATTACAAAGATACGAAATTGATTTATAATAAAAGTTTCAATTATAGTTGCTTATTTTTAATATAAAAAATATACTCACTCTGCTGAATTTAGTAGGTAAAAAATCGTCTCTTTTGATAGTATGAATCCAGAGATCACATAATTCGTCATCTTTCGGAAAATAAAATACATGAACTTTTGGGCCGTTTTTATAATTTCCTTTGCAATTTTGTACAACACATCTGTAAGGCATTATTTGTGCTTATAAGTTAATGCAATATTTAAAAAAAAAACAGACAATTTAAAAACACCGTGAAAATCTAAATACTCAAACGACTTGTTGAAAAGTAGGACTTAAGTTAATGACGTCCGAGTTTTTGACGTCACATGCAACTGGCCTTTTCTTTTAGACGGTCTTGGTAAGACTCGTCTACCCCACCAAAAATAAAAGTGGCCGCTGTATTCTGTCTTTAGAAAGAATCAAGATACTCACAGACTAATGAAGAAGGGAGGCTTAAATTAATATTGGAGTGAGAAAATGAATGACTGATCCAAACGAGATGAAGAAACAGAGAACAAAAACAAATTGAAAATCTCGACATAGATCAGAACAAAAAACAATGACAGTAATAGTTCAAAAACAACACTTATGTTAACTAGGTAAGCAAAAAGAGACTATCCGGCGTGGAGGTTTGTCAGGAAACCATTTCGTTGCATCAAAGGGAACATAAAAATAAAATCAAGGCTGGTACCGTTCATTCGAACCAAGTTTGCCATTTTTACACACGTTTCGTTCGACGCTGTCGATAACAAACGCTTTCTGTTAGTTCTTATCTCCATCTTGAATTGATGTCCAAAGAATCCGATAATATCCTAACAAAAAACAAACGTATTGAAAGACTGCCTCCATTCGAGAGCCCCATTCCTGTCATGGCTAGCTACATGAGAATTTTCTGTTTTACCCCAAAATACAGGGCAAAACATTATCGAATGCGCATGCGAGATCAACAGACACACGATATCCGTGAACAATACGAGTTCTCAACTCGCCGACATAGAAAAAGAACGGGCGTATTTGACGCTAATGGTAAAAGGTGTGCAAAGCCGTTTCTTCTAAAACAAGGTCACACCAATGAAATTCGGTCAAATCCGCCCATTCAACTCAAAAAGCTACGCTGTTGAGATATAGCGTGTTTGGAATCATTTGCGAGATATGTGAAAACTCATGGTTGCTGAGGTAATATGCTGCTTAGACCAGAAAGAACGAGACTCGGTCTCCGACACAGCGAGCCGTCTACAGAGAGGATCTTTCGCGCCCCCTCTACGAATAATCAATACACTAGTCTCCTCGACCGTGAAAGATCATTGTACTGAGGAATGTCCCTTAAGGCGGCTCAGCACTCTCGGATGAAAACACGACTGATTCTGTGGCTTTCGTCAGCCCCATAAAAGAATAATGGTAGGGCTAAGAAAGGCAGACCTAACAATCCCTTCAAGACAAAGTTCTCTGTCGACACTTGGCAGAGGAAAAACAACCTCGAGGAATGTCAGTGATCGGATGAAACATTAATCCAGTAGCGGATACAGTAAATTCCACATTTATTTCAGAAAATATCGAAATAAAAATAAATACTTATGTAAATTATTTTCGTTAAGATGAAAGTTAATATTTATAGATTTACATTCCAAATATTTGAGGTGAAAGAAGCGCTCAGTCACTTGACATAGAAAATATGCTGTAGGTTTCTAAGAAACTTTTTCTATTGCGAAATCCTCAAGAATCTGAGAAATTCTTTCAACCCAAGATGGATCGACGTCACATGTTTGGGCTTCTCTTCACCTCTTTTAAAACTTGTAATCCTTTGAGGATTATGAACTAAATCGTGTCTGGAAAAATCATATTTCAGAATTTCTCTTTGAAAAGGAATAATTTCTTACTAGAAAAGGATTTGAATGTTCGAAGAAAGTTTGTCCAACGAAGTTTATATGCTAAATTCGGCTTTTTCAAAGTGTTTTTTTTTTTTGGCGGGGGGAGCTATAATATTCTGTTAGATCAAACTGGATGGCAATATTAGACTATTATCTTTTATTTGAGGTATGTAATGATATGCCTTTTTGCGAGGACCTACCTGTAGAAGCTTAACTGGCATCTGAATGTGATCATTTTTTTCAATCTTTTGTTTCCAAATGTGTTTGAGCTTGGAAAGTATAAGGAAGATCAAATGTGTCTAAGCGGAAGGACTATATCAGGTCACTTAGTCTATATAATGACCCAGTTGGTTTGTATGCCGGACCTAAACCGGAGACTTTACATCCACATCATACGCGACATGTCTACTTCAAAGCACAGTGTAAACTTGTGTCTAGATTTTTTTCAACACAGTATTAGTCTTGCCATCGAGGATTGACCCGGTACCAACGTGTACTATGCATCTCTATGATAGAGATTAAACAGTTCTTCCACAACATTGTTTTTTATCGGAGAATGACGTGGAACAGGACGAATGACGTATCGAGTAGGCGGATGTTTCGTTTCAGTGCACTGGCGACTGAGCTTGTGAGGCATGTTTGAGTCTGTTATTGCTTTGTAGCTTCCTAGAATATTTTAGGATTTCCAGTGTAGCCACTCACCTTTGAGTTTTAAGAGTGCTCCTTTAAGTGTGACAACAAAACGTTCTACCTGTCCATTCGATTGCGGACGGAATGACGTTTAACAGATGCTAGTTGACTGACAATGGTAGTAAGCAGCAACTTCTGGTTACCAGGTCAGCATAGCATACATTCCCTGTTGGAATAGAGCTCACCCTGACTTAACGTCAAACAGAATACACTTGAATTGAAACAGCACTCAATATGTAGTAATTTCAATTCATTAGAATTGTCTACATACATTTGAAGGTCAGCCAGATAAAGTTTTAAGCAGGTTCCTCCATTGAACTATGTCTTCCGCCAGCGGTCATAGATAATTATGAATGTTTAATGCCTTATTGAGCCCAGTGGAATAATCAGAAAACGTATATTTTGCTTTTATCACTTTTATGACACGAGAGTCACTCATTAATTTCAGGTTCAATTACTGTTGCTTGCTGAAACCGTATTATTTTTTCCAGTGGCAAAAGCTTAGCATGATACTGAACACTTGCGTCTGAAAACAGGTGCAGAATCTCGCTTTATTTTGAGAATAACTTTATTTCTGGTCCGACATTTAATGCTTTCGCGATAAAACATTGAACTTGTGAACTGCTTTTCAGTTTCTAAAGCAGAAACAAATATTATGCGGGGAGACATTAAAAAGGTTAATCTCTTCAATCCAATCAAATACAATTCGGAACAATCAGCGAGATAAACAAAATATTACTGAAAATTTATTGTTGGAAGTCATCAAAAGTTAGCTGATTCCATTATGAATGCTGTTTTGCCTGATGAACTCTGAGCTACATATTCAGCATTTGCCATGATAGAATTACCGATTAATGTTCAAGTGAACGCAAGGGCAATGCTATAAGTTGTCTGTAGCTTTGTTAATGGAACCTTTCATGACAGGGATAAAAAAATGACATAATGCCAGCCATCGCATGACCAACATGGTCTTACAGGCATCCTGGATATTGCTGGAAGTAGAAAACTTTGCTGCCAGCTGAACTATCAAAGTGTCAGGTTTTAGATTAAGAAACTGTTGGCTCTTTGTAGTTAGAACTCTCCCTGTAACGTCTATTTATTACATAACTTTTTGAGAGTAGTGGAGCGCAAGTATGTGTCCTGAAGAGGTTGAAGTTATGTAATAAGGCATTTAAACTTAACTTCTGTCAGGGACTGCAGCTGAATGTTTTCACATTCCCAATTGACAATACCTGTAAAATTAACGTAGTCTTAAAAGTCGTGTCAGTTTGAGGCAGTTATATCTAACACTATGGAAGAGAAGCTGTTCAAATATATCAATAAGTATATTCTCTCTTTAGGCAAATTCAAAAACTTTAGTTTGTTTTGGAAGGAATGAATAGGAAAAACTCTTAAATGTCGGATAGTACCAATTTTTCTAATCAAAAGACACATTTACCCATGTATAGTTTTTTCCGGAGAATTTATTCTGAAAAGTTGTTCGCGCAGTGTCTTTACCATGCATTAAATGTTTGATGAATTTCAGGTTCGTGCCAAAAGTCATAAAATTTGAAGTGATATTTTCAACAATTTGATTTCTGCTTCAATAGCGGCTGTTATTTGTAAGTTGAGAATTGAGTTAGAAAATTAATTAAACTGAGCTGCAAAACTTCTTACTGTTGTTTACTTAAAATTTTTGTTAAAATTGTCATCGGGAGTTCTTAGTTGAAACTATTCACCAGAAATATAGCACTATATAAATATGGGAAAACGTTACAGGTATGAAAATTATTTATTTTGCTCACTCAGGGGGCGGGGTGTGTCAGGCCATTTGTTTTTATTGGTAGCTGGGTTATGCCATCAGCTCAAAGTCAAGAGAAAGTTTAGAATTACATGACAGCAAAGGTTATACACCTCCTTACAAAAAGAGAAACATGTAATGAGAGTAGATGTGAGGTACCTTCATAGGGTTATTTTTATTTTTGCAAATGAGAAAGAGCAAACGAGAATGGCAAAAACGCTGGTCAACACTGACTCTGAGCTAATCTGATTCGTGACGCATTCACACTAACGCATGACACATTCAGCACAAGAAAAGTCTACAAAGGTACTCAGCACAGAACTGGAAAGGAGTGATGGTCAGGTAAGGGTAGGTAAACCTCACACTTCTTGCCTTTTCTGATGGTTTTGAAATGTCAATTTTTTGTGTGAGATAAAAAGACTATAAATATCGAAAAAGCGTATTTCCAAAGTCCAGCGTCAAGATATGAGTATACTTTCTTGAGTCTGTTTATCAGCAGAATACAGCGGACATTCGGACTTTAGTGGATTGGACGATTCTTCATTGACACAGATTTCATTTCCTTCGAATGTTTATATTTTATTTTGATTTAATCGGTTCATCCACTTCCCATTAATGTCATTGTAAATTTTTATGCAATTTTGTAAAAAAAGAAAAATATTTGTACATATTAATACTTTTTCTAGTTTTATAAAGTAGAGTGGTTGTTTATTTTTACCTGCGTTTCAGCCATTTACAGCTTATTTAATGCATGAATATAAATATTTTGTACACAATATTTTTGGAAATAATAACGTCACTAATTAAGCTTTCCTAAGGTTTTTTGTGCGTTAGTGACTATAATGAACGAAACTGGAATTGGAACTCTGCTCTCTAATTAACAATTCCGAACCATTAGAGATTAAAGCATCCGAACATCTAAACTCACAGCGCCAAAACATCATCAGGCTCGACGTTGCCTAAGTTCGGTGATCGTACGGGGACCGTGGTTCAGCGTGATCAGGCCTGAAGCCTGTCAAATCTACCGAGTTACATAAACAGCGATGAAATATCCAGTGTTTTAATACTTTTAGCGCAAAATATTATCAGTGGCATTCCGTGCTTACTCTGTAGGGATGGTTTTTTTTTCAATAACTGTTACGACAAAATATTTTGGGATGTCCTACGAATTAATTTATTAGAAATAACCAGTACTACATTTTTCAAGCCACGAGAGACGACCATATGGTTGTCGTCACAAACAAAATCTATCCCTTAAAAAAAACTTCATCTAAAGTATGTACATGGAAAAATCCATCGTAATGTTAAACTAAGATGTTTTTTAATCATATCAACCCCAAGCAAGGCAGTTCACTGCCACTATAGCGCAGGAGGTTACATAGAGCAATTGGGTATAGGAAATGTCAGAGGGAGGGTGATAGACGAGTTAGGAGGTACGTAGGGAGAGCGTTGGAGGGAATAGGTGCAAGTTAATGTGTTAGGAGGTGTCTATTGACCTTACATTTAAACTCCTGGAGGTTGTAGCCGTCGGGGAAGCAATCATGCAGAAGGGAATTCAACAGGCGGGAAGTGCAAGAAAAGAAGCCGTTGGAGTAGAAATTGCGGTTACATTTCATCGGTTTCACTGTAAAGGGGTGGGACCTTGTTGCCAATCTAGTGTCTCGTGCAATTTCACTCCTATAGGGCACCAGTGATTTAAGTTCATCCGAGCAGAAGCCGTGAAAGTACTTATAGAAGAGGCACAGAAAGCCACGTCACGCCGGTGAGAGAATGACTGCAGGCAGTCAGCTAAGTCGGTATCGATCACATTACAGATTCCCCGCTGTATTTTGTCAAGAAGTCCGAGGAGAATAGCAGCGGCTCCCGACCAGATGTGGCAGCAGTATTCAATAAACGGGCGGACAGTAGATTTATATATGTGCAGGATAGATTCAGGCGGAAAGAATTTCCAGGCCCTGCAGAGTGAGCCGATTTTCATAGCGGATTTAGCAATGGATTCGACGAAGTCATTCCACTTGAGGTCCGCTGAGAGTGTCAGGCCAAGCAGGCGTAGTGTTTTATTCTCAGGGAGGCAAGCCTATTCCATGCTAATGGGGTGGGGTGCAGTTGTCTGTGGTGGTTCATTGACAGCAGCTTCGTTTTGGAACAATTGAATTTTACGAGCCATTTCTTACCCCAATCTACCACGGATTGGAGGTCCTTTTCACGCTCGGCAGCGAAGTTCGCCTTGTCATCAACACCAGATTTTTGATCGAGGCGAGAGTAAACTGTGGTGTCATCGGCGTACATACCTACTTGAGATGTTATGGCATCGGGGAGATCATTGATGTAGATATGAAAGAGCGTAGGAATGACTGGGTTAGGTCCAACAAAAGTCCAGTTATGCCGTAGCTTTGCAGTTTCCGTAGAAGGCCGGCATGTCATACTCTGTCGAACGCTTTAGATATGTCCAAGGCAATGGTTCGGGCTTCACCATTCTTGTCGAGAGCTTGGTATATATACTCGGTGATGGTCGTCAGCATATCAGCAGTAGACCTTGTGAAGCGGAAGCCATATTGCTTGTCCGAGAGTAGCCTGTGGGATGTGAGATGTTGAACGATATCAGCGTTGATAATGGCTTCGAACACTTTGCCAAAGATCGGAAGAAGGCTGATAGTGTTCTTAAATTTTGGAACCACAGTAGAAGACTTCCAACAGTCAGGAAAGCAGGAGTAGGATAGGCAGAGCTTGTAGAGCTTAGAAAGGACAGAGGTAAGTTCAGGGGCACATTTCTTCAAGACTATGATTGGGATTCCGTCCCCACCACTCGCTTTGTGAGGGTCAAGTTTTGAGATTATCTTAGAAATCAGCGAGGGCGTGATGTGGACGTCATTTAATTTGGCCTCTGTTCTAGGTGGGAAGTCGCGTGTATAGACTCCAGACGAATCCAGACACTAGTTGGTCGAGTATGTACGAGCAAAGCATTCAGCCTTGTCCGCTGAGGAGGTGAGGACCTCAAACCCGTTGATTGGTGGGGGTATTGAGGAGTTACACATATTAAGCACGCTTTTACAGAGTCGCCAGTTGTCTTTGGTGCCGAACTTAAAGCCGGAGGAAATAATTCCAGTGGGCAATGGCAGCCGAGCAAGCGGCTGAGAACCAGGGAGACTAATGGGATTTAAGCTGAAATTACCTGGAAGGGATGAAAGCATCGATGCCAGCCTTAACCCAGGAGGAGACCTCTGATGCACAGTCTTCGACGGGAAGACTAAAAACATTGTTTCAAGGGACGTCGCAGAGGAAGTCACGGAACGAATCCCATTGTGCTCTTTGATAGCAGTAGGATATTCTGCTGGTCTGGGTTTGGGTTTCTTGGGTAGGGTTGGAGTGGAACGAGATGTTGACAGAAACTACGGCGTGGTCAGAATTTCCGAGAGGGCAGAGCTGTCTGGTGGTGCAAGAATTTGGTATGAAAGTGAAGCAGAGGTCTAGTAGCGAGTCCCTTCCATTAGAGCTATTAGAGAAACGCGTGGGGAAGTCCACCACTTGCGTAAGGGATTGAGAGATTGAAAAATTAATGGTGTGGACACCAGCAGGGTTGGTGACAGAGTTTTCCAGCCACTTAGTGTGGTGGGTGTTAAAGTCACCAAACACGAAGATATGGGCAGATGGGTGAGAAGAAATGGCCTTGTCGATATTGTCAGAGATGGTGTCAAGTACTGAACAGTCAGAGGAGGAGGGGGAGCGGTAGAGGAAGAAGATATAGCTAACAGAGCTTAGAAGTGAGAGACGGAAGCACATGAAAGACTGGTCCAGGGATTCAAGAGATATCACTCTAGCTAGGGGGAGGTGTTAGCTGACATATACACCAAGCCCATGCATATGGACATTGGAGTTGTTCCTGAAGAGGGAAAGGTAACCAGGAACATAAAACTCAGAGGAGGGGATAGAAGGATCAAGGTTAGTTTCACATAGGGCTAAGATATCAGGTGAGTTAGTTTGGTGGAATGATTCCACGCTATAAAAGTTAGTGCGGATGACTCGTATGTTAGTGAAAGAGACACAGACAGGTTTGGGCGTTTTCCGAGTAGCTGGTTTTGTTTTGCTATTTTGTTTTGTTTTTTTTTTCATCGTGTTTTGGTTGAGGAGAGCGGTCTAGAGTAGAATCGGTCGGTCACTGTTTGCAGTATGTGAGGAATGGAGACTGGTGCAGCCTGCAACTTAATGTGGCCTCGGGGTTGCCCACCAGAGGTTCATGAAGGGACGCTCATCCATGCGCGATATGGCCCTACAGGAACCCCGATATTATTCAACTGTTGATCAGAGCAGCCTCTTAAGACACTACGCAAGAGTTCTGTCTCCTAATTACCAGCAGGAAGCAGCAACCAGGAAACTGCCAACCCGGTACCCTCAGAATGGAGAGACTTTGCCACCATAGTCAATAACCGTAAAGAGCTTCCAACCGAACTAACAGGAAGACCGAAGGAGGAGGAAGATGAACCGGGAACCCCTTCCTAAACAAGAAACAAGATGATCACCTCTACTCCTGTTCAAGAGAATCAGGTGGAGTGTGAGACCGGGCGACAGTAATTGCTATCTACACCAATTAAAAAAAATAAAAAATAAAATTAAAATTAAAAAAAGATAAAGAATTTACTAAGTTTTAACTTCGTATGATTGTGACTCGGAATGTTGTTCTCATCGTTATTGCCATATCCCTGACGTTTCGGCCACTGTACGCTCCTGCCTTTTTCAGATGATATACGTTGGAATTTTAAACCGAACCTCTTATTTAGTCCACGAGTGTAGACTGTCCTAATTCTTCATTTCATGATTTTTTGGGAGATCTGTTTCAGTTCATTCATTTTAGTAACTCAACTCTCCAAGTTTTTGTTCCTTCTGCTGTTGAAGATAGATTAATAGACAGTAAATCACTGAAAAATACGTAGAGTTACCTAATCAGCACATATGCTAGGGTGCAAAGATCTCCTTGGTTGTATATAAAGGAACACATTTTAAAAACTCGTAAAATATAAAGCTAGAGAAAAACAACAATAAAAAGGGTTGTAATATGAGTTCACGTAAGAATGAGATACTTTGCAGACATCCCTCCCAATAGAGATGAAATTTACCATATTTTTATTAGAACGATATTAATAATAAGAATCCGGTTCTAAACGTAGATTAAAACTTGAATTTTTTCGTATTAATCAACATTCTCAGAATCTAAGTATTGTGTTGAATAGTGAGGCAGGAATCGCAGAGTAATGTCGAAAGATTAGTTTTAGAAAAATCTTCCGGATCTGAATTATTACATCCTTATTTGCTTCCGACATAAATATAAATGTAAAAAGAATAAATCTAATTCTGTATTGGTATATTTTTTACGTGTTTTTACTCTTCATAATTAAATATGTAGTAATAAGCATACTTGAATTAAATTCTTCAGGTCAAATATTTGATGTATTTTATAAGCTGCTTATGTTGTGTATTTTTAATATATTTATTTACATATAATCCCTTATGCGTGTGCTGTGAGTCGTCCATTTTCTTCTGAGACAAAATTCCAAACCTAAACCGATTTATACTGCGTAATTTAATGAATGCGCATTAGAGGATAAAACTTCACTCATGTTAACAAACTTGTATATATATATATATATATATATATATATATATATATATATTTACTTGTATATATATATATATATTTACGTATAAGCACAACACTTATTCTCTACACAGATATATATATATATATATTGGTGTTGTAATAGTTTAGATTTATAAATTAATTTTCTGATAATATTTACTTACAGGGGATTTTTATATTTAAAGTTGAAAACATACATTTTCCACCATTTTAAATTATGTATTGACCCGGATCAAATGTTGGTAGTTGTTTTTAGTGTATTTCGAAAACAATGTTATATAGGATTTCAACTACATATGTGCCATATTGCTTAATAATAATAATAATAATAATAATAATGTTTTGCCATCTTTGTGGCAAGTTCCTGATTTCATCCTCCCAGAACATTGCATCTTTCTCGGTTTTTAAATAACTTCTAGAGTGTTCCATTGAATATAGCTTGTCTCTATTAAGAAAGAATTCCATAAGTATGGTCAAGGATGCATTCCAGTAGCTGAATAGAGTTTTGAGAGGCAGCAAAATTTCGCTGGAAACAAGGAAGAGAGGACTTGATTGCTATGTGATGTCTGTCTCTCAGTATGATGGCGAATGTTGGACAATCTCATTAAAGATGAAGTAAAGACTTGAAGCAACCAAAATTTGCTTCTACAGAAGGATACTGAGGATATCATAGACATGAGAGCAACAACGTGGCTTTGGAGAAGATGGACACAGAAAGTAAATTGATACTTAACATCAGGAAAAGACAGGTGAAGTTTCTGAGACATGTAGTGAGGAAGAAATGCTTGGAGAATCTGATGCTTACGGGACAGAAGAAGAGACAAGAGAAGGCAGCACGTGACATACTTGATAGACCTGAGCAGTTATATGGTAGAGCGGGGGTTGATTTGGATACCAGGAGAAACAGTGTTAAAAGCTAAAAGTGATAGGGAGATGTGGAAGGCAACGACCGCCTATTTCCTGTAGAGACACAACACATAAAAGAGAGTGCGAGTTTAGATGAGAAACACAGCTGTAATAGCACAAGTTGTATCAATTTCCACCGGTTTTGCAAAGCTGTAACACTATTTTTAGACTAGCGGAACGGAAGTAATTATATTAGTGGTATTATTAATTAAGAGGGAAGAAATTGCGCCAAGTTTTATAACTTGAAAAGAACCAACTAAAAAAAAATGTTGTTCTAATATGAACGTAGGTAATAAAATGTTTTGTAGAGTAGTCAGAGGAAGGTAAGGGGTTTCAAAACCCAAAGCCTAGAGATATCAACGAGTTATTATTTTGCAAGTGTGCTATTAGTTGATAGGTTACTGTTGTCAGGTGGATACCCGTCACTGGAAGAAATACAATTGCTGTTTGAGAAATTTTAAATCAATACATAATTGTTTATTATCAGAAAGAAATGTCACCAATAAAAGAAAATATTTGATAAGTAAAAACAAAAGGAGAGAAAGTGGAATTAATATTTCCAGACCTGAGATACACTGCAGATAAAAGAAAAATTTTAAACAAAACATATTTTTTGAATTATCAGGAAGGATTTTCTCAAATAAAAGAAAATATTTGATGAGCACAAAAGGTTAAACTCCATGAGAATAACATGGACTTTAAAATTTAGTTGAAAGGAGATTTATAAACATAAAAGCTATATTTTTTTGGTATCAAAAGAAAAAGCCGAAAAAGAATGATATCACCACAATAGAAGCTGCTTCATTGGTTGAACAGAAGAAAAACAGAGAGAAATGTGGCTTCGCCCAAGAACGTGGACGGAAATGATTTCATTGTCTAGAGATTGGACTTGCATATTCGTCATCCTCCCGAGAGTAGTTGCGCCGAGCTGAGGCAGAAAAAAATAATTACCGAGAGAAGCGAGCAAAGACATTTTTGAATCGTCACAAGCTTGAAAACGTTGATTGGAATGAACTGACCTTACCAGCCAAAAACTCGAATTAATGTTAAGAAGACAAACGCTTTTCTTGGACGAAACATCTGATCCATTGTCGGCTAAGTAGAGATAGGAAATTGGCGATTTCTATTTTTTGTTTCGTTTTGTTTTTATGTAAAGATTTTACCGCAAATTATTCAGGCGCCATTCAATTTATTGTTGGTGCTGTTTTCATTACCTCAGATTTGCGCGCGCGTCCAGTCTGGTTCACCTTAATGAAGAGTCAGATAGCAAGATTTCAGCGTGACTTCCTTGAGATCAAAATTAACAGCGTGGGTGGGAAAGAACACCGTTGTAATAGTCGACTTGAAGATCATCTACTTAATCGAAGCCATCAACAACCAGGCGGCTAAGTGTTGGTTCACAAAGTAACGTTATGGTTTATTCTCTTTTTATTCTCGGAAAATAAAGGAACTATTTAAAGAGCAAAAATGACATGTGCTGTTAATGTAACTGTTTGTAAGTGGTTTGTTTGCTTCAGAAGAGGAAGACCAACAAAATTCTGGCTAGCCTATTGTACTTGATAATGACTAAATCGTAATGCTGATCTAATTCATATGATATGGGACATCATAGAAACATAAAAAAATATGTTATTTAGCTTAAATAAACAGTTAAATACATACATCGCTTAGATATTTGTGTGGCTGGTCGCTGTTGGTTTCGATCCAGATAGCTGGTCGTAGATTGACTCTGTCACGGTGTTCTCCCTTGTCCCACGTTGTGTTGATTAATCACAAGGTAGTCACGTGTGTTCTCTACCAGCTGTCTCTCTGCCGAACAAAACCAAACCGGGAAGCGTGCACACAATCAAGTAATAAAAGAAAGAAATGTAGCACCAAGAAAAATAAGTGAACCGATATCTGAAGTGTTGTGAAATAATGTCTTTATATACAGATTATACGCAATAGTCTCTTGAAGAATTCCCAATCCCTACTTCTCTCAAACTGGTAGCGGAGCGGACGTTTCTTAGGTAAATCGAATTATTCTCCTAAGTAATAACGAGAAATCTGCCTGGCCGCATCTCGCTGCTCCGAACAGAAGTCTAAGTTCGTTATAGGTCTAGTCAACTTGTTGCTTGTTTTCCGGAATGTTACGGAAATTGCCGAAGTGCTGGGTTACTATCTTTCAGTTAGCAATTTCAGACTTGTCTGCAAATTCTCTTCTTGTCTGTTTCTTAACTCCGGTTGGTTGATTGGCGACAGGCTTCTCTACGGTCGGCACCCAACGGCATGGCAATCATCTCTCTGTCTCTTTACTTCTTGAACTGGGATCTGTCTTTGGTCATTACGTCTCTGGACCGGGAAATCGAACTCTCTGCAACTCGAGCTGCAACTACTCAAAACTTCTCTGTCGATCTCTGCCACTCCGACTTCGACTTCAAACTCCGACTTCAACTGCAACTGAAAACTACATTCACTTGTCGATCTCAAAAACTTCATTCCGACTGGACTGTGCTCCGTCTCGAACTTCAACTCAAAAACTTTGTCTGCAAAATTACTTTTGTCTGTCTTTAACTCTGGTTGGCCGGTATCAGGCCTCTGCGGTTGGCGCCCAACAACATGGCTCCTATCTTCGTCGGCATTCAGTTGTCGAACTCAAAAACTTTGTCTGCAAAATCACTTCACTTCTGTCTTTAACTCAGATTAACCGGCAGGCTCTGTTGTTGTCGACCAACAATATGGCGCCTATTTTTGTCGTTACATTTCTAGCCCGGTAACTGGGACTGAACTTCAACTGCCTCGAACCGCCGCTGGAACTTAACTCCAATCCAAGTGGAATCCAACTCAAAACTTCTCTGTCGATCTCTGCAACTCCAACTCAAAACGTTGTCTGTAAAATCACTTCTATTCTTTTTCTAACTCCTATCTGCGAACTACCTCGAACCGCCGCTGAATCCCGACTGGTCTTGTCTCAGGACTCTTCTGATTTTGATCGCTCGGGACCCTGTATTTAGACCCATGCCATAGTGTGGGGCCGACGGTCGCTGGGTGTTTTACCCCACATCTCGGAGACCAATAGAATGCCGAGGTTAGCTACTACTCGTTGTTGCCTGTGGTTTACCCAATGGGATTAGTGTTCTTTCCATGACGTCAATTGTTAGTCGTCTCCCCATTTTGGGGCTTGTTTACAGGACCCATGGAATTTCTCTCGATCTTATGACGCCATCGTCTCATACCCCTTTTCTGGACTGGCCTTAACCGAATTTTCTCTCTCAAAATTTACTTTCTCACGAAACAATTTCGGGGATTTTTTTTAAACAATAGGTATTAACCTTTTTGAACTGACTTCGCCCAAAACAAGTTGACAAGGGTCCATTGACATTGTTATCCAGATAATTATTTTTCCGCACCTGTGTTTTTAATATCCATTTTCTGAGTCACCGACTGAAATGCTCTCGTTATCTGTCTTACCCTGATGTCAGTGAAAATGTTTCTTTCTCTAAATTATTTCGGAACCAGTGTTATCTTAATTCTTTTCACAATTCATGCTAGCGAGACAGTCGGATACAAAATGAAATCTCCCTTTCTGATACCCAGAAAAAGAATAACAATTAAATTTATCTTTCCCCTTATGTTTAAAATGACAATTGCTAGCTTTCTTGGGTGGGCCGAAATCGAAATCTGTTGTTTCGTGGCATTGAAAAGAATTTAAGTTTTTCTTTCTTTTTCTTCTTTCTCTGGTCTTTTTTTTCTATTCTTTTGCCAGCAAAAAATAACAATTGAATCTATCTTTATTTTAGGTTTAGAATGACACTTGTTTGCCTTCATAGGTGGGCCGAAATCGACTTTATGACATTAAACAATTCTATTTCTCTTTTCTTTCTTCTTTCCGGGTTTACAATAACAGAGAAATACCATGTGTTATCTTTCGTGCCTACCTTCTTTTCCTTTAAAGATAAATGTCTTTTAGTGCGTTCTCCTGTCTTATAATAGTAATTAGAAGATTTTCCAGTTATAGTTAATAATTAGTTAATAAAATTAATCACCTCCGCTCATATTCCTTTGCTCATATTCGGAGGATAAGGAAAATCTTTCTTAGTATGTTCTCTTATGATTTATAATAGCCATTAGAAGATTTTCCGGATATAGTTAATAATTAATTAATAAAATTACTTTTCTTCGATCAGCTCCAAAATATTGTTATATTTGGTTGTCTAATGGAATAAAATAATGAACCACCTTTTGATCTACAATTCTGTTCAAACGCCACAAAACACTCATGTTTTTTAAAAAAATCTGATGAAAAATTTGATTGCTTACAAAAGTGTGGAGCGAAAAATGGCCTGGCGGAGAGAAATGTGCCATTTGTAACCAGTGCAAAACCAGTCTGGAACTATAGATAGTCCAAGTGATAATTTGTAAGATGTGGCATTGACCTTATGGAAGACAACATCATTGCAATTGCCCAATAATTATCTGAAATCAACAGCTGATTTTTCTAAAGGAATTTGTAATATATAGTGCCTTTCCAGTCACACAAGATACGCGTAATCAAATGATAAAATTGGATTTCATTTTTCTCCATTTTTACTTAAAACATTGAAATTTCAAAATTTAACAGGCAAATAGCATAGGTAAAACGCTTTGAAATATCAACTTTCAAATATGTATGTCAAATTTCAGTCACATGTAAAAAGATATTACGTAAAAAGATATTCAAACGCCACCTACTGAGAACGATAACTTTTCTTTCAGGTATGATGATGAGGATAATGTAAGTAACTTATATTTCTTTTTAAATAATATAATGACATAATTGTCATTTACTTACGTTAAGTAAAACATTTTTTATTAAAAACTGGATGAAATTTCGTGCTATCAAATCTGAGTCGAATGCATGCAAAATACAACGCAGCAGAAAGAAAATCACAATTTGAACGAATACAATACTTTTGCTAATCTCAGTTATTTTCAGTTATTTCTTAACGGCTAACAAATTCGTATTGAATGAGAATAAACAACTATTTTGTTTACTGCGAGGATTAGTTTTTCTATGTTAAATTGTTACTTTTCAAACACAGTAAAATCCAATTTATAAATAAAAAAAAGAAAAGAAATAAGGAAAATCAATATTTTGACTGCCATTTCCTTTAAAAAGTCGAGTCAGTGTATACTGAGTAAGTCTTATTGCCCTTGTTGGGCACCTCAGCGTGGTATACTGATTAGCAAGTTTATCTCGCTAGAACATATTAAAGCTTAGTAGTAAGTGCAACCCTCACTGGGTACCCCATATTTTCGGTCTTGTGCCACATCTAAGGAGCACTTAGAAAATCAATTATCTTGTTAGAACCAATTAAAACTAAGTATTGAATTAGATCCTAACTAGGTACCTCATACTTTCTGCCTTGTACCACATCTACGCGGCACTTAAAAAGCATCTTATTGTTCTTGCTGATGTCAGCGCAAACAGATAGACACATTTCTTTTTAAATGATGAATGGTAAAGAAAACCTAAAACATTCAACATTGAAGACTTTCTACAATTTACTGCCTTCTAATTTATGTAATTATTCGTTTCTTCTAATTTTACTTTTATTTGTTGGGTTTGTATTCTACTTACACGTGTTACGATAGACAAAAATTGGCATATATATAAATAGAAATGATTATTGCATGGTATTTACCCTTGAACAGAATATCTATGCGAATGAACTTAAAAAAGGGGGCAGAGCTAAATAATAAAAGCATGAATATTTATACCATGGAAACTAAATTTGAAATTTAATAGCGTAAAGTAAATTATAGTTGTGAGAGTCTATTTCAGTTTTTCTTCAAATCTTTCTTGTTCGACTGATCAAAAAAAAATATATATATATATATTGGGTTGTCCGGAAAGTTTATGCCGATTTTTAGTCGTTCATTTTCCAACACGTTAGAACACGTTAAATGCATCGACAGACATAATAAAAGCACACTTCAAAAAATCTTATAATGTTTGAGCATCACATGGTTTGAGTGAAATGAAACGTTTGGATCGAATTCCTACCTGTAATTTGCTGCATAAACGCAATAAAAATGGACTCATTCTAACGAATGGTGAGAAATAGACCGTTTATTCAGCGTAAAAGATCCTGAAGTAAGTGATATTTGCCAACTTTCGCCACCCGAAAACAGGCCTTCATCCAAAGAAAATCGTGCTGTGAATCTGGTGGTATTGGAAAGGAATCCTGTACAATGAGCTCCTTCCAAGTTACCAGTAAATTGATTCTGAAAAGTACTACTCGTAAATAAACGAATTAAAGGCAACAATTAAAAAAGGTCCAGAATTAGCGAACAGGAAAAGTGTTGTCTTTCATCAGAATAACGCCT
Source organism: Ascarosepion bandense (assembly GCA_037127315.1). NCBI lineage: Eukaryota > Metazoa > Mollusca > Cephalopoda > Sepiida > Sepiidae > Ascarosepion > Ascarosepion bandense. The sequence goes on from JBBBDQ010000222.1 coordinate 923,908, forward strand.
GACCACAAGTTTCTTTCTTTGTCGACTCGACAAAAATTGTTGCAGATTGGCGAGTATGTAGTACACCACCCGCCATATTCACTATTCATTACTCCTACGAATTTTCATTTATTCATGTCCCTGCAAAATAATCTCTATTGTAAAAATGTTCATTTCCTGGATGACAAATATGTTAAGCACCGAAAATCTGGGAACAAAGAATCTTTAAGATGAAGGAATATAGAGAAAGTTTGTGCCACCCAAAGTTTCATAATTATTTGAATAAATTTTTAATGGCATAATTTTGTTTTGTTTTAATTGTATGCCTTCAATTATAAATATTTTGTACGCCATTGTATGCCTTCAACAATAGATATTTAGTACGTAAAGGTATACCGTCATATAACACATCATTCAATAAGTCCCGGACCTGACTTATAGACGGCGCCACTAATAAAAACAATCTATATACTTTTTATGAAGTACTAACTTTCAAATGACACTTGACAGAATTTTGACCAAATAGGATTATTAGTTTACCAATTATAATTATTTAGGTGAAGCTACTGTTGCAAATTTTCAAAACAATGAAAAACTCTGAATTTCATGTGTTGATAAAACTTTGCTTTCTGATAGAAGAAATACTGTCCAAGCAAAGCAATGGCATGATAAGTATTATTCAGACCCAGCTCCGTTAGAAACAACGGTTCAGAGGTGGTATGCTGACTTCAAACGCGGTCGTACAGACACAAATTATGCTGAACGCTCAGGTCACCCCAAATTGGCAGTTGTTCCCAGAAAACACACACACACACACACACACACACACACACACACACACACACACACACACACAAACTCGTTTGGGCCGATCGTAAATTGAAGTTTCGTGAGATATATTTCACATATCAGAAGGCTGTGTATTCACCATTTTGCATGAACATTTGTCAATGACACAGCTGTGTTCAAAGTGGGTAACTCGTTTGCTTAGAGTCGATCAAAAGCAACAACGCCCTGACGATTCAGAGCATTGCTTGCAACTGTTTCAACGCAACAAAAAGTTTTGCGTAAACGTGACAATGGTTGAAACATGAATCCACCACTTCACTCCGGAGTCAAATCTGCAGTCAGCTGAGTGGACAGTAGCAAGTGAAATCTGTCCAAAGCAACCAAAGACTCAAGCATCAGCAGGTAAGGTTTTGACCTCCGTATTTTGGGATGCACAAGATATTTTGTTCATCGATTACCTTGAGAACGGAAGAACCACCAATAGCAAATATTATATAGCATTATTGAAAGAAGAAATAGACAATAAACGGCCAAAAATGAAAATAAAAGTAATCTTTCACCAAGACCAATCACCGTTTCACAAGTCGATCGCAACGATGGCAAAACTATATGAATTACTTCCGCATCCACCCTGTTCTCCAGTGACTGTTGGCTGTTTGCAGATCTTAGAGGAATGCTTCAAGAAAAGAGATTTGGTTTTAATGAAGATATCAGAAACAGAGGTGTATTTTGAGTCCAAAGACAAATCATTCTAAAAAAATAGAAGAAAAAAGTCATTGAATTGTTAGAGAAGCGTTGGAATCAGTGCATCATTCTAGAAGAAGACTATGTTAATGAATAAAGTCGAATTTTGCATAAAGCTGTTTTAGGCCCGGGACTTATAAAATTAAGTTAAATGTTTTCTTTATCATTTTATACTTTTTATGTTTTATAAATATATAGTTTGTAGATAACAGTTGTTATGTTTGCTTCTTAAGTTAGGACATTATTTTGAATATTTCAGTATTTTCAAATTCAAAACTACCGAATTTTACGCAAACATTATATATAATCTGCCTGATAACTTGAAACATATTATTACATATAGTCATTTATTCTTTATTTTCTAAGTTGGTAAAAACGGAAATTATAACAATCGGAAGGAAGAACTCGAAGAATAAATTGTTTCATTTCTCGAAACAAAAAATAAATTAAAGAAAGTGGGTAACATTTCATTTATCATCTATTTTTAAATGATTAGTAAAAACAAAAAAAATGCTAACTACATGTCTGAGAAAGTAAAACAAAACATGTAAAGAGATGTAAATACCTGGAAGGCTTTCTGACAGAGGATGGAAAGTGCGACATTGAGATCAGAAGACACATTGACAAGGACGCATTTTAAAAGCTAGGCATAGTAGTGAGAGATTGTAAAGTCTCATTGAAAACAAAGAAAAGAGTGCTGGATTGGTATGTTATATCTGTCTTTCTGTAAGATAGCGAATGTTTGACGATCCTCTCGAGGATGAAAGAAAAAAATGTAGTTCTACAGAATGATACTTTAGATAACGTGGACCGAACACATGATCAGCGATGAGGTGTTGGAGATTATGCAAACTAGAAGGAAACTCATACTTAACATTAAGAAGAGACAGTTCCGGAAAGTTGATGACAAATAATGAGGAAAGAGGGCATGGAGAACTTAATACTCACAGGAAACATAGCCGGAAAGAAAAACATGGAACAGCAGCAAGTGACGTATTTGATAGTCTTGAGCTAATGGATGACGGAGCGGAGTTTGGGAGAGATACCAAAAGAAAATATATTGAGAGCGACAAGAGACAGAGCCAAGTGGAAGTCCATGATCGCCTGCATCCTGAAGGAACACAGAACATGAAGAAGCACAAAGAAAATAGCCAAATAAAAAGAGCTGGTAAAAGAACAACCGGATCGTTTTAATACAGTTTAGCATTTACGCAGCATCGATGCAATTCGATCTTTTATGAATCTATGAAATTCATTTTCCTATATCTTACCATTTTAGAATATCCGCATTTGTGAACTTTCTGATTTAGATGTTAGCGCCAACTCATTTCCATCATAATGCAACTGATAAGAGACAACAGTGCTAACAAGAACTGCATTTCATTTCTATTGTCTAAATGTTTTTCTAGTCGTAACTACAGTAATAAAAATAAAAAAAGGTACACAGATAAATATAATTTTGAGATTATAATAACATTAACTAACTCACTATTTTATTTAGTATCTCTAACTCATTTTATTCAGTTTAACGAACTGTCATTGTTTTCAGGCATAAAATTCTTAACCATAATACTTTTGTTTTCAAACTCAGTTGTTGCATTAATGATCGACAATCTGACTCAATGATGCTATATTTTCTTCTACCCTCGTTTTTGACTTTTATGAAATCTTTTCACTTCTAGGCGGAAAACTGCACACGTCAAGAAATTGGGTAATTTTTCTTGCTGTTTATAGGTTTCATGAACTTACATTATTTTCGGTGATTTGTATGGTGATTACTTCAATATTCAAACCATATTTTCGGTTTTTATTATTTCTCATATCGACAGCTGACTCCTAATCTTTTCAAGATTTACAATAGAAAATTATCATGCTCATTACGAATGTAGTTTAATATGATCTGATTTACTTACTAGAAAATATATATGAAACGAGAATATGACGATGAGTTAACAAATTAACCCAGTTCCCAAATCTGTTCAAATGATTTTGGAAGAACATCTTAGTCAGACCAGCAAATTCTCTCATACTGATTTATTTCTGAAAAATATTTTATATTACAAAAGTGTAAAAAACAAAACAATATTTGAACTAGTTTAAACTTCTTTTGAGGCTTGGGGAAATGTAATGTCATTTAGTTGTACATATCATACTTGTCATTGTAAGAAACAAAGTACGAATCATTGTGATAATAGCAGGTTTCAATTCTATCTGTTTGATATAAGTGTATTTTATATATGAAGTTTCAGGTTATGATGTGAAAGAAAAGTTCAGATGTCAGTTAGTCATCGAAAGTTAACAGGGAAGCCAAACATTTTCGACTTGCTTCTGTTTCCGGATGTCAAGGTTTAGGGTTTATTTCTATAACGGTTACTTCAAATCAAGTAAGTCAATTTTCAAACTATTTTTAGGCACAGACTCACGATTCTTTAATACGCGCTAATTATTTAATAACAACAATGCTATCATCGTTGCAGTTATATTTCATTATAAGTTTATTTTGGCTTTATTAACGCTAGCATGAAAGAAAAGAGTGAAAAGATTTCTTCATTATTGGTTGTAATATATAGTCCTTGTTTCGGTTGTATTTCAGCACATTTGTGACAATATTGTGTTAGAATAGAATATGGTTTCCTGTGGATTAATTAGTAAGGTTAAAACTCAGTTAATGGTGTAATTTCTCTGATAGTTAAAAGCGAATACAGGTTAGATCTATGATCAGTGGCGTCTTTTTGTTAGTAAAGATTTCTTTATTTCTCTGTGAGTTGAGATTAATTTCAATATTTAACATAAAAGTCCTGCCAACTCAAACACGTATACACAATAAAAACAAGAATTAAATAATACCAGATTTTAAGACATATTAAATCATATTAACTATATTAAAAATATATTAATATATTTCAAACATCGAAGCATCTTAAACTTACATATATATATATATATATATATATATATTGTCATTTTGTTTTTACAATGTTTTATAAAAGCATTTTACGATTACATTTTTAATATTTTAGAACAATACTGTTCTTCTTCAGATGATATTTTAAAATAAATGTTGAAAATGTTTTATTCAGAAAATATATGATGTATTCATAGTCATTTAGAAAATGAAGGGATAGTAGTTGGAGAATATGCTTGTAGGTATGTCAATAGTGTTCAATCTAAAACGAGAATTAGTTAACTATGAAGTTGAAGATCTGGGTCACAAAAGAAAGCAGAATGATCTGGTGTCAAAACATGTAATAAGTTTAGTGAGGGTTGTTACCTATATATATATATATATATATATATATATATATATATATAGGTAACAACCCTCACTAAACTTATTACCAAATTAACACTAATGTTTATATCTTAGAAGTACTCTCAAAGTACTTTCAGAACCAGTACTTTCAGAAAGACTAAAAAAGAAAACGAAATAAAGTAAAATTGGCAATGATTCTGGATTCCACTGGCATACATCCGAGTAAAGATTATGTATACTATGAAAAGTATACTTTCTCCTTCTTGATTACGTGATGATTTGACCGGGTACTATGCTGATATTAAAGAAACTTTGAACTCTCTGAGCAGAAAAACGGGAAAGAGACCGTGACTTCTTTTCGACCACACATGTAAAGATCCATATTTGGAAGTAATGAGTCACGTGCAAAAACCGAGGCGTAAAAATATAGATTGTCACCAGCCATTTCCTCCTCAGAACTCAAACTGAATGAACGTCCAGCTAAGCTTTTTAGGATCTGCTATAAAGTTGGATGTGCAGAATTAATAGAAATTTCGCAGCTGAAAAAATTAGTAAAATGTTGATTCAAAGAAATCAAACGCCAACATGCTAAAAGAAGCAGATACAACAAAACAAAGAAAGATATATTATCCAGAGAGCCAAGAAAAAGAAATATTCAACTTATTCTTCCTCAACCACTGAACAAAACGAAAAAGAAAAAGAAAAAGAAAAAAGAAATAAAACTAAAAATATAAACTTTCTACCCAGCGAGGAGAAAAAAAAAAGAAAGAGATAGAAAAATTGAAAGGAAATATAAAAAAAGGAACATATAAGAGACACTAAAAGAAAATGAAGGAAAATGGGGTGGGAGATTGGGAAATAAGTGTTGTAAGTTGTCAGTTAGAATTTGAACGAAAAGAAGGAATATGTAGGGGATGGAGGTGATTAATGGACGTGAAAATAGGCAAAATTTGAGCGTGTTCGATATCATTCATAGAGAATCCTGAGAATGCTAAAATTTATATCGGAAACACAATGATCAAAGCGTTTTAAAATTCAATGTATGACATCACTTTCTAAGTATTTTTTGGAAGTTAAAAAACGAAAATAAAACACCTAAAGTTAAATGGAAAATTCTCAAACAGGCCAGAACACCTAAATTGATAAGGGAACCATGTTTCTTTAGTCTTCAGGAAAAAATGGAAATCATTAAATACATGAATAGCAACATACTATTAAACCAGAGGCATGAAACCACAGTAAACTGTAAACATTAAAATACTAACCTTTCAATCATGCTAAAAACTACAAAAGCCAAAGTTATGATCCTATAGAAACGATTAACCTTTACCTCAAATTACCTCAAATTTTAACTTTATTTTATGCCACAAACTGTTTTCTAACTGAACGCTTTTTTATAAAAAGAGGTTCATTAAATTTTAAATTAGGTTAAATATACAAAAACAGATTAATTATAAAAGTAAGTTTACATACAAAATTTTTGTAGTCGTATAATTCACTAATAAAGATATGTTTACCAAATAGCAATCTCTATTTCCACTTTATCGCATCCACTCCTACTCCTACCCACCCCATATACATTTCCTTATTTTCTCCTTTTATTAAACCCAAAGAACTAACCATAAAAGCTGTAAAGGACCATACCTTATCTTCTAATGTTAAATGTGTACACAAAAATTTTCAACACGTCCATTAATCACCTCTATACCGTACATCTTCCCTCTTTTCGGTTAAATTCTAACTGACAACTTACAACCCTTATTTTCCCATTTCCCACCCCACCTATATCTCCCACACAATTTGCCAAATATAAGAAAATAAATTTCCATTTCTTTTCACATTATCTGATGAGAGATTGTCCTTTCAATGTCGAAACAAAATGTACACTTTGTAGCAGATGATAATTTGTACATGTTCTTACTTATAATTTATAATAAATATTCACAGCTCTATTTTATATCGAGCACTGTTTTAAATTAATGTTTTGAACGTTGTCAATTTTTTCTTCGTTCCTTATTCACTTGAAGATATATATATATAAAATGGCTGACAGAACAAAAAGAAAGTTTGCTTAAGAAAAAAAGTTATGCTGTAACCGAAATACTTGAAGACAACTGGGCTTAAAAAAGACACGAATCAAATTTCCAGAACAGTGTACAAAACTGACACGAGAGCCAGCATGTCTCTTAACTAATATTTGTTAAAAAACAAAATCCATATGAAATTGGCACCAGAAAAAACAAAAACTATCAAGCATCTTGAAATGTTTCTGAGAAAAAATATATTTGCAAAGTTTATATACATTAAATATTATAACAACTACCGATCATAAAGTGCAACCAATCAGCTGAATTCAAATTACAGCTCAGTCAATTGAAGTCACTGTCACACTAAAAATCTTGGGAAAGACTTGCAGAAATTTCACCTCACTTCAGATAAGGGTCAAATAATTTGGAGGATTGAACTGTATAGTTCTGTGTAGCAACCAGTATAGAAAAACAACACTTAATTCAAATTCATGCGGAAGGAAACGGTAAATCGCTCCATAATCTTTCCCGACGAATAATAGGAATTCAAAAATAATAAAGAAAATGATTTTGTGGGTAGCTATGTTTGCTCACATCCTGAAGTGTCATGATATCAAAAACAATATATAAACTAAAATTATTTGTTAATAGGTTAAGTAAAATTATTTAGTAAAAAAGATTCTCAAGGATTGTTAAAAATGGATCGAGTATTATTTTATTTTGTACTGTTTACGGCTCGATATAAAATAAAGTACAAATAAGATAATGATTTGAATAGAAGAGGGTTTAGTAGTGTTACTATTTTTACGTTTTTATCAATGACATTTTTGTATTGTTTGAAATGTTACCTTTTTTGAAAAGATACTTTGCTTTCTCGTCTTTTTGTACGGAACCATCCTGACGTGTTGTAATGGTTAGCAAGCTAGAACATGTTATAATTGAGTGGAGAGTTCGATCCTCACTGGGTGTCTCATATTTTCAGACTTGTGCCACTTCCAAATGGCGCTTACAAATATTAACCATCTATCCTTTTAATATCAAACTAAATCAAACTGATTTTTCCTTTCAGCCCATCCTGAAAAATTGGATGTGGATTTGCTCTAGATTAGTTTTAGAAAAGGCTGCATATTTTTTTGCTTTCGCGTCATCCAGAAAATGACATGAGGATTTACTTTAGAAATACTATACATTTAATAATTCGATAAATACGACGTATTTATGTTGAAATTGGTATGTTATATGTAATTCAGGCCAAGAAATACCAGAGGTCCGAATCTTTATTAATATAAATCAGGAATGACTCTCAAATATGGCAAAAGTCTAAAAGTATGGGGTACCCAGTGAGGATCGAAATTACTACACAGTTGTAACAGGTTCTAGTGAGACAATCTAGACATTAAACCACGTTGAGGTGCCCCACCCTATATGATAAGGTAATGTTTTATACTCACCTCAGAAAATCAAAGTACCTAGTTACCTCAGGGGATGACCTAGAAGTTAGTCACAAAGCCATCAAGGTTAAAATCTGGTGTCTAATAAAATCGGTGAATGCACCAACATATGCACGAGGTAAACTAAGTTAAACTTTTGATAAACACACAAATGCAATTGGATAGCAGGAAGTTCTATATACGTCCAACCTACGAAGCGAGAAGGAAGAATCTTTTGATGATTGAACGTTCGAAGTAAGACTAGAAAAATGATACCAATTGAATCAGCAGAAGTTTAATTGATGACGTCCAGAAATGAATAAACAATTATTATATGCATGAATAAACAATTATGATATGCATATATATATATATATATATATATATATATATGTATATGTGTGTGTGTTTGGTGTGTGTGTGCGTGTGTGTGTGTGTGTGTGTGTGTGTGTTTAAAAAAATAGGATATAGAATCCCAACAAAGTAAAGATTTATATTGTTTTGGATTTATCCTATTTATCAAATTTCTTAAAAACACTGTCGGGATTCTATATCCTATTCTAAACAAATGAATACAACTAAAAACATAGAAATCTTTTACTTTCAACCCAATCTGAATCTTTACATTTTTTAACTTAGAATATTTAAATTTTTACTCTTGTTATTAAAAAAAGCAGTAACTTAAACTTATAAAATTTGATTCCCATGTGCATCGAGTGAATTTAAACGCAAATCTATTAAACAGCCAGTTTGAAAAACGCATCTGATAATTGCATAACGCATAAAACTTCGAGTCATGCCGTCGACGTAGTTCAATATATATATATATTGCACTTCGTATAGATTTGGTCGTTTGTTTTGTTCTAAATCCATCATGTTTATTGTGGATTGAAAAGTGCGCTTTTAATTGATTTTGTAGTTAAATAATGCTGAAAACAATTAACCATCAATTCATGTGGAACTACATTATTGATAACGCATTATATTCTGAACAATTCTCGCTCATTTCTGTGTACACTTATTATTAACTACCGTAACTTACATTTCATGTGTATTTGTAATTTGTTTTATCTTAGACAATTCATTGAGATTCATTCTGGTACGTCAACTAGATCAGCCAATTACATTTCTGTCAACATTGCTTTTTCTCCTTTTGATCAAAGCTACGTGTTGTAATCTTATTTGCTTTGTTTTCAGTGCGTTGACATCAGCCAAAGACACTTTAATGAGACAGAAGCACAGCTGTCAGTTTAAGGTTCCAAATTACTTGATAAATCCACCGTAACTATTTGTTTGACTTATCAAATAAACCGTAGGGTGATAATGGTTAATTACCATTTGTTCGTAATATGATCCACGACATCGAAGAGAAAATTTCACAAGCAAGGAGAGGCAGTTCATTTTACTAATGCATCTGTCGTACTCATGAGTAAATAAGTTTGAGCTTCACCAAAAGATGTTCATTATTCTCTATTCTTATATTCAATAAACACCTGAGGTAATGTGAGAAAAATCACTTAAGTTCAGATATCGGTTCAAAATTTAAAATACATAAACGTACTATTAATTAAATAAAATTTGATTACTTGAATTTTGCGAAAGTTGATCTCACTATCATTTCAGTCAATAAACAAGCTTGCAAATGAATTCAGCAGACTGACTTTGTAAAAGAACTCTTTAAATACGCATATAGAGTTGTAGACAGAATTATTCATCCTCTTCCATAACTACAAATAAAACTGTAATGTTATGGAGACTTTACGTGCATTTTTCACAAATGATCAAATAATCGTTTTGGATGAATGTGAAGTTATGTTCACAATATTTTTTATTTTATTTTAATGTCAAACAATAATACATAAAATACACACAAAATATATTACCTCAATAATCAATTGTGTAACCTCTATTCTTGATTATTGCCTTTAATTGTTTCTGATATTTCATTACACACACTCATAGGAATTGTCGTCTATCTTTCTTGGCAAAAACTTCTGGTTCTCTCAAATTTAAAGGAATTATTTCTCTTACTTTTTTCAAATATGCCCATACATCTTAATTAGAGTATAGGTCATAACATTGTGCAGGGTATCCCAATACATTAATGCTGCCGTCATCTAAATATTTTGTAAGAATTCGTGGCCTGCATTCCGGGTCATTGTCATATAGGAACGTCTACTGTCGCTCCAAAACAGCTTTCATGTATTTTGTTTTACATTATTTTAAAGAATAGCCAAATTCGGCTCTTCATCCATGATACCCGGTACTCTATCTAGTCCTTCTGGTGCAGAAACAGCAAAACATACCCGGAATAGAATGATCCCACTACCGTACTTAATTGTAAGGGGTGTATTTTTTGGTTTGTGAGCATCATTCACTTTTCTCTATACATAATAAGAGTTCATGTGACCAAATAATTTCAGTTTGGTTTCATCTGACTATAAAACAGAATTCCAATATTTACTCCCATGCTCTCGATAGCTTCTAGCATAAGTTAATATTCTTTTTAGGTGTTTATCCTTAAGCAAGGGAGGTGTTTTTGGGCTACAAACTTGAAGTCCTGCACGATGGAAGCATCTAGTAATTGTCTTCATCGATACATCCAACCGTGATGTCTTGACATCATTGATAATATTCTTTGTCTTTAAGTGATGATTCTTCGAGACATCTTTAACAATTTTTCTTTCCATTCTCTCAGCAGTTAATCATTTTTTCTAGTAAAGACTAAAAAGTTATTCTCAACACAATGAGTTTCGTCGTACCTCTTTATAAAACTACGAATTGTCGATCTAGGAATATTAAAACGATCAATATTATTTTCAAAGTGTGTCGTATTAACATTCAAATTAAGAAAAAACATTCAAATTAACATAGATTAATATTATTTCACATTTTTCATAAGGAGATCTAATAATTTTGGACTGCACCACTCTTACAAAATCTATAACTATGAATACAATACATCGAAACCTTTAAAAAATTCACGAATTATTCAAAACTAAATACGGTATCAACTATTTATGGCAAATTCAATAATTACTCGCAAATATTCATATTTCTTTAAAAAATATGAATATATTTAGTTGGAGCATATAATTCTCTCCATAATCATACATTCATAAAAATTCTAATTACTAGAAGTATGTAATTTTGCAGCGGTTGTTTAGATATTAACTCACTATTGTAAGTGTATCATGATAGAAATGTATAAGGTCTTTAATGAATGATCGGGAAAATAATGGTTTTATAAACATACTAACAACAGTATACTAATTGATTCATATCTAAAGCAGACCTATATAAAAGTATAGTCAGCTGTGTACAACTCTAGCACGGTTGGAAATGTACACAACCTATTTAGTATGAATTAATTTTATCATGAAATAACAGCGTCTGGAATTAAGTTGTTAACATGAAGAAAAGAAACACACAGACGTCGGCGTAAGAAAACTGTTTAAACAAGGTCAGGGATTGTACGTTGAACAAAGTTGAAATTATTGAATACATAGGGAAACAAAAGAGTGAAAGAAGAAAGATAGATATAATTATTTTATAGGGAACATCTTTTGGGTAGGACAATTTTCAAGAAATGTTATGAAGAGTCTCTGTAAATAATGAGGAAAACGTTGGACTTACTCTGTTAGTGAATTAGCTATTCACATCATGTGCATCTATTACACGGATCGCTAAATTTAGCGTCTTATTACTATGTTATCCCGCAGGGAAAGAGAACTAGCATCTCCCCGCATTTTTTACGTATGCCTAAATGCTGAAATAAGGATAGATACCCGGATAGATTATTTCAATGCAAAAAGTTTTTAACGTGTGCTATAATATCTAAAACATATACAAGTACCCATTTAAAGCTAATGTGTAATAGCATCTAATATGAGATGATCACAGGTTATACTAAAAATTTACCTGTGAGAAAATCTGTATTCTAAACTCCGAAAATTAAATTTTGGTTGTCAGAACAGGCTTAATTTAACAAATATGGTATGCGTGATACTACTGAAATCTCTTATAATTGTCAAAAGAGTATTGAATACTTAATTCGGAAATAAGACTAAAGTGATTGCAAGGTCGGTCAAACAGAACGCAGGAACGCAAGAAACCATGAAGCCATTATTGAATGAAAAGGCAAGTTTAGTAATGTGTTGGAAATATTGCAAAACAACTTATAATAATTCAGCACTTCTACTAAAACACTTTACATGTACATAAATAATTAAATTAGCAGAAAATGTTATGAAAATCATTAAAAATTACATGAGTGTAGCTGCTATTTGTACGTATCTTTGTTTTGCTTTTAACTATTAAAACTGCTTTATTCTTTCGGTGCAATATTCAGATCATTTCATTCATCAATTTATTTTTCACCCGAAAGTAAATTTCATTGACTTTGGAATTATGTTGATATTTTCTGTTGTAGAGTGGTCGCAGCACTCTCAAAGTTGGAATGGCCCATGGTCTGTAGCGGTCTATTTAAGTAAAGAATAGTAGCATTTGAGGCGTAATATTCGATTGCCATTCGAGTAATATACGGACTGATTACATCGGTAACTACTGCGATCTAAACCCCTTCTCTCTGTGTTGTAAGTTCTGCCTTGTCTGTCACTGTAACTATTGTACTCTTCTGTAAATATATATTTTAGCACCGGATTTTGTGCTAAATAATACCGCAGCCCACTTTCTTTGTGCATCGTATCCACTTCGGCGATACAACATTTTCTGTGATAATTTGTTTGTTGTCTTTTTGTCAATGTGTTTTACTGGTTCTAGTTGTCATCATCATTTCTTTGCTTCTTTGCACAGGATTTGTCTATTTCCTGTGATTATTGTTCGGACTGTTGTTCTCACCTTTATTGCCATATTCACTATGTTTCGGCTGTTGTGCGCTTCATCCTTTAGACATGCACACATTTTACATATGCATTTACTTACGAATCTTCTATTTTTGTTAAAGTCATTTCTCTCTGCTTTATCAAAACACACCCTAAAATATTTATTACAGTCATGATTAATACTAACCTTATGACATCACCGGTCATAATGAGTGGCATTCAAGGTAGGTCAAGTAAGAAATTCTTTTCAATATTACAAAATTTTCCTTACTTTTCTCATCGATACGGGTAACACTATTATCTTGATAGATTCTATGGAGATGTCGATTATGTTTGTTAAACTGTCCCTGTGTCAAACACAACCGAAGTTTCCTGAAGTTAAACTTGTCAGTAGGTTGGAAAGTTAAAACTGTCTCATTTATGTAAATAGATGAAAATTAATTTATCGACCAGTATAACATCAAATTTATGTATTTAATTATTAATCTGTAAAAATGTTATAAGAGAAATACAAGTTAAGAGTTTAAAGAATTAAGAGTTCCTTTGTTTAGCAAAATGTGATTTGTATAGCTACTCTATGTTTTCGATGTAATGTATCAACATAGTAGTAGTAATGTCTTTATCTCTTTCTTTTTGTGCGAGAAAGTGAGAGGATGCGAATACAGGCTGCTGGGACAGTTGGTCCCGATCAGTGGGCGACGATTTCTATTACATTTTGCTGTGTTGAGTGCTCTCGGCTTCCTTCTCTCTATTTCTCTCTCACTCTCTGATTGACCGACTGAAAACTGTGAAATATGTAGCCAACACGATCACGTGGTTGGCTCATATTTCAGCATGAAGAAACATGACACGAGTAATTGAAATTTCAGTTTATTATTTTTTGTAAATCGCTCTCTTTTCATTGGTTAATAGATATTTCACACTTGTTCGCAAAATTTTCCTCAACACAGAGGCAATTTTTTATTATTCAAAAATAGATTTTTGCACTGGCTCGCAAATTTGAAAATAGTAAAGAAAAGAAAGTTATTTTTACTTTGTATTCACTACAATTTTATTATTCTATCTTCGTTCAATAATTTTGAATATCTCTTACTGATCTTTCAAAGCTAGTTATCAACATGTATTATTCTTACATTAAAATGCCATATATTTTTCCGTTATTCTTGAAAGGTCTACATCTTTGTCACTTTAGTGCAATTTTTTCTGTGGTATTTTGAAACATGATATATTAAATATTTTATAAATCTTTTGTTATTTGTTTATAATGGCTTGATACAGCCTTCTAACAAGGATTCAGGAATTTGTTTGACTTTCAAATTTTCAGTGAACTCAAATGTTTTCTTTTGCTTAGAGAAATTCTGGTGCATATTCCACTGACCTGCATAGACGAAACTCATTCCTTTGCATATTTTATAGGGGAAAACATTTCCTACCAAGCCTACTTTTTAATCTTCCGTTTATTATATGATTTACAATTTCATATCTCAGGATAGTTTATATTTACAAGTAATCCCCCTGGGCTCCTAGGCACAATATGTGCACTCTTTGCCCTAAAAATATTATACCTAATAATTCAACTCCTTAGATCTGATTTTTTAATTTTATGTCTAAGTTCTAGTTTAAATGATATTAGTACTGAAATAAATACTATATAACTTTTTAGTAAAGTAAATACTGAATATATTATTACTGAATCGTGTGAAGGACTGAGACTGCGCTTATTATGGTATATTAAGATACGAAATTGTGATAGAAGGACGGAAGGACGGACTTATAATAGTATAAATTAGATATGAAATTATGAGGGACGGACGAACGTGGCTCATATATTGATTGATTTACTGTGTTTTGTCTTGCTAGATTTTTCTGCTTCGTTTTCTTTTTTATAGGCATTTCCTGTATAGATAGTAATATAGATTAAGTGGGTTTCTCCACATATCCACTTTTTAATAGGCATTCTCTGAACTAACATTAATACAGATTAAGTGGGTTTCTTCATATATCCACTTTTTAATAGGCATTCTCTGAACTAACATTAATACAGATTAAGTGGGTTTCTTCATATATCCACTTTTTAATAGGCATTCTCTGAACTAACATTAATACAGATTAAGTGGGTTTCTCCACATATCCACTTTTTAATAGGCATTCTCTGAACTAACATTAATACAGATTAAGTGGGTTTCTTCATATATCCACTTTTTAATAGGCATTCTCTGAACTAACATTAATACAGATTAAGTGGGTTTCTTCATATATCCACTTTTTTATAAGCATTTCCTGTACTGACGTTAAGAGGGATGCAGTGAGTTTCTCTACATATCTATATTTATAAGCATTTCCTGTACTGAAATTAAAATAGATCATTTGGGTTTTCTTTACATATCCATTTTTATTAGTATTTTCTGTACAGACATTAACATAAATTTGGTTGGTTTCTTCAAATATCAACTCTTTTATAAACATTTTCTGTACTCACATCAATATGGATGCGGTGGGTGTCTTCGCATATCCAATTTTATAGGCATTTCCTCTACTGACATTAAGAAATTTCGGTAGGTCTCTTTACATATCCAACTTTTATGAGCATTACCAGTACTGACGTTAATATAGATTCGGCGGGCCAATTTTTATAGACATTTCCTGTACTGACATTAATATAGATTCGGTAGGTTTCGTCAAATATCCATTTTGTGTCTGTAATTTCTTTAGTTTGCCTTTTGAAATTTTTCTGTTGTTATTTTTTTTTCACTATTTGATATCACGTTTTTAAGGTTATTTATTTATTCGTCCTCTTAGAAGGTATAATAAACCTTTAATTATTTTACCCATTGTAGTCGTCAAATCTGTTGATTGCCAAATCGACAAAATTTTAAAATCCAGTGTGTCTAACCTCTACTTCTTGTCTTTCAGCAAAATCATCACACCTTATAGGTATAAATTATTTATTTTCTAGCTCTTTCATCAAATTTTCTCAATTATTCTCATGCGCACTTTAGGAAGAATACGAATATATTGATGTTAATAAATGTCTATATTTCTGAGATGAGGCATTGTAACTATCTACACTATTTACATTGTTTAAACTGTTGTCCTCATCTTTATTATCATATTTTCGACATTTCAGAGACTGTACATTCCGTTCTTCTTTAGGTGATAAATGCTGGAATTTCGAATCAAACTTTTTATTTCGGACTCATGGCCCGGTGGATAAAAGCATTGGCTGAAGTAATCCAGTGATTTGATCCAATGATTTGTGAGTTCAATACAAGGCCAGAGCAAATGTAAACAAGCACTTGGTGAGTTGAATTACTAAAGGGGAATAATTGAAACTGAGATATCCAGAAAATGCATGGTACATGGAACTAAAACAAAATCAACCACAGTGAACGAAATAAAGTATTGGTTTTGAAATTCTAACGTATATCATCTGAGGAAGATCGGAGCGTCGAAAATATGACAATAAAGATGAGGACCACAGTTCGAACAATGTAAATAGTGTAAATTGATGATCATAGTGATAGTACTAGCAGTGATATTATAACTGATAGACCTAAATTTTACACTTATTATAGATGTGCAAGTAGCGTAATAGTTATCGGTGCGATGAATAGAATCGGTGAGCTGAATTTAAATTCCAGTTATGTCATTTATGGTTAAATAGAAAAGACAAGAAGAAAATTGTGATGAACTTTATCAAGGCAAAGATTGAAATTAATTTTATTTCAAATAAATTATCTACAAACAAATTACGAGAAAAATGCTTATCAATTAGTCATAAGGTTAACTGATTACTAAACATTAAAAACGACTCATGTTTCATATTTGAAAAGAATTTTCCATGTGGAGTATAATGTTATGTTATGAGATGTTAAAATCATGAAAATTAACAATTTTCTAAGGATTTCTTAACAATTTTATTGTGTATATTGGCTTGGGAAAGTATTTCTCTTATTAAGAATGGTGAGAATGGGGAGAAAAAATGACCGTAATTTTGACCTAAAATATGCCATATTCATAAAAAGAGAAACTAATCTATTCTGAAAGAAAATTCTCGGGAGTGTCCTATCAAATATTACCAAAATATCAATCTGTGTCCTTGATTTTTCTCACCTTTCTTAATAGAACAATATTTTCCCAGGTCAACATACACAACCGAAATATGTAAAAAAAATAAAAGAAAACGGTCAATTTTCATAATTTGAACATTCCGATTAACAACAATATACTGTGCATAAAATTTTTAAATGTTTAATAATTTCAGTTAATTTTATGTATAATTTATGAGAGTTTTTTCTAGTTACCAACAATTTTTTGTTTATAGATACTTTATTTAAAATAAAATTCATTTCATATCTTTATCTTGATAAAGTTCATCACAAGACGAAACGTATAGGCAAGAAAATTATAGTTTTCCTCATGTCTTTTTAATTTAACAATGATCTTCTTTTCCTCGGATTATGACCTAGTATGATTTTGCAAAGACAGTTATGCTCACCTTTGCACGGATGCTCTTACGGGTTAAATAGCAGCATAATAAAAAAAAGCTTTTAGCTTCGGGTGGCAACCAGTAAAAAACAAAGAAAAGTGAATTTCAAAAACCGTAAGGAAGTTATCATAAACCTACTCCACTATATTTCCCAAGAAAACCCTCTGAACCAATGACAATAAAAATTTAAATGTGTATTGATTCATAATCGCCTACGTCCTGAAAGGAGATGACATTAAAAAAACTGATATTAGATTTAATGCAGAAAATTTCTCAGGAAAATATTTCTTCTATTTGTCATATCAACCGGTGTCTCCGGTGCTATCATTATTCTTAATCTTCATTGAATTTACTATGAATTTAACCACATGTTTCTGTGTATAACAATATCTGCATTTGAGAGACATTTTTGTAATCGGTCCCTGCTATTGATAAAAACCTATTCCTTGTTTTGAGAGTGTTCCTTTTTTGATCAATCTACAGCAAGTGTGTGTTCCCTTGGATCATATTTTGCATTCTTATTGTTCATTGAGTGGAAATCATCAAATTTTCAATGGGACATAAATGTCTTCCGTAAAATGTTCTGTGATGTTTCCACATCCGAGGTAATTATTTAAGTAGTCTGCATCTACTTGCAACTGATTCTTTGCAAAAGCCCTTTCTTGCTTCTGTCATTCAGTCGAATATCCTTGCATTTAACGAGCATTCATGCAATTTCGATCAGTTTTCGATACGATGACTTAAATATTTACATAAAAATGGACGTTCTTTGACAAGGTGCAATTATTATTATGCCTGATTTCTTTGCAAAGTGTATAATGTTATGTCATGCCGTTCGTTAGTTTCCTGTAGTTGTTCTTATCAACTACCCGGTTTTTTCTATTCTAGTCTTTTCTTCCATGTGTATCCATTCATTCTGCCGTCTCTTCCTTTATCGATAGAATTCATTTGCATTATTCTGATACATTTTATTTTGTTTCTAATTATTAAATCTCTATCGATAGCATTTTTACTTATTATTTATGTACGCTTCTTTGGTCACTATTAGAAATAATCTATTATGCTTTTGTTTAGCGGCATATAAACAATTTACCGGTTTTTAATAACGAAATCTAAATATTTTATATACAATTTGATTTTGTTTTGAGAAATAATAATAGTTTAGTAACACATATCTTACAAATTAACCCATAGCTAAGGAGTAGAGATGAATTTATATCTTTCCTAAGGGTATTTGAGGGTAAGTAAGTAAATGAACCCAACTAGAATTGCGACTTGTCTTTCCGATTAACAATTCTCAGCCATTTAGTCAGCCAGTTAAGTACCATACGTGATACATACGTAGTCACTCATGTCTAGAAAAAGACATAACTAACTGGACAGATTTTTCCGCATTAGTTTGTCACTACCTTTTGCAGTAGACTGGTTGCCAACCGAGGTAACAGAACACAATCTGCTCTACTAGTAAACCTATTGATGAAGGAAAAAGCGATGGATTGATACTTTTCCCAAGAGCATTTGCACGTATGCAACGAATTTGACTGGTATTCGAACTCGGCTCCTCAGTTTCCTACCCTGAGTCGATATCCACTGCACCACAACGCACAATCATCACAACTATTAGACTGCTTAAAAAAATTAGGCTATGCTTACGTATTTATTACGTGAATATTTATGTTTGTGGGTTTAATGTGTGATTTTTTCCGTTTGGTGGTTGTTATATTATTTGTCTTTTGTTTTTTTGTTGTTGTTATTTTTGTCGTGATTGAGTGTTTATGAATGTATATTTATATATGATAGTTTAGGTTTTGCGTTTTGTGTTGTGTTTGGACATTAAATTTCACTAAGCTCAATAGAAATAAGAAAGAAAATCGAGATACGTCAGCAGTGAAAGAAGAGTCCTGAAGAATGAAGACATTACAATAATGACTTCACGAAACGTCAAAGTCAGCATAAATCTGCATTAATTCTTATACCGTTCTATCTCAATATCAAAAACTTTATGTCAAAAAACCGCTTTTGGAAAATTATTTTCTATCAGTAAACTACTGAAAAATAGCAGTTATGGCACTAAATTCATCACAATTTAATACACTAGTTCAAAACCGTTGTATGATTATTTCTACATGAAATCCCTAAGAGAGATTTCACATTTCATCGGCAACTTATACTCAAAATCAAATAAGATATTACCGGCGGAAGTTCAAAAATTTACGTCACAGAAAAAACTTGAGGGTGGGATTTAAAAGTAGATAGCAATCAATGTATATTTTTAGATTTTTGACAACATTACATTTAGATCGAGTTATAAGAGAAAAATTTAAAAATTTGGCTTTATCTCGCTCTAAAAAGGGGAATGGGGGGGTAAAGGAAGAAATAGAAAGTGGTATTTGACAGGGAAGTGGGCTAAACAAAATGGAAAGAAAAGGAAAGAAAAAGAAAAAAGAAAAGGATTAAAAAAGAAAAGAAAAAAGAAACATTTTCTTTTCGTAGAGATGCTAGGGACATGTTAACAAAACTAGCGTTTTAAAATGGGATGAAATTATTAGAAAAAGATTTTTAGAAAAAAATCTATTTGGGAGGAAAAGCTGACATATAAATTATTTAAATTAAATTAAATTAATTTAATCAATTATAAAGCTTCAGTTAAATTTTTAAAAAATTATAAAATTTATTAAAAAAATCGTTAAGAAAATTTTAGGAGAAAATAACGACTTACTTGAATATAAATTATATTCTATTTCTGATTAATAATGGCAGAGAAAACATTATTAATTATGACATCAAGGCACGCAAATTGTAAAATACTTCATACTTCCACTCATTTTCGATACTTAAATTCTGAATTGAATTTTTAAAAATAAAAATGTTTCCTTGAAGCTATAATTTTAGCTTAATTGATAGCTACACTCTAGCATTTACTATTTCCAGTAAGCAAAATACAGAAATTATATTAATGGTGATTTAAAATTTCAAAAAGAAAAAAAACTTTTGGAGCTTTTTGAGCAATCGACACATTTGTAAAATAAAACTTAATTCTAAATTTTAAAAATCTCTCAAAAATGAAA
Source organism: Ascarosepion bandense (assembly GCA_037127315.1). NCBI lineage: Eukaryota > Metazoa > Mollusca > Cephalopoda > Sepiida > Sepiidae > Ascarosepion > Ascarosepion bandense. The sequence goes on from JBBBDQ010000222.1 coordinate 944,531, forward strand.
TATACATTTTTATCAGGTTGTTTTTAGAAAATTAAAAAAAATTGAAATTAAATTAATCTGATTTGAAACAAATATTAATTATTTATGAAAGAAAATTTAGAATAAAAGTCTTAGGGTTTATCTTTCTGATTTGCAAAGTGATTGATGACAGCTTGTCATTCATTTCGTACGTCTGGATAAATATGATGGACCAAGACTGACATAAATTTATGAAACCTAAGCGAACGTTTCATTTCTGGGTTTTAACTACCTAGTAATATTTAAAAAAATTACATAATATTTTCAGCAACTATCTATTATTTTATTGAATTTTAGTTACTTTAGCTTTATCACTTACGTTTGAAAATGCTTTTTGAAATATAAAAATTAAAATAATATAAAACTTTCATTAAAACTAACTTTAAAATTTAATAACAGAGGATGAAGCACAACATAACTGAGATTACTCGATAATTTATGAAATATTGAGATATTTATTAATTCATACGTTTAATATCTATTTTTCATACTCTTCTTTATTAACAATTATTGTTATCGTGATGTTTATGACCTCGTCAGGTAAAGTTATCTTATTAATTAGATTTTTATACTACTTTAAATTTTATTATTAATTACGTAATTGTGTACACTATTATTTTATTTAATTATAATCCAGTACCCTAAATAACAAAGCTAAAAATATGAAAGCTTTTTTGATTTTTAAAAACATTTCGGTATCATGATTTAGTGGAGGTACCTACATTCACAATTAACTTAAAATGAGCAAAGTAAGAATTAAAAAGTAAAATTACTTCAAATTTTGAAAGTGTGATTTGAGAAGCCTGTTGAGTGTTGAAACGTACACACAAAACACGGAAGTAAAATGAAAGAATTATACTCTGCGGAAATAAAGATTATATAAGTTTTTTTTTTATCTGTAAGAGAAACACGTGACTTTTTAATGATGTGGCATTTATGGCCTAATATAAAAAGTAAACCCAGATATCTGCACACACACAAAAACAATGTTTTAAAATTATTTTTAAAATCTAGGTGCGTAAAAATATGCATCTGCAATTTTTGATTATTAATTATAGTCTTCACTTATTATCGTAATAATCTAATTGGAAGAAATGTAAAAAGATTTTTAAAAACTTTGCAAATTATTATAATAAAAATACATGAAATTAATTCTTGAAAAAATTAATTATTCATTGAATTTCTTTTTCTTTTCAGATTAATAACCTGTCACAGATGTACATTTTATTTTTGCAAGATTTTTAAATCCGGTAACTAACGTTTGATTTGTTTACAAATTTGTCAATCTCTCAAAAATGGCTGAAATTTTTAAAACGTCAAATTTTTGAATTCCAGTCAATACAGTTTCTATTTGAAATACACCAGAGTAATTTGTTTACTGAAAGTAGTAAATTTAATCATTTAGCTTTCAATTAAAGCTAAAATTAAAGCGTCAAGTAAACGTTATTTTTATTTTTAAAAATTCAATTTAAAACTTAGCTATGGAAAATGAGTACGGGTACCGTCATTACCACAGTCTCATAAAGTTCTTTATTTTTAGATTAAAAAAGAATTTAAATGTGTAACAAAATTAATTTATCATTTTCTGATATATACAAAATAGTGGCTTATGTTTTCATAGGATTTTAAATTGGTAAAAACACCCATGAAACAGTTCAAACTAATGTTGAAGGTAACATTTTATTCTATATGAGCACACAAGAAAGACAGACGACGCGAATGGAGTTTAAAAAGTTACGATAATTTTATTTCTAGCAAACAATAAAAATATACAAATTAAGTCATTTTTGTATGTCAAAACATGGCAAATTACATGTATGCAAATTATAAATGAAAATGAAATATGCATTTTTACAATTCAAATTATAATATTGCATATAAGCTCATAAAAACAAACTACATTAAGTGAATGCAAACAGGAAATACATCTATAAATCATTTTCGAAGAGTAATTAGGCACAAATTTCAAAGTAAAGTTCGACGTAACAGGGACGAATACATCAAGCAAACTAACCAAATACTTTTTTTTCATATAAGGCAATTTTGAGTTTTTTTAAAATTCTCGTCTGATGTTATCAAATCTCTTTTGCTTTGTTTTCAATCCTTTTATTAGTGTTGGATAAAAAACCAAAAAAAAAAACCCCAAAAAAACCCCCGGAAAAACTAATGTTTTACTAAAAATCAAAAAGTTCCGAAAGTATCTTCAAAATGTAAAAATAAAGCAAAAGCCCAACGCGGCGTCTGATTACTGTCTAAAACCAGGCGATTCAAGCTCAAACAGCTTAAATTTCGTATAGTTTTTCTTTATTTAGAAAGTAAAATGTTACAATATATATATTACAAAGAATAATAGACCCTTGTGAACGAACGTCGGATCTAACAACAGTTTTGAACCCTTCCATAAGGCTTTTCCTTTTCTTTAAGATTTATCGAATAGGCCACTAGACGAATAAAATACATAAATATATTTTTTAACAAATAAACGATTGGTCAATTAAAATATGAGGAAAATAATGCTTAAACTAATAGAATTTAATGTACTAATAAATCAAAATCCATTACTTCTATATTTTGGATAGAAAACTGAACAGATATGAACTTTCGAGAACTTATAATGCACAATTAGGCTTTTCTTGGTCGGCAAGACCCTTCGTAGACGAGTCCTTATAAAGCACGTCGGATCTAATGACGGTTTCTCCTGCAAAAGAGGACATAATCCACTTAGAAGGTGCATCATTTTCATTATTATAATATTCTAAATCTATGATTGAGACTTGCAATTCCTGTCCGAGATATTTAAATATCGTTTGTAGACTTGCAAGACTCAATTTCTTTCAACCTAAATCCTAAATTCTTCATTGATCATCTAATTATCTATGTGAGACCTTCAACATCTGTTACTTATTTGATATGGAAACATTTTGAAGTTTCAAGTGTTCGTCGAAAACCTTTCTTACCAAAACGTTCGGAATTTTACTCAAAATGCCTGACAAACAGCAACAATACGTTTTAATAACGGTGAAACAATAATTGAATAAAATATAATTGTATGTTATATTAAAAAAACGGAGTCTGTTAACAAAAACATATTATTTATAACATCCTAATAATTTTGTAACAGTAATCAGATCAATTTCAATGGATTATGAGATATTTGTTTTGCGTTAAATATTAACAGATTAAAACACATTTAATATACTACTATTTTCCATTTAACAGATTATGCCATGACGTCAGTGAGGCTGACATCAACACCCAATTAGTGACTGTATATTCCCATATCGAAGAAAAATGCACGTTTTATTAGCACAATTATCTAGAATATTTTACATTGCATTCCAGAGAATAGCTAATAGATTATATATTATAGTACACATATTTTACATGTCAAAAATTTATTGATAGCCTGAAAATTATTTACTTGGATCGTTAATTGAAATAAGAAAGACATTGAAATCTAAAGTGTAGTATTTTTTAATGGGTATCAACTCATGCAAGTGTTCTTTGGTTTTTATCAAGGATCTTAAAGTAAATATCAGGGACCTCGGATCATATGTGCCAGCGATATTCTTAGCATGGGCGATATGTGCCAGCGATATTCTTAGACATGTAAGATAGATTCTAAACAGGAAGGTTCTCACAAGACACATTGAACCGACGTCTTTAGCAGATGTCATAGCAATGAATTCTTTCAGCTGAGAACGTCAGTGTGAGAAGGCGCATCGAGTCATTTTCCTGGAGGTTAGCATCAGCCATGCTTATTGAGGACTAAAAGAGGTCTCTCAGATGATGAATGTATAGAAGTTTAGTTTTGGGAGCGTTAAATTTAAGAAGCCGCTTTTTTCTCAATTAACAACGTTCTCCTTTCAAACTTAGAACTTTTCAATGCATGCTGCGTAAAATCACATTCGAGATAATTGGGGAGCTGCTTCGATGTTTCTGTCTAGTAAAAAAGTTATTATTCACTTGAGTGAACATTTTCTAAGCCTCTGTAATCTCGCTTAACTGTAATGAATCTGCAATTAGAATAAAACTTATTCGCGATAAATATTCGTAAACTTCATTCTCGTCATATTTAACAATAATATCCAAAAGTTATCAAGTAAAAGATATATAAAACCATTAAAACAATGCCTAGATAGTGGTTGTAGAAACTCGTTGAGTTTGTTGTTCCCCCTGGAACACTAACCAACGATTAAAGTTACACTACTACTAATCATGGGTATATCATACCCAATTTTGAAAATATCAAAAACTATTAAATATAAATCTTTATTTCAAACATTTTACATGCAGGTACTTTGTACTTTGAGTTAACCTTAATATGAAGTGAAAAAATTATTTCAGGTAAGACAATCAGGTACTGAAAATTGTAATTAAGTTGTAATTAAAATGACATCATCTGGGTATTTTATATCCATGGTTATTGTTCTCGGATTAAGGCTGTGCTTCATAACACTTTAAGAGTCGAAGTTAATATTTTTTATAAAATTTGATATCAAAGCTTATAGATATTGTTAAGCTTGTTGAGAACTCAACTAATCCCTGAAGAGTGAAAATATAACAATAAAACCTTCACAAAATTTCAAAGTCGACATAACTCTTCTGAGTTAAGTGACAATCTTCTCCACATTCATTCTACTAATGCTCTATCTCTATCTCGATATTGAGAACGATACATCATAGCTTCTTATATTTATCTTCTTACTATCCATCGCATCCCTTGCTCTGCCATTCTTTTAGAAAGATTATTTGCCGTTTCCCTCTGGTATACTTGGCTCCAATTTATCCTGTGTGTGTTAAATTTCCCAGTAATCTTTCTGCGTTACGTGTAACTCGCATCTTTGGTTAATATTTCTCACATTAACACCAGTTATTCAATGAGTGAAATACAGCATCATTTTATTGTTACCATTATTGTTATAATGACTAACGCAAGTGCTTTTATTAATAAGACAATATATGAAGTTGTTTTATGAGGCTTTTCTGTGATGAGATAAATACTTGTTATTCCGATAACCTATTTCACTATCTTATCTTTATTGTCACTTATAATATTTTTATTCTGTTTCTTTTTATTCTCTTTTACTAGCGTTGTTTGATCGTTTTGGTTTCTTGTTCCCTGCCTGATTTATTTTCATTCTTCCTTTTTTGTTGTTGTTTTTACTACTTATTATTTTTCGATCTTTCTTCTTGAAAATTTTTATGAGAATTTATTTTTATTTTGTAAGTCAGCTTGGTTCATTAAAGTTTCTCTTAATAACAAGCCTGTGCATGACATATCTTATCTTAGCCTCTCGTAAATAACAGGAAGCGGAAAATAGCTTTTAATAAAGTGCAGCCAGCCAATAAATCTAATTGCCTCAATAATACTTTTTTTTTCGATTAATAAAATCGAGAAAACTCACGGCAGTGAAATCACTCTGTATTTTCTTCATATTGGCTTAGAGATAAAAATGTTGTAGAAAGGGAAACAACTGGTTCTATTTATGGTTCCGAAAGAAGATTATTATTAACTGAAATTGATTTTGTGTTCCTGAAAGATTAAGTATTACGAGAATAACCGAAAAAGTATACATAAGGATGATAAGATTAAACATAGTCTGTAGAAACTTTTTTTATAAGCTATCTCAGAATATAATTAATAACCGATAGCGCCATATTAATTATTAGAACGAAAGTAGCATTATTCATTAAAACCGCAGCAAATACAGTTGATCTAATTTTCTAGCCTTTCTTATAATATCCGATCAAAAATACGAGTGAGATACAAAAAGCAATGCAGTATTTACATTATTCGGACTATTGTCCTCATCTTTGTTGCCATTTGTACGACGTTTTGACCGTTGTACGCACCGGCCTTCTTCAGGTGCTAAAAATTTTGAACTTAACCCAATCACTTACAATCACTGAGGTATATGAACTTCATTCCTTTCGTAGTAGTGCCTCTTTTGAAAGTCATGAGTTATCTCCCTCTAACCCTGCAAGTTATATGTTCTCTACTTCTATAGCAAGGTATAAAAAGACCCCACGTTGAAAAGAGAACGACAGCTGTCGCAGATCTTAATCAAAAACAAAGATTACTTCTAGCCTGGGGCATATAGGCTGTTGTCTCAAAATACCATCTCATCTCACAAATATAGACAGAAAAAAAAAACAAAAAAAAACAAAAAAAAACAAGCAATTTGTTTTATTATTAAAAAATAAGGAACACAACCAAACATATTGTACATCAAGCTATTACTATATCATAAGTTTACTTCCCTAATTTTAAACATATTCACCGCCTCTTTTAATAGCACTGTCTCACCTACGAATAAAAAAGAGGTAATGAATATGTTGAAAAGTACGGATGTGAACCTGTGATGTCTAGCTACATTCTGATGTACGATCTGTTTAATTATGTTAGTTATTTATTGTAATATAACAACTGCATTACATTTTGAATCACCCTCTTACTTAAATACATTTGTAAAAAAACACAATTAATATAAAAGATGGAATAACTTTTGAAGTTAAACACAAATAATAAAGAAAACCCTTTGAAAATAATTTTAAGAAAAGTTATTTTAGAAAAAAATATATTAGAAACAAAGTGATTAAGCTTAAAATCATTAAAACAAGGAAAAGGGAAATAGTCTTTAATGAAAGGTGTTGAAAAAGTGAAATCATTCATTGATAACATTAAACGTTCACAAAAGTTATTTTACACTAATTGCGTGCTGGTTAATGGGAATTTAGATTGATTTCATTTCATGAAACAGTTTAGAAATATTAACGTTTTTACCTAGTTTCTTAGAAAATATATTGAAAAATAAAATGCTTACATATGTACACACATAAATATATGTAAATAAATACAAAACAAAACATTATCTTTACTGACGCGTTTCGTCCTCTGGTGGAATTTATCAGGGCAAATATAAGAATTTTATTTTGCAACAGATATTTGTTTTTTAGTACTAACCTTTTTAAATTTAAGAACATTTATAAATATGTATCAGGATAATTGAAAAGTCTAAGTAAATTATGGATAAATCTAAGTGAAGTAAATTAATGTCTAATAAACAAAAACGTATTTTATATAACAGTTTATGAATTCAACCGTTTTCCTTTATTTTTTAACATTTTTAAAGTCATTATGAATCTGCAACCCGAAATGTTACAGATATCTTTGTTGTCCTTTCATTAATTTATATACTAAGTAAGTGGAATGAATTTTTACGTTAATGTTAATGCGTCTAAAAGCCGTAGTCGTGAAATATTTAAATTTTTTACGTCGACTTTTGTCCGTGCATTTAATGTTGCTGCAATATCTGATTTGGTGCTTCTGTTTATGTCTAGAGATTCATGACTGAATCCAAACGGGAATTTTCAATGTTATTGATCCTGGCTCCAATCACTTTCCCTGTGCATTTTTTATAAATATTTTCAGGGCAATTGTTCAAATAAGATTTTCTCTCTGATGCCTTATTTATTAATTTTTATTTTTAATATCTATTTTTCATATTCTTTTTAATACCTACTCTTTCATATTCTTTTTAGGTACCTCCACAAATTGTGAATTTCACAATTACTTTTTTTTAAACAAACTTAGTAAATTAGTAATTAAAATATAAAACTGGCTTTTGAAGAGATGATTTGCAAAGCCCGTTGAATGTTGAATCGTAGAGCATAGAAAACACTGAAGCGAGATGAAAGAATTGTAACCATCCGATAATGTTTATATAGATTCTTTTTCATGTGATCTTTTAATGATATATATCAGGTACAGTTACCCGTAACAAGAACATACGGGTAATCAGCATGCACACAGTTAAAATGTTTTAATTATATTAAAAATCCAAAGGTTAAATTATTTGTATTAAGCTTTTCAATTTTCGATTAGTAAATATAGTCTTCATGCATTAATTTCACACACTAGCGTTAAAGATGGAGGAGGAAATTTTTTTAAAAAATTTGAAACTTTATAAATTACTATAGTAAAAAATAATAAAAATGAAAACAATTATTCATTATTCATTGAATTTTTTATTCTTTACAGACAATTATATCCTTAATGTATATTGTTTATAAAAGCAATTAAAAGTTTATCTAAAGAAAAATGGCATAGTTTATTGCATGTTTGTTTTTGCAATTCAGAGGAGATTTTTAAAAAAATCGGCTATATTTTAAAGACAGTTGATTAGCATTCTCAAATAGCTCTTGAATTTAATTAATATTAGGTTTATAGAGAAACAATGGCGAATTTCAAGACATTTCCTGAAATTAATTGCTGGTGAGTGAATATATGTAAAAAATATTTTTACTAATATTTTCTAAAAATAATTCTTTCATCAATAATTTCAGTCAATTATAAATAAGTCCTAAAATTTTCATCAATATTCGACCATTATTTGTTTTTTGCAAGAATTTTCAAATTAATGTATCTTTCACCGGCAAAAAAGTGCCTTACGTAATAAACCCTTGTAAAAATTACATCAATCAAGGACGAAAGGAAAACAAAATTTCGAACGTGTTAGAAAGAATTAAAAAAAATTCAAAATAATTTTAAAATACATTGATCTATCCACTGATTAATAACATAAATATTTGATAAAAATTTGTTTTTATTTAGTTTCGGGCCGTTTTTCTTCAAACTATGCTGCATTTCCAGCAATTTTTTGAGGTATCTAAGATAGATAGATAGATAGATAGATAGATAGATAGATAGATAGATAGATAGATAGATTAGAAAAATGAATATTAATTCATTATATTGTTGCTTTTGATTTTCTGCTTTTTAACCATGAATATCAATTCGTTCCTAACAACTTGACATTTTGTGTCATTTATATTTTCTATGGTTGTTGGGTAAATTTGAATTGCATGTAAAACTATTTACAGAAAAGGCCATATTCTCAAAAATGCGAATACATGCGATTGTCATTAGAAGAGAACCTAAAATAGAAATCAAAATACGAAGAGGATAAAATATACATCTTCACTGAAATGTTCGTTTGATTTCATTAATATAAAAGAGCAAATAAAAATGGTAGGCCTTTTATTCCAAGTAGCTGATATCACTTGTGTGAGAGAACTGTATAAATCGATGCATAGAAGTAAATTCTGTAAATGCCTAAATGTAAAGAATTAAAAAGAGAGTGCTATTTCCGACAAGTGAAGTACATGACAATAGTTTGATATTCAGAATGTAACACTCGTCAACGCAAGATTCAAAATGTAACAATCATCAACGCAAGAATATCGTCTAAAAACACAAGTGCCAACATGGTACTGATTTCTAGATAGATAGATAGATAGATAGATAGATAGATAGATAGATAGATAAGTCTTACAGGATTTACAATGAAATCTACACTTGACAAGAGGAATTAAAGTAATATCACCATTAAATAAAGTTGTGTGCCAATCCTAAATAAAACAGTCATGGTTGACCTTTAATTCTGTATTGGAAATTTTGTTTTGCTTGAAGCCAGTGAGCAACAAACGACACTAAGGTCAAGTACATTCTCTTTCATATATCTTTGGATCACCTCGGTGTGGTGTAATGGTTAGCAAGCTTGGCTGGCTAGTTCAGAAATTACGACTGAATAGTGAGTTTGATCCTTACATTGTACCCCATATATTCGGCCTTGTGTCACATCTAAACTACACTTAGAAAATGAATTTTGGGCACCTCGAGATGGTGTAATGGTTATTGTTACGGCGCCGCTCCTATTTGACTACAAATGGACTGTTCCCATTGCTATATATAGCAATGGTGGATTCTCTACAAGGGAGTCGTAGCGAGTCACTAGACTGACGACTCTACGACACTGTCAGCACTCTGACTTCGGGTAGAGAGCGCTCTCTGCTTCCGAGCAGAGAGCAATAACCCAGTCGTGGTTTCGCCGAAGGGTAGAACCACGACTGGGGAAAAATAGACAGACATTTTTTGGCCCGGCTATATGGCCGGGAATACCCACTATAAAATGACCATGTGTCACATCCAGCCTACGTGGGAAGGCTAGTAAATACAGTCGTAGCGAGTCACTAGACTGGCGACTCTACGACACTGTCAGCTCTCTGCCTTCGGGCGGGGGGCGCTCTCTGCTTCCGAGCAGAGAGCAGTAACCCAGTCGTGGTACCGCCGAAGGGTAGAACCACGACTGGGCAAAAATAGACAGACATTTTTTGGCCCGGCTATATGGCCGGGAATACCCACTATAAAATGACCATGTGTCACATCCAGCCTACGTGGGAAGGCTAGTAAATACAGTCGTAGCGAGTCACTAGACTGGCGACTCTACGACACTGTCAGCCCTCTGCCTTCGGGCGGGGGGCGCTCTCTGCTTCCGAGCAGAGAGCAGTAACCCAGTCGTGGTACCGCCGAAGGGTAGAACCACGACTGGGGAAAAATAGACATTTTTTGGCCCGGCTATATGGCCGGGAATACCCACTATAAAATGACCATGTGTCACATCCAGCCTACGTGGGAAGGCTAGTAAATACAGTCGTAGCGAGTCACTAGACTGACGACTCTACGACTCTGTCAGCCCTCTGCCTTCGGGCGGGGGGCGCTCTCTGCTTCCGAGAAGAGAGCAATAACCCAGTCGTGGTTCCGCCGAAGGGTAGAACCACGACTGGGGAAAAATAGACAGACATTTTTTGGCCCGGATATATGGCCGGGAATACCCACTATAAATTGACCATGTGTCACATCCAGCCTTGCGTGGGAAGGCTAGTAAATACAGTCGTAGAAAGTCACTTGAGAGTCGCTAATGAGTTACTGAAGAGTCAGTGCGAGTCAGTGAAGAGTTAGTCACACTTCCGGTGGCGTACCGGAAGCAATCTCGTATACACACGTCTTACGACGGATTGGACTCTTGCATCTTTCTATTGTAAATATTACTAATCACTTCTGTACATACTAACCGTCTTTCCGCGGAATACAACTTATATTCTGATTTTGTTGTTGAGTTTATACTTGGCGACATAACAGTTATCAAGCTTGTCTCGCTAGAATCATTAAAATTTATTAGTGAGTTTGATCCTCACTGGATGTCCCATACTTTCGGCCTTGTGCCACATCTAAGCTGCGCTTATAAAATTACTATATGTTCCGATATCTACAAGAATATATTTTGAATGTTAGTGTACACGGTATAAGGTTACCCAGTGATAAAATCTTTTGAAACTAATCATATCGCAAAAAATTTAATAGGAATAAATGTTGAGACATAAAAAAGCAGTTGCCATGATACAATTATACAATTTTAAAGATCCTTAGATCTTAAACAAATGCAATTATTAACTAATATTATATTTGAAAAGACGAGATAACCAGAAGAGGTGACCAGAGAAGAAATGTTTTCCAGTCATTTTAAAATATAAGACATAAAATGTTATCTATTGTTAGTCCTTTATTCTTCTGAATTACTACATTTGTGGTGTTTAAATACGCCCTAATCGAATTATGAATAAAGCGAAAGTATTCTAAGATACTTAAACAGCTTATATCGCAGGATCGTTTTCTTTTTTTTTCCTTTCTACCACATTATAGTTAATCCTCGCTATTATAATACAAACTTTTCTGTATTTATTTGTATATATATGGGTTAAAGTATTTTGTATATATATGGGTTAAAGTATTAGAAAAAAGACTTTTTAGAAAAAACATATTTAGGGGAAAAAAATAGATATAAGATTTAAATAAAGTTAATTAAGTTAATCTAATTAAAGATACCTCTAGGTATAGATAAACTAAAATAACAATAAAAAATGTATTTTATATATATATATATATATATATATGTTACGAAAATTAACGAAGCTGGTTATAAACGACCGACAATTTGAATGGATTTGTGATCGATACTCGTATTTAAGTAGATATTCTGTTTATAATCAAACAGTATTATATATCTCTTTCTACCGTCTTGATTATTTACGACACATTTATGTTACGAAAATGTTTGTCATTCGGCAGGATTCGAAGCTGCGACCCTTATCGCCATAGGGAAAGCCACCACGTGACCTGGTGCGTCTTAGACCTCTCGACCACGAATGATGATCATTTTAAACGAAGTCAAATTATTATTACGATGAATTCGAAAATCGTGGTATAGGCTTAATTTCGTTTAGATAGATCTTCATTCGTGGTCGAGAGGTCTAAGACGCACCAGCTCACATGGTGGCTTTCCTTATGTGGATAGGGGTCGCAGGTTCGACACACATTTTTGTAGCAAAACTTATCGTAAATAATCCGGACGGTAGATATAAATACTGTTTGATTATAAACATAATATATGTTATATAAATACTGTTTGATTATAAACATAATATGTACTTAAATAAGTATATCGATCAAAAATAATTTTAAAACAAATCAATTCATATATATATATATATATATATATATATATATATATATATATATATATTAATACAGGTTTCATTGAATAATATAGACAAGTTTTGTCTATTTATTTTATGTAAGATCCGTTCGTATGATCTGATTAGCTTGATAGTGTTGTCATGGAAAGGCGACAATAATTGTTGATTTGTTTATCAGGTCTGAGCTTTCGGCTTACATAAACCATTATCAAAGGATGAGCATTTAATGTTCAGTGAACATAGAACATAGAACATTTAAATTATTATTAACAGAGTGGAGTTATAGAGAGAAAATTAGACAGGTCCATTTTTTGTGTCGCACATGGCTGTAGGCCGAGAAGGAATGGTGGTAGTGGATTTTTGGTCAATTGAGTGTATAGTGCCATGGAGGATTGGTCTGAGAACTGCTGCTACTATAGTGTAGGGGGTAAGTATAATAACTATGACCTCTCCCATCGATTATAGGCATTGAAGTATGTAGAGGTGTCGAAATTTATTTTATTTAGTCTAGGTTTAAACTGTTTGATGTAGATAGCTTCTAGAATTTTAAGTTTTCGTTTATTATTTTCTTGTCTAAGTATATGCGTATTTTCAACAAGTGTTTTCCTAAGAAGTGTGTATTTATATAGCCATGGTATTTTAAATGTCGTAATATGTTAGAATTTTCATTTAAGTGCAATGTAAGTCTCCGCGAAAGCGAGTTAGTAGTATGTCCAATGTAGGTATTATTTAGTTTTTTAGAGATACATTCTCGAAAGGGGCATTTGAATTTATACACTACATTATTTTTCGCAAATCGCTAACGGTGGGGGAGGAGTCGTTGCGGACGATTGAGTTGGATGTTGTGGATTTAGCGTAATATATGATAAATTTAATTCTTTTGTTGGGGTCTGTCGGAGAGATATTAGTGTTTATGAGATTTTTTAGGATATTTTCATCTAGTTGGTAGTTGGTGTGCATTTGGCTACGATATAAGAGAGTGATATGTTTGGGGTTGGTTGGGCTATTACCATGTGTTATTTTTTTCGTGTTCAGGTTTGTAAGGAAATGTCGTATTAGTTCATCAACTATGTAGTTAGGAAAATATTTGTTGATGATTGTCTGGTTTATGTTTTTTAGTTCACTGTGGAAGATGTGTTTTGTAGACGAGTTAGTTTTTGCACGATGTAGTAGATTTTTTATGATTGCTAATTTGTAATAGTGGGGGCATTCGCTAATATAATAATCGCTTCTCGGTCTTTTGGCTAAGATCAAAGTGTAGTATCTGTTCTTATCAGCTTAATATCTGATACGTCCCCGATTTGGGGACTTCGATATTAAACTGATTTTTGGAACATGGCGAAGAGTTGAGTTGGCCTGATATTGCTGTACCTCCAGTAGCGAATGTTCTATGTTCACTGAACATTAAATGTTCATCCTTTGATAATGGCTTATGTAAGCCGAAAGCTCAGACCTGATAAAAATCAACAATTATTGAGATCTCTTGTCGTCTTTCCATGACAACACTATCAAGCTAATCAGATCATACGAACGGATCTTACACAAAATAAATAGACAGAACTTGTCTATATTATTCAATGAAACCTGTATTAATGAAAAAATGCTGCCAAAATACACACAATATATATATATATACTTGAGCAGTAACCTTTCATTTGAACATGTTTCTTTAAAAACGACCGACAACGAAGTGTTTATTATTTTTTATTTAATTTTTCGAGTATTATTGTATATTTTTTCTCAGTAGATAAGGAATTTAAAAATATTCTATAATTTTCAAATTCTTAAGCGATTTCAGTCACTTCACAAGCCATTTTTTCCGGTGTTCTTATGCATTCTTTGTTTGACTGTTATATAATTTTTTTAATTTTAGTGTTTTTGTGTATTGAAAAGAAGAGTTCATTAAAGCTATCACGTGATGCGCGCGGCAAGTATCTTATCAGAGTCTGTCTATATTTTTAAAAACATTCAAAACTACATTTCCACTGTTAAATAGTGTAAGGTTGATGGTAGAAGAAATTGTTTGATACATAGTGCTTCACTTATAGCGAGGTGCCTTTGATATTGAGATTTTAAATACTATATATATATATATATATATATATATAACAATAGCGAAGTTCATTAGAGAGAAAATAGTGAGGCGACGTTGGTTTAGTTCATTTTATTTTTTTACCACATATTAAATGTTACTACCTTTTATGAAAGCTCTTGTCACGTGTTTGCCCTTTAACAGTGCGTTCTTATTTATATTTTTATAATAATTATGTCATCGAGTAGTGAAATATATATACATATATCCTTTGTATTATAAGGAAGACCGTAGTATCTATCTATCTATCTATCTATCTATCTATCTATCTATCTATCTATCTATCTATCTATCTATCTATCTATCTATCTATCTATCTATCTAGATGTTCTTCTGACTTTCCACTCAAATAGGAGTATCCATTAATGTTAAACAAATAACAATCCAATATATCGGTTAATGCTAGTTTCGTAAATTTCCGTATAATTCCCTAATATTATCTTCGGTTGAGTTTGTTTCTAGGCAGGTATTAATCGTTCGTTAAAAGGAACATGGAGAATATCTATATAAAGTTTAAATTAAATCTTGTTTACCATGAAATCTTTGGTAGTCTACTGATAAGATACATCTGGTCTATAGACGGCATCTCCTTGGTGTTAGGAGTATGCAGGTTCGATTCCTACCGGAAGATAGATATTTTCTAAACGGTTTCTGGAATGACCAAGGCAGTGTAAATTATAATGTACCATTTAATTATATATATATATAAAATAGACTTTTCACTCAAATACGAGTATCCATTAAAAAATAATAATGTTAATCAAATAAAAATTCATATATGTCGGCTAATATCAGTTATATATATATATATAAATAATGTTTTAGAACATGTACATAATTTCTTCTATATATGTCCTCTTCCCTACAATCATATGTTTGTTTCAGTGTTTGGATTTAAACACTCCCTCAGGGGAAATAAAGGTTTGGAATATGCCCCCAAGAAAAAATAGAGATCCTTAAATATATAAATAGTAACAAGCTCTTAAATCAGAGACACGAAACCACAGTAAACTGCAAGCACATTAGGGACTTAACCCTACAATCATGCTAAGGAATACAAAGAGTTCGATTGATATCCTCATTATAAAAGATAAAAAATGCTATAGAAAAAAATTGATCCAATAAATCCATAAAGGAAGGTCTATCACTAAATCCTACACCAATAACCTTACTTAACACAATAACCTTACTTAAATACAAAAATATTCCGTACTAGAAAAATCAAAATTAAATAAATGGCTCCCAAACTTGAAAAAGAATGAAAATTCATACATTCAAAATCAAGATTAAATATACTACTTCAGAATAATTATATCATACACAAAAATAAACTGTAAGCACACGTAAGATCTAACCCTACAATCACCCCAAAAATACTAGGAATTTGAATAAATATTTTTATTATTATAAAAGATAAAAAATGCTACAGAAAAATCGATGTAATAAATCCTTAAAATAAGAACTAATGCCCGCAAAAATATCTAAATAAATAAAAAATATATAAATAATTAAAAGAAATAAATAAGATTCCAAACGATAATTTATAGAAAAAAGAAGATACCCGAAAAAATCTAAATTGGAAAGAAAAAACACCCCACCCCTATCACGTCTATGAAAACCTTGACACAGGATCAAAGTAAATGCATGAATTAGGTCCACTAACAGCAGACATCAACCAATTAAATGATAGCCGACCATAAAAATGACCACTGAACAGCGCCCTCTTAGAAATCCTAACCAAAATATATACCCAACTAATAAAAAGATAAAACATACATTCCAACAGATAATACCAATAATCAACAATTTCACACTTACACACCAAATTCCTCAAAAGTCTAACGATCAAAACGAGACATTCACTTAATTACCAATAACTCCAACCAACCCCCACGACAACAACGAACCAAATATAAACAGAGAATGATTCCAAACCTTTATTTCCCCTGAGGAACTGTTTAAATCCAAACACTGAAACAAACATATGATTGTAGGGAAGAGGACATATATAGAAGAAATTATGTACATATTCTAAAACATAATTTATAATAAATATTCACTGCTCTATACACCATATATCGAGCAGTGTTTTAAATTAATGTTTTGGACGGAAAAAAATTTCCTTTTTTCTCTCTTCATCCTATACTCACTCTGATATATATATATACCCCTCTGTCACGCAGAGGAGGGGTGATAACCTGTAAGGAAACAGATAATAATCCTCTAAAATATTTTGTCGTCATTTTTAACACTAGACTCTTTTATAATATTACTCAGCAGTAACTATAATATCAATGAAGATTTAGAATAGAGTGGTGGTAATTTAACTCAGGTTTGTGTCAGGTAAGCTTTGGTAATCCGACAGGTAAATGCATTGTCCATGAACATGCTTATAGGTACACGAGTTTGAATCTTGTTAGAATCTAGATATTTATTAATTATTTTTCATAATCATTCCATCCCAAGTAAGGTAGATTCACCACTGGTGAGCAGGCGGCTACTGTAAAAGAAAAGAAGATAATAGAAAGGATAGGAATGAAGGACATAAAATATCGCAATTGATGCAATTGCATTAAAACTTCTGTAGATTGTAACTGTTAGGGAAGCAAGCAAACGGAAAGGACTTCTACAAGGGGGATGTTCCAGGAAAGAAACAGAGTAGAAGAGGCCCATCACATTTAACAATTTTGATGTTAAAAGTATGGGACTTCAGTGCCAATCTAGTAGCATGTGGTCGGAGCCCCAGTGGAAGAAGTTCGTCACAACAGTAGCATTGAAAATACTTGAAGAAAGGACAGATAGAATCTAAATCTTAATACAAACTATTTCTCTAATGCAGACTAAAATAATACTATGTCTTTAATTTTAAAACTACTCCTACATAGAAATTTATGATTTATTGAGTACATTAGTTAGAAAGATAAAATACTACTTAAATTCAAAAGCAGTAAATTTCATTTGTTTATACAACAATAAATTTAATTAAATAGGATATGTTTTAGTGACTTTCTGATATTCATTATTTAATGTTTTCATCGTTATAATTTATGAACCGCCCCAATTTTACTGTTGTAAATTAATTAATTAAATTTTCAAAAATTAAATTACGTTTTTATGAATTACCAAATCGTTACGACGTTGATGAGTCACTAAAATTTTCCAATATGTAAGTATTAATTTAAGCTTACTGTATAACTTTTCGTAACTAGCAACAGAAACAAAATGTGCTAGACTTTTCCTCAATTTGGGAATAATCCTTATATAAAATTATAAATGATAAATCAGTTGCAAAATTTTATTCAGCATATTAAGATTTTGGCATTAGAGGTTGAGAGGCTCTGAATAAAAAACAGTCAACTTATTGTTTTGTTGATATTGGAGATGCTCTTTCACTTGCCTGTATCAATTCAATATATGATTCTTTGATTTATACATTTTTTGTCTCAAAGTGGATGCCAACAAAGCTTATCACTTGAACCAATTGCTCACAATGGGCTAGATGTGATGTGGAATCAAAGAAAGTATCATAACATTTGTTTCTACAAAATTCTGATAAACAGTGCGTTTGTCTGTTATTAAAGCGGACATTGGTAGCGGTTTGAAGAAATGTTTGTTAGAGGTAGGATGAAGTCAGACCATGAGTAATAATAATAGAAATAAGTCAGTGACAGTATATTGCGTTTTCTTAACCTTAAGCAAGGCAGGGATATCATTAGAAGATGATCCCTTAACTGCTTCTTCAAGCGTCACGCATGGTTGGTTTCGACGCAGTAGCCTCTCCATTATTCCTCTCCATTCATCCTCTCGCCGTCACGTTTTTGTATCTGAGAAATGTTAGCTTAAATACATTTTGACCAAACTCTGATACTTTTGTGCGAACATTGGTTTCGGCTGAAATAAAAAATATGTTTGTGTCATCTTTTTTATTAACATTCTTTTCTTTTACATTTTCATATAACGGAATGTATTTGTAGAGCCTGCATGATTTTCAGTATTTCTTAATTACAGTCATTTTATTTTATTTTATTTTTATCGGGACTCACTACATCTTCCTACATATGAAGCCATGAGATATATGCGTTCACTTTAGATTTCAAGAGAAAGAATTTTGTGTTTACGCACTCTGAATGATTTCTAATAATTTGATTGTATTTTAATAACTGTATGAGTGACATGAAAATTCCACGGTTTCTGTTGGGCGTTACTTTGTAAGTATGACTACACAATGCAAACAATTAGAAGTTAAATTCAGTATATAATTCAGAAAGCGTCGTAGTAAATTTGTTCATTTATTTTTCTTGTGAATTCTCGCAGCTCTTCAGAAGTTCTACGGGCAGCGCACGATGACAATCACTATTTTTAGAGGCCTATAATTTTTCAATTTTTTCTTTAGAGAATCCATACCCTCTTGCGAAGGAAATCGACGATAGGATTGGATATCCCAGATGAAAAATATAAACAGTAAGTTGCTTTATGAAGACGGAAATACATCAACGGGGAATGATTGACCTCTTGTGGATTCTGAAGGCAATAGATAGAAAAATGCAGTCCTCTGACGCCAATCTTTTTCATCAACCGGAGCTTTCGTATATTGAAAAACACATACGATCCAGTTTTAACAATTTCCGTAGGATGTTCGGTATTCATCAGCTGAAGCTTTTTTGTCAAGCTAAAAAAAGCTAATATAAGATTATGTTCAAATACATATGCAGTCACATTCTTTTATATTTGAAATAGTCATATTTCACGAAATGGGATTTTGTTTATCATTATTTTAGGACCACTTTCTTAACAGATTGTTTTTCAGAGGAAATAAAGCGTTACTAATCTTAAACGTGATCTATTGTTTCTTTTTTGACAGCAAATCAGACAGCTTTTGGTTTATCGACGTCATCACATCTCGAAAATAAATTATTCATTGGTTTAATTGACTAACATTGAATCTACATATTGTTTCCATGTTTCTGCGTTCTTGTACTTTCAAGATTTTCTAACATAATAGGCCAAAAAGAATAAAGTAATAAATACTGGCATAGACATGTTCTAAAATTTGGAGAGGCAAGACAAGCAAGTGCACCGCAACCTGTTCGAAAAAAATTTAAAATCTTAACACATTTCTACTTTGTGTTTGAAATCGAAATATAAGAAAATAAAAGTACATAATTGCAAAGACAATAAAAATTCTTTATTCATAGGTTTATGCATTCCAAAAACCAAACAGAGTATCGAGAGATAAGAAAATTTCCTTTGGAAACAAAGAAAATGGTACTGCAAGTCTGTCGTTTAATAGGGCAGTAAATGCTGGATAATCTCATCAATGATGAAAAAAAACTTGAAGCAACTGAAATGTGGTTCTACAGAAGGATACTGAGAATATCATGGATCGAACATGTGAGCATCAACGAGGTTTTGGCGAGGATGGAAACGGAAAGAAAACTTACACTTAGCATCAGGAAAACAGAAATATATTGAGGAAGAAGCACTTGGGAAATCTGATGCTCACAGGACAGATAGATGGAAAGAGAGACTGGGTAAAGTACCGCATGACATACTTGATAAGCTTGAGCAAATGGATGACAGACGAGGGTTTGGGAGTGGTAACACGAGAAAGAGTGTTAAGAGCTACAACGGATAGGGAAATGTGGAATGCCATGATCGCCTACGTCCAGAAAAAAACGACACAAATAGAAGAAAAACAGTATCGAAGTTTACGAAATTTTGACAACCAAGCAATTTTTTATCGAAAATATATATCAAGCCAATTTTATAGTAATAACCTTAATATTTTGTTAAAAATATTCCAGATAAAATTCATATAAAAGCTATTACTATTATATAGTTTCTTGTCCGAGTGCAAGAAAATATATAATCATACTCACATGTGCAACGATTCAAGTCGTTAAGTTACCAATTTCTTTTGACTCGATCAGTTGATTTCGTACTGTTCCATTTTTAGGTCGACTCATAAATCTTCAATGTATTTAAAATCAAAACATAATTGGAGGCTGTGGTATTTATATTTTATTTTACACGTAAAGCAAAAACAAAACAAAGACGAAAAATATCTGTAGTTAATCAACATTAATTTTTATCTTTGAGAGAAAAGATAACCTGTCGATGACAGTTGCATATCAATTTGACAAAAATTCTAGTTTACTTTATTTATGTTGTCAAAATGCTTTGAATGTAACTTTGGCGGCTACATTTTTAAATGCAAAGATTATTTAAAATAGAAAGTACAGACATTAAGTACGATTTAAGTAGAATTTTTATCCATGAGTAATCTAATGTAATCTAATAACTTTTATGAAACAATTGTTGTGTTAAAAATACGTAAGTGTAAGACAAAACCCCAAGGTAAAATCCACATATTATCTTTGAAGTCTTATAAATTATTCTTTGATTGAAATATCACAAAATGTTTATACACTAATGCGAGTATAACTTTTATCCCATATAATAGTGTAAATATATATTTTATATTTTTATGTGTTCAAAATTTTAAAAAATTGACTCAAATAGTTGTGAGTTCAATACCGGTCCTCAGTAGAGGTGAACAACACACTGAAAGTTTAAGTTACTGAAGGGAAAAAACCAAAACTGCGATATTCTGAAAAGGCATGGCACGTGGAACAAGAGCAATTTATATCGGTGTACTAAATAAAGTGTCCGTTTCAAAATTCCAATGTATCTCACCTGAAAAAAGGACGGAGCATATAAAGGCCAAAAAGTTGTAAATATGACTATAAAGGTAAATACAATAATCCGAACAATGTAGTGTAAACTTTTTTTTATTTGAGAAAAATATTAGTAATAATTTCGAGAATAAAATTGAAATTTTTGCAAGTGCACGAATTAAATTAAAGCGATAAAACTGAATATTAAAAAAAAAAACAGTTACAAAAATGAAAATATCATAAATTTGGTAATATCGATGGTAATAGGGTGTGTGTGTGTGTGTTAGTGTATCCTTATAGTAACAAACCCTACTCCTCCGAAATCCTTAATCCGATTTCAACCAAAATTGGATCACTTGTTGATCATGACATGAACCTTTGACGTATACAAAAATATTTTGAACCAATTTACAGTGTACGGCAGAAATCACCGAAACGTTTAGAATTTACGAACTCTTTTCCTCCGAGACACTTATACGAATTCAATCGTGTAACTTGTAGATAAAGGTCTAAATCTTTCATGTACACAATTTTTTTTTCGAATCATTATACAAGGTTTGTCAAAAAATCAACAAAAACATAATTTCGGGTGTTCTTGTGCGCACTTTTATACATTTCTCCAACATGCTTCACTTAAAATCGTGTCACTGGTAGATCAAGCTTTGATGCCTTGATATGCGAACAAAACCTTTAATTGACACACAAGTGGCGGCAAAATTTAATCGAAAATGTTAGTTTTTAGGATCGTTTATTTCTTCGAAACAGTTGTATTTAAAAAAATGGGGTCCTTTTGTTACTTCTGCCTTGTCATATGCCATAACAATTTCACGTTTCTACAAGGTGCCAACCCCTTCCAACGTTGCAAAGAAAATCCAGTTCTTTTGCGTCACAACGTCATCGCGTCACATTACAGGCTAACCTAACGCCCGCCAATTCCCGTTCTTCCAGTTGTACATACGTTATTCCCGTTTATTGGCAAAATTGACCAAGCATGAATCCCGTTTTACAAATACAACAAAAACTAATATTTACCTCACATTTTAACTGACGCGTCACGGCAACCTTAACCTTATATTTATAAATAAACACTTGACCTTACCATTTCAACATTACCACTAAAACAATCCTGAGCAACGCCGACATATATAGTTAGTACAGAAATACTAGATTAAAAAAAAAGAAAAAACGTTTTATTTGTCATGTCTCATCAGAGTTCATTCAAGGACGAGAAATGTGCTCAAAACTAAATGGTACTACATTAACTAAATGTTATAACAATAAATGTATACGAATTACAGAATAATCACATTTAATTTAAGCAACAACTTTTGTCTGCTTACACAGAGATTGCAATTAAGACTTATAATAAATGCGTATATAAAAGCCGAAAAGTTGTAAATGTTTTACAATTAACCTCATAAGTACCTACAACATATCTTGATTATATGACAGGGTGCATTACTGTTCTTTTAAAAGACATTCATCTATTACTGAACCATTTGTCTTCGCGCCCACCTATGTAAATTGTCCACTGTACCCTTATAAATTTTGGCGGATTGACTCTTTTTTTTCTAAACTTTGACAAAATCTGCCTATATTGCCTTTACTGACATTCGAATTGGTACCTTACCGAACTGGTAACATGGAGAGCAAGAACATCCTTTTAATCTGTCTCAACATTGTTCCGGGAAGAAACATATGTAGATTTACAGGCAGATATGTTTTGCACACATACATAAATCTGCCGAGAAAAACTTGTACTCACGTCATCAAGCCGCAGTATGCACAAACAGACAAGGCATTTGTTAGATGTAACAAACATTGTAGGTCTAAAAAACTGTAACATTTTTACAAAATATTAGCTTTTGCAATATTCAACGAGTAACTTATTTCGCTCAGATCTTTAATAAATTCACTTTCTTATTTTAATTTTGTTTTCAAAATATATTACCAGGTTCTGCTAGAACAAGAACTTAATCAGGTCAAACTTTTGCTGTCTTGAACTATTGGTTTCTTTTTCGCAAATCTGGGTGCAATGTTTCAGGTACTTGATAAAATATCCTAGCTTCGTTATCTAACACTAAGAAAGAGTCATTGATATATCTAACTTAATAGGCTTTTTAATGCGTGAAATTAAATCTTGTTCATAAAAACCAACAAATATATTTGCAATCATTAGCCCCAAACGAGTACTTATACATGTCTCGTTTATTTACCTATACTTTACCTTATCGAAGCTAAATTCCAAACATGGTAGCGAACTGCATTAAGATGGCTTCCGAAATATGAGGGCCGGAGAACAAAATGATCATGATATTATGCATCGGCGCAAACATCAATGATTTTTTGCACATGCACACATATAAATAAAATACTGATGTCGAATGTTCACAAGCATATACAAACTGAAAGGGCAGTTCTATATGTTGAAATGTTAAATGTAACCGACACTTCTACTAGAATAGTTTCTTTTCTTGTTCTTTCTGCATGTGCAACTCCTTTCCATTTACTTGTTTTCCTGGTAGTTACAATTTCCGAAAATTTAGATGCAATATCAATTGCTATCTTGATGAATACTGTTTTTTGTTTCATTTCTTCAATATCCCTCCTGTACTTACACATTTCTCTTACTGTAACCCTTAGCCCAAGAGTGGCAGTCCCACCTCGACTGTGGTGAAATGATTAATATATATATATATATATAAATATATATATAATTATTTAATTATTTAGGTTTTGGTCATAATTAAATTCGACCAGTACGCAGTTGTATTAAAATATTCAATACAATTATATGATAGAATCTTTGAATATTTTTACAGCTGCAAACGTTTTTCTACCTTTCGATATCTTCAGGCGATTTACAATAACTCCTTTTACCGTCTTTGTAAACCCTCTGGTACCAGGGATCCTTTATGAACGCGCAATTTTCAAAATTAAGAGAAGTTACTTATAGAACTTAGAACACTTTCATCCATGATTGTATGATCCTAATAGGTACTTTTTGGTATAGTCAAACTTGGTTTTTTACATTTACTTACATTTTTTCCTGGCAACAGTCTACATATTTTAACCACCGATGTAAGGTTTGGCTGTTTTTGTTGAGGTTTTTTCCATATTTTAATTTCAATTTCCACACATAACTAGCCAATTTTTTTTACACTTTTTAAAGTTTTCTAGTTTAAATGTAGACTGATGGTTATTCCATTTAGCCTTAAAAGTATCTTTGGTAGATCCCAAATATGTCTTGTTTTGACCATTTTAAGTCATGTACCTTTGCTTTGTAAGTAACGCTTTTTGTATTACAAAGTCCTTGAAGTGGGCATTGATTTTTGTTACTACAGTTACATTCCTTAAAAATGATGTTGTTTTGTATGTTATATTTAGGTTTCTAGCGTTTTTTTTCGTTATGTAATTTTCTAAATTACTAGTTGAGCTATAACTCAGTTTGATTGTATTCCTATTGAAAATTTTGTTTACTTCTGAGCTTTTTGGGAAGTCTTTATCAATCAGTGTAAAATATATTAGCCTTATTTAGGTTTTTACTTAGTTAAATAAAGGGTTGAACCAGATAATGTTTTTATTTCTATTATTGTTTTTAATTTGTCTGATTGGTGGGTGTTTGTATTCTAAAATGTTGATAAGACCAGATTTTCTTAAGGCATCTTCATAATAATTCTATTTTTATCAAATATTGCTTTGTTTGACGAGTTTTTGATAGTCTGTGCTTTATTCCATTATGAACGTTATTTATTTATTTATTTAAAGTTGCCTTTGCTTTCATGTGCTGAGAGACATTGCCAGTTTGTAAATTTAATTCTACATCTAAATATTAAAATAATTTTCTATTTGTTTCAACTAATATTTCAAAATCTAGATCTTTGAAGAGTTTGTAAAGTATTTTACTTGTGCTATCATTCTTTTTTTTTTTTTTTGTTTTCTGGTGCTATCATTAATCCGACATCTTTGAATAATCTTTAGTTGTCTATGTAGGTTATTTTGGTGATTTTATTTAAGATATGTATTCCCATCAATTCCGAAATTTCGGCTTCGTTCTACAGGCCTTGTGGTACATCAAAAGTGCCTTATTTGATTTTTTAATCCCTGTTTTACCATTATAAAAAAGTATGGGTTTTTGACAATATATAATTATATTAATATTTTCTGATATGCTATTACTATCTATGTAAAATTATATGTATATATGTATTTTTCTGTTTGTTTTATTTGTGTAAATATATGAATATATATACATGGCTACATGGGTTTGTTTACGTATAAATGAATATATGTAGGTGTGCACGAGGGTTTATGTACTAGTAAACATATTGATATGCTTTACATTCATATGTGTGTATATGTGTGTGTGTGTGTATGTTTGTGTGTGTGTGTGTATGTTTGTGTCTGTGTATTTGTGTGTATATATATGTATCTATGTCTGCATATATATATATATATATATTCTTGTTTATGCATGTAGGTATATATGTGTGTATATGTTTCTGTGTGAGTGTTTTTGTGTCTATTTGTGGGTATTTATAACTACAGTTCTCTGTCATGTATGTGGTTTTATTGTGTATATGCTGCTTTATGGGTTTTTTATGTTGTGCACGTATTTTGATTTCGCAAGTAAATTTGCGTGCGTATATATTTAATTATATATATATTTATACACTGGAATATGACTATGTTCATCTTGACCATATTTAAAATTTCTCTAGTCCACTTTATCATCCGACTTCAGATTTGCTTAAATCTAATATATGTAGTGTTCACAGACGTTTCTTAATCTGGCTCTGAATCGAATGGATAAATTGACCATTCGCTAAAACAATAGTTAAAAAATTATATATATATATATATATATATATATATATATATATATATGTGTGTGTGGGGGGGGTCTATATATGTACGAGTTTATGTATTTATGTGTGTAAATATTCGCCTTTTTGTCCATGTGTGGGTATATATATGTATATATATATTAATACAGGTTTCATTGAATAATATACACAAGTTCTGTCTATTTATTTCGTGTAAGATCCGTTCGTATGATCTGATTAGCTTGATAGTGTTGTCATGGAAAGACGACAAAAAATCGCAATAATTGTTGATTTTTTTTATCAGGTCTGAGCTTTCGGCTATATATATATTCATATATATATATTACGAAATGTTATAAAATGGATTAAGTCCAACATATTTTTATTTATTTTTGAACATGATTTTTCTCAAACAAATTGCTCAATTAATCATATGAGACGTCTTTCTGTCTTCCCTCAGCATGGCTGATGTTAACGTCCAAGAGAGTGTCTCGTTGCACCTTCTGGGGCTAACATTCTTTACGCTGAGATGAAATGGAAAGATTATATTGAATCAATTGCTAGGACTGCTGCTAAACTTTGGTTTATCATGTCGTGCCAGACAATTTTTCTCTCCAAAATCTTATAAATTTATGAGTCTACCATTTGTCTATGCATTGAATATTTCTGCCACCTTTACTCTGGTGTTCATGCTATACATTTAGAAATTCTCAGTAAAATCTAAGGAAGAATTTGTAATGTTATTGGTCCTGGTGGCATCTCATTTTTAGTCATTTTTCCCATCGGCGTAATATAGCAATGCCCTGCCTTTTCTATAAATACTTACATTTTAATTGTTCTGGTAAATGTTTTTTGATTTTTGGGGTAGGAAAGAATGTTGTTTTTCGTGTAAGAAATATTGTGATTATTTGGGTCAGTAACCGTGGCTAGCTAAGTTTAAGATAAGAAAGATTGGAGACCACCCTTCCCCTATGTATTATTTTGGTCTTGTGCCACATTAAAATCAAAATAAATATTACTTTTCTTTCTAGATGTTATGAATTCAAGCACAGTACTAGACAGGCGGCCAAGTGCCATAATTTTACAGTTGAAATGACCAGATGTAACCATCAATTCTGTGCTAACAATTTCTTCTCTCGCTTAAAATCTTTTTCACCTACTTGCTTTCTATACAACTTTAATCTTCAAAGATTTAAATATAATATCAAGCGTTATATTCCATTTTAATCCGTTTTCTTTATTGTTTTCTCTCTTTAACAGTGTTTTCTTTTTTCAAGTACTCTAACACCCGTTGCGTTTTCCTGACTTTATTCCATTGCTTGGGAATAAACCATAGAAAAGAAAGCTAAAATAACTTATCATTTATGCAGCAAGCAACACATTCTGACATTTATTCTATAAAATCCTAAATAGTCCCATATGAAGAATTTTTGTGGGTGGAAAAATGATTCATATTTACAATGTCGAATATTTGCAAGAAAACACAAACTGACTGTTCATTTTAGAACCTGCATTTATTTCTTAATACTGTAGAAATAATATAAATAGTAGAAAACATTTAGAATTTTAGGATATACACACACACACACACACATATATATATATATATGTGTGTGTGTGTGTGTGTGTGTGTGTGTTTGAGCAATATTTTCTTTTATGCATGTTTTATTAAAAACGACAGACAAGGTATTATCATTAAGTTTTTGTATGTAATTTTTCATGCATTCTTTATCTTTTTTCTTTTCAGAACTCATTTTATATGAGAATTGTCAAAAGGCCTTGTACCTTTGAGTGTTTTCGGCTATACTCTTAGCCATTATTAAAATGAATGACATCGGACGGAACTGTTATGGGAAAGGTGCAATATGCAATCTTCAGTTTTGTGGTGGTGTGGCCAGTTTAATTGTTTACAGATTTAGATAGTTGAGGAACACAGTTCTTTAAAGGAGATCAGGCGCGAGTTTAAATGAGATCCTTTAAAGAACTGTGTTCCTCATTTAAGGATCTCATTTAAACTCGCGCCTGATCTCCTTTAAACACACATCGCGATCATTTAGGACGTATTCAAACAACGTGCAAACCGTGTTCTGAATTTAACATACACTTGACACTATAAACTTTAAAAAACATTTACAAGTATACATATAAAACAAAATTCATTATTACTAATAGCTAATATATCCGAAAGCGCTCGAAAGTACAAAACTTTAGATATCGAATATTAGTGGTAAGTCAACCCAAAATATTAATTAACCCCCCCCCAAAAAAAAGAATTTATATTTATCAAAATTCTCGGAGAGTGAGGCGCTTCCATCGCATTCCATTTGGGTAACATTTTCGATCACCTTAAATATAGGTGAATTGGTTTCGTTATTTCTGTGTGTTGTGTCTACGGTCGCGCTCACCTCGATAACAAGCCATAAACAGATTTGTGTAAAAATGTCACTGTAAATACCTCGAGTATCATCCGCACTTACGAAATGTGAAGAACTAATTTTTGTTAATTTTTCATTCTGACAGAGTTGCTGCGAGGCAAACTAATTTAATATTCATTTAAAATTTATAATTCCAAACAAGTTTTAAAAATTTAATAGAAAGCAAACAAACATTAATTTTAAATTAATGCTTTCCTGGGGTGAATTAATATCTTCGAATATCAACTACATTATTTGGGGTGAAATAACAAATAATTTTTCTCTTTTACTTTGTGCTTGTCATATTTGCTTCGTAAAATTTGTTTTGATTTCAAACTTAGCCTAAGATGAGAAATTTTATAATTGTCTCAATTATCTTACCTCTTAAGGTTCAAAGTTTAAACAGTAAATGAATAAACGCCATTAGGTTTAAATAGAGGACAGGATCATCAAATATATTCTATTTCATACTTTAATCATTAGCTGTTTAATTTCATCATAAATGCAAACGATTCTAATTTTAGGATTGTTTATATTATCAGAAAATTCATGGATATGTGTTATGCTTGTCACTAAAAACATGTAAAAAAATATGAAAATGAATTAGCCAAATGAAATGTTACAAGGAAAGTGTTTGCTATCCACAGGCAGGTTGAAGTAAATATTACTTTTATCCTAATATCTTTCACCTACTTATTTATTTACCGATGACGTGTGCTGAGCATGCTTCAGAGCGAATATGTGAAGGACAAAGTAGTTTCAAAGAAAATACAAGGACATTTAAAATCAGGACATCGTTGAAATAATAAGATCCATGAAGAAGCTCTAATTCGTGGTGGATGTTGCTGTGTCACAATCCTACTCTAAAAAATTCATTCTATCTTGTGTATTGTTATTGATCATACCCATGATTAAGTGAGCCTTCACGGCAGCCAAATGTTCAAAATATTTGATTTCTTCCCAAGAAAATTAGTTTCACAAAAACAGATTAGAATGGCGCACAGCAAATGGTTTATTAAATGAGTTAGTGCTTGTACGCAAGAAACGTAAATATTAAGCGAATTAGAAAAAGAAAGAATGAATAATTTTATTAAGCATATCAAGTAAGAAATGTGATCATTGAATCTAGATCTCATTATACGCTTGCGTATATGTTCAACTTGAATATCTAGACATAACTATTATATCTACTATGCTAAGTCAGACGCGTAGTTTGAAAGCGATTGAGTGAAAGAGAATAAGAAGTATGGTTTATAGTGAAGAAGAATACAATCTAAAGCAGTGGTTTTTAAATATTATCTACCACCTATTTGGATATCAGGCGACATCTCTAGTACCCAGTTCCTACTTTTGTTAGATTTAGTAATACTGCAAATTCAAAACAATCACTAAATTAGCGCAGTAAATACATATGAATTTCGTAAAATATGTGAAAATAACTCAATATTGCTAGATTAGCGACATGAAAATGTAAATTTACAATTTTAATAAGATGGATGTTGAAGAGGTATCAGCTTCTCAACATCAGGCTGGAAGGTACCGCGAAGCCATCTTCGATGCCCGCATTAATTAATTTGTAATCTTTGTTTGTAAAGGACTTGGTTAACTGCACTGAAATCTTATTCTACTAAATATAATGCTAAAAAAAGTATAAAATACAGCATGACTTTGTTTCATAATCTAGGATAGCGGTCAGAAAATTTTACTTTTCTGTAACCGAAATTTAAACATTGGCCTCAGCTCAATGTCATGAAACTGGTTATTCCTTTACCATTTATTTCCTCACTGTTGATATCTAAGAATAGAAAGATCACTCAGTCTGGTATTTTAAAGAAATATTTTGAAATATGACACCTGTCAATGCATCTTATTTGCGCAAGATACTTGAAGGATGTCTGGTATGTTGCTGTTCTCAAATTCAGAGAGTCTTGAAAAACAGAAAAGACACGGAGATGTAAATTAACTTCACAAAACTTTGCTTACTTTTCAGAATCATTCACAATGCCATTATTGCTGTCTCTTTATTTTTCACAGATAACAGAATTGAAGTTTTGGAAAATTCTAACAACTGTGTTAAGAAAAGACATAGAAACTTTCTCGACAGTTCCGTTTTAATAGTTATTTATGCACGACAACCGTCAGTCTTAGAAAAATATTTCGGAAATGTTGGAAATTTATAGCGTGTGTCTTGATTATATTTAATGTTTTGTTAATAGTGCTCATTAATTGATAAAGTCGATCAATTATCAAATATTAATTATCTTGCTCGTATATTATCTAGTGCGTCGTAAACAACCAGTAATCCAAGATGACGACCTTATCGGTGGTTCACCATATGTTACAAAAACAATAATGTTGATATGCTGGATGTCTTTTTTTTAGAAGAAATCTCAACAACACGAAATACTGAATTCTTTATTGTTTTTTTCACTTGATTTGCAGAAAAGTTTAGAGCTGGATATTTTGTTATTTGAGAGTCTATCTTATTAACTGTATCAGCGATTTTATTTGCTATTAATCTCGCATCCTTCTGTTCTCTTCTTCCTAAAAGTTAAAATGCTACAACGCTCAGCCGATTTTGTTATCAAGATGACATTTAAAGAGACCAAACTGAACAACCTACATGGAGGTATAGTGCTTTTAAAACTTGATTCACGGGTTCATCTTTCGAGTCAGAAGATACGGAATATTTATTAGTGTATAAATACAATAACTGTGGTACATGGCCTAAAAGTGGGCTGGGTTGAGGCTGGTCTACACTGTCTATACTATACCTAGGATAATCACATTCACGACCTAATCACTCACAACAATTCCTTCATATTCCACCAAAAAATCGTCCATCTTTTTACAGTTCAACATATGCCATAATACCACATATTTAGAGAGGTGAGTAAAAAGGTGAACAAATCCATGACAAAAATCGATTCTATATACAATAGTACAGAAATATGTTAAAAAATGAAATGAAATAAGAACAAAATGTGTAATGGAATTAAATACCAAAGTCAAACTAGAATATAACAAAATATTCAAGCTAAAATAAACAAATATTAGTAAAAACCGTCTACCCCCAAAAATTTCAGAATGGTTGCTGTATTCTGCCAAAAGGCGAAATTATGTAACAAACTCGGTAACGGAGAGGGAAAGGATAAAATAAGTAATGGAGTGGGAAAATCAGAGATTGACCCAGTCAAGATGGAAACAAAAATTCTGGGG
The DNA here is from genome assembly GCA_037127315.1 of Ascarosepion bandense. NCBI lineage: Eukaryota > Metazoa > Mollusca > Cephalopoda > Sepiida > Sepiidae > Ascarosepion > Ascarosepion bandense. The sequence continues at coordinate 976,155 of JBBBDQ010000222.1, forward strand.
AGGTTGGGGACCTTGACATGGATCATGAGAAAAAGGAAGCCGAGAACAGACTAGGAACAACTTATGACATTAACTAGGTACACAAACCAGGGAAGGTATTCAGGAAACCGACCCGTAGTGACAAAGGGGAAAAAAAGAAAATACAGACTGGCTCCTTTCACGTGAACCACACTTGAGACAGTTACCCATCTTTGCTGAAACCTCTCGATATCAAACGCTTTCTATCAGATCTGATCTTCATCTTAAGCTGAAACTCAATTTAATTAGATTCTGATAAATTTAATTAGATTCTGATAAAAATAACGTTCACATCGCAAGATTCTCTCCAAATCCTCATTCTTGCTACGTCAGAAACACCAAATCCAAATCAATCGACAGGTATGCGAAAACTCATGGTTGCAGAGGTATATACTTCTATGATACAGTATTTACACTATTTACATTATTCGGACTATTGTCCTCATCTACGTTGCCATATACTGTTAAAAACAGAATATCTACTGAAATACGAGTATCGATCAAAAATAATGTTCAAATATATATATATATATATAATATAATATTCAAATATATATATATGTATATATATATATCTATATATACAATATGTATATATATATATATATACAATATGTATATTTATTAATGCATATATATCTATATATACATGAATGAATATACATATTGTCCTACGTCTATGGCATGACTCGAAGTTGCATGAGTTATGCAATCATCAGGTGCATATTGTATCTTATTTTTATTCTTATTCAAAATTTTGTACATGTAATATTTAAATTTTTAAGACTCATAATTTACTTTTCTTTGATTTTTCTCCTTGCATTTTATTATTTTCTATTTTTTAAAATTTTTACTTCACTTTTAAATTTTAAATTTAATTTGAAATTTTTATCTACATATAACCGCAGAATATTAAAATTTTAGTCTTGTTATTAAAAGAGCAGTATTTTAACTTTATAAGATTCAAGTACCATAAACATCGAGTGAACTTAAATTGTCAGTTTGAAATGTTCACTTGATAATTGCCTAACGCATAAAAATCCGGGTCGTGCCATAGACGTAGGATGATATGTATATTCATTAATATATATATATATATATATATATACATATATATATATATATATATATATATATATATATATACATACACTCCCGATCAAAAATTTAATACCACTTAAAAATCTTTAAAAAGAATTTTTTAATTTTTTTACGGGTAGATTTTAAACTCCTCCCACTTAAGGTTACCAATACTACAATCTAAAAGGTTATGGAAACAAAAAGCTATATTCCAAATATTTTATTTAGAAATCTACATTTTTATAAAATGAGGCGATTTACACATGACCAAAATTATAAGACCATAGAAAAAAATTCTACGAAATTGTACAAAAAGTGTATGAAAAGTGGATGAAAACATTCAACAAACAAATTTAATAATGAGTTCTACCTCCACTGCTTTTGGTTACTTCAAAATTTCTGTCAGGTATGCTAGAAATAGGCGTCTCCATTAAGGTGCGGGGGATGTTGCTCCAGCTTCTGAAGATGGCTTCACGAAGTTCATTTTTTGTTGAATATTGTTTGCCATTTTGATAAACATCTCTTGTCATCCATCCTCAAACATTTTCAATTGGGTTCAAGTCTGGTGAGCATGCAGGATGTCCCAAGAGATGGACACCATTTTCTTTTAGAATGGTCAAGGTCCGTCTTGCAGCGGGGATTGCAGCATTATCCTGTTGGAATAACCATCCATCCCACACAAACAATGGCCTTCCATTTGTAGCATGCTAACATCACCAGCCACTGTCTGACGACCCTACACCACCTGGAGCTCCATCGTCCTTGTGTAAGAAAAGGCACCCCATACCATTAGGGACCCTCCACCAATATGACGTGTGGAGAAAATTTCAGGAAGCATGTTTTTGTTATGCCAATATCGTTGGAAGCCATCAGGACCATCTAGATTGAATTTTTTCTCATCAGAAAACAGGACTTTCTTCCACTTCTCAACGTCCCATCTTTGGTATTCACAACCAAACTTTAAGTAGTCCACATTGTGACGTGGAAGCAGCCGAGGAATTTCTTTACGCTTTTTATTTATCATGGCTTTTTGTCGTAAGTGTCGTCTGATGGTTTACGGGACTGCAATCAGCTTCTGTGACTGCCTTAATTTGACTAGAAGAAAGTCCCTCGTCTTTCATTACAACCCGTCTTATTCTCCTACTCAATGCAGGAGAAATTTTTTGGGGCCTACCAGAGGATTTGGCTTCTACATAATTCTCACTGTTCTTTAGAAAGTTGCAAATCACAGTTTTACTGCGATTTACCTTAGCTGTGATCGCCCGCTGTGACAAACCTTGCTTATGGAATTCGAGAATTTGAGAACGCGCAACTTCGGTAAGTTTGCTTGCTTTAGGCATGGTAACACCTTTACGCAGTGATTGCTAATCTCTAACTGAACTAAAAACATTGGAATTACCATAGACCTAACAATTTATACCCCTGGTCTTATAATTTTGACCATGTGCAAATCGCCTCATTTTATAAAAATGTAAATTTCTAAATAAAATATTTGGAATGTAGCTTTTTGTTCCCATAACCTTTTAGATTGTAGTATTGGTAACCTTAAGTGGTAGGAGTTTAAAATCTATCCGTAAAAAAAATTTCTTTTTAAAGATTTTTAAGTGGTATTAAATTTTTGATCGGGAGTGTATATATATATATATATATATATATATATATATATATATATATATATAATACAGCTATGTTTATACATTGAGTACTCTTTTATTAACACCTAAATAATAATACTATATATGCACAACTTCCTCATATGTATATTTTTTTATTTACGTCACTATATATATGTATATATATATTATTTATGAAAATGTTTGAAATATTCCATTTTGGTCTTTCACAGTTTGAAAGAGCAATTTTATTTTTGACCTTATACTTTTCCCTTCACACTATTCTTAAAAATAAACCGATTCGATTTTTCATTATTTTTTGTGAGATAGTAGATAGTGAAACTATATAAAAAGGTTAATACATACACTTTACCACTTTCTTCTCCTCTCAGTAAAATATTCACTCGCCATCTGATAGCCAGAATAGCTAGAGAACGAGTAGCTATGACCAGCTAAGTCAAGGTAAGACATGCTTAGTACCCAACTACCACGAATGTAAGGTATTGGTTAGTTTAGATCAGCCGCTCGAGCGTACGCGCTCGGTATACCATATTAAAAATCAAACTTGTGTCACAACTTGCCTCATTAGAGCAGCCTGGGTAAATAAAACCTTTACCACTTTCTTTAATGTGGTGTTATAGTTAATAAGCCTGTTTATTGACGAATTACAACTGAGTAGTAATTTTCATTCTCACGGGGCGCTGAATACTTTCGACTGTGTGGCTTAGTAAATCGTAACCACTTTGTTGTCTATCAGCGTGTAGTTATGCATCGCTCAAGTTTCATTAGAAATGCACCATTTCAACCTTAGTGTTTCCAATCAGAGTTCTTTGTAGTAGCTTAGTCGCAATAAAATATTAAATTCAGTGGAAGTAGGCGATTTCATTTAATTTCTAACAGCACTTGTATGCTCCCACTTCATTCAGTGTGAATTTTAGGCCTTAATTGCGATTGATCTCGGTGTCTGTGTTTTCCGATTAGGATTATTAATTCTGATTATAGCATTTCTGCAGTTTGTTTTTGTTGGTAAACATAGGATCACTACAAATTCCACGCCCGTATTTATCTCTTTTTTGGATTGTCCGTCTCTTCATTATGTGTACTTGAGGTAATATACTTCGTGTGTTTGCATTTGTTAGTTACTGCTAAATTTTAGGCTAAAGATAATTTCAAATTCATTTGAAATAATTAAATAGCATCTCCTTTGTAAAATATTACTTTTATTTGCAATATATTCAACCACAGTTTATCATTAAAAAAATAAATGAAAATACGTATTTGAATACCGGTTTAAAACATTTTCAGAGTCAATTTATGACGGTGAGCTAAATAGTTCATAGGCTGACTACAAATGAGTGATACTAGAACTTTGAAATCATGCATGCATTAATTTAAACTGTTCTTATTAATAATCTCCTTCTAAGTAAATTGATATCTGACAGTTCAAATAAAACTTAAAAATAACAAGTAATGATTTCTGTTGAAAATGGACAAAATGTTGCATATATCAAGTACTTGCACAAAAAGAGTTTAGCCCGCAAGAACATTAATGCTGACATTAGGGTATTACTCTCCAGCTTTATTGGCAGTGCAAAAGTGAGCAGTTGAATTCAGAAGAGAAAGTAAGTTTTAAAGATTTAAATGTTTTTATCATTATATTGCGGGGAATCCACTAAAACATTTTGATTACCTACAACGTTATCTTATAATCACGGAAATTTAATAAAATTCAAAGGAAATTATTTGTGTATAGAATTTTGAATTATTTGTAAATGTTGATACATATCGAGGTTTTTTTTTACGTTCGCTGACTAATATACGAAAACTCATACAGCATATACTTTGTGATTAAGAAATACATGAAGCTAGAAATTTTTTCGTGTTTTCAACCACACACGCTTTCGTCTGTCAGTGATCGGTTAAAAAAAATCACTAACCCAGCAAGATTAACGGACATCAGTGCTTCAAAATTCAGGTTTTATACTCATGTTTTATAAAAATGTGTTTTACTTTATTCTTTGCAAACAGTTAACGATGTTTCAAATCCAGTTAATTAAAATTAAAAGTTTTTTTAAAAAGATATTGAAATATTTTGGCTCGATTATCAGTGAAAAGTGTAAAACGGAGAAGCATCTGAGAAGACCTCTTTAAGTTGATAATATGATTGTTGCGTGCTTTGGCCCTTTCAGTCGTTCTGCATACCTGCGAATCTTGATCATTAACTGAATAATTACATTGCGAACAAATGAAATGCTATAGAACCATCTTAAGTATCTCATATGTAGACGGCATACAAAATGACTCAGTGCGAGACACCATCAAACAAGACACAAAGTATGTTGGTAGCCGTCAAGAAGAGAAACATGAACTGCTACGGACACGTCATAAAAGGCAACAATCTTTTCATTTTCATCTGACAGGGTTCGGCTCACGGCCACATCACGCTGAAACACCGGTTTTTGTACGATCCCCGATGTTAAGCAATCACGTGCTTGGTTAGTACATAGATGGGTTACCCCTTGGTGGCACCAGGTGATGTAAGCTTGGATGTGTGGATAGTGTAATGGATAACAATTGAAAATTGAAGAGATTCCGTCGGGTTTGTTATATTCACTTACGCGTATGTATCCCTTCGTCTATCCCAGCAATGGAAGTATTTAAATGAGTAGAATCAATGGTATCACTTAAATGAGTAGAATCAATGGTATCACTTAAATGAGTAGAATCAATGGTATCACTTAAATGAGTAGAATCAATGGTATCACTTAAATGAGTAGAATCAATGGCATCACTTGAATCAGTAGAATCAATGGCATCACTTGAATCAGTAGAATCAATTGTAGCACGGGAATAACTAGAAACAAAAGTTACACTTGAATCAGTAGAATCAATGGTAGCAGATGAATCAGTAGAAACAATAGTCACACTTAGATTAGTAGAATCTATAGTAGCACTTGAATTAATAAAATTAAATGTAGCACTTAAATAAAGTAGAATCAATGGTAGCACATGAATTAGTAGAATCAATGGTAGCACTTGAAGCATTAGAATCAAAAGTAGCACTTGGATCAGTAAATCATTGTTATCTACAAACGTTCTTTCAATTTTCTAAAATAATTTTGGCTTAAAATAACCTGCGAAATGTTGATAAACCGTGAAAGAAATCAGTCAAACCTACAAAATTTATTTAACCGTCATCAAAAAAAGTGGTAAACAGAAAAGGTGGGCTGACAATTTCACTGAGTGAACTTGAAAATCATTTACAGAGGCTCAAACATTGACGACTACAGAAACTGTGCAATCACTTTGCGACATTGCGACTACCTCTGGTGATAGACCATATGATGATGATAATGTTAATGTCACAACAATGGGAATATAAATCACAGGTATGATAAATTTAAACTGAATCATTTTAGTAAAAAATAATTTTCTGTTTTATTCAGAAAATAAATATCCAACGTCATTTTTAGAGCGGGTTCTCTTATTAAAAACAAAAACAAATAACAAAAACAACTGTATAACAAAATCAAACACGAGTAGTAATCCAGTTTCTTCTTAGTGGTGTAAGAGGAGCCTAAAAATCTATTATAGATGTAGTTCGGCTGACAAATGCTAGAAATTTAAAAAAAAAGGAAATACAAGGGAACTGATATTTTCAATCAAAAGGAGATCACTAAAATGAAACAAAGAAGGTATGAAGAATTTATCACTCATAAGATAAGAGGAAATGGACAATTTACGAGCTCAGTCAGTTAAGTGCATTACGTGATACACGCTTGGGCTACTATATCTCAAAAGAGACATGACTGATTGAGCAGAAAATTTTCCTGAAAGGTACCATTATTTCTTCGGTAAACTGGTTTCAAACCAAGGATACAGAACTCAATCTGTCATGTTATTTAACCCATAGATGGAGGAAAAAGATGATTAATACCTTTCCTAAGTTAATTGAAATGGAATTAAAACTCGACTCTTCGATTTTCCGTTCCGAACGGGTATCCACTGCACCACAACATACATCTAATAATCAACTAAACGAAATTGAATGATTATGTAGCACAAGGACGCGGTATGTCAATGTGGTAAAAATTTCTTAGATAAATAAAGGAAATTTTTGGGATCCATGATTGTCTCACAGAGCAAATAATATGGAGGCATTACAGAAGTCTGGAGATAACTGGTTAGGGATAAATATTAAATGTTGAAATTTCATATATTATATTTTCGTTAAATTTTTAAAACTTTCTCGAAAAATTAATTTAAATACTTCTGTACAATCTGGGAAGAGAGAAACATATATAGACAAGTAGTTATTTCTAGTTTTACTTCAAATTTCCAAGCAATTGTGTAGTCATACAATAGATTTAGCATAATTTAATCATTATAAGATCAGTTTAACACACTTTTATGCCTATAAGATCATTGTAACATTATTCTTTGTTGTAAATAACTTTAACAAAATTTTATACTTTTAAGGTCAGTGTAATATAATTTTGTAGTTATACAATTGATGAAACACTTATAAAATCAGTGTAACCCAATTGTATCCACATTAAATCAAGGCACCATGATGTTGTAACGAAATTCAGTACTGATAAAATCAGTGTAACACAATTTTATGCTTATATTAAAGAGTAAAGTTTTCTTAAACACTGTCTTTTCTTGTGTACTTGATATGTGAATATCAAGAGTAGAAAATAGAATTTGGAGAGAAAAAGCGAATATGGAATATTTAAATTTCCAGTTTTAATCAAAATCACGTTTTTTGAATCATTAGATACACCTTACGGAGGGTAACTTTGTCTTAATAAACTCATGTGTAGACCGGTAGAAGAAAGAAATTCTAACCTTACCTGACATTGAATGTGTTTGTAGTCAAGTGCTCGAATCACGTCTTATTAAACGATAGTTTTTTTGAAAGACGACGCAGGATCGAATCCTGTAGAAGACTGTATTTTCATTATTACGTGTTCTTGCGTATGCAGCAAGTAAACGAAAGAAATTACTGTTTAAAATAAATAGAGCGTCTACTTCAATAGGCATATCCACTAGAATTAATGGTTAAAGTAACGTTGAAGGTGATGAAAATAAAAAAGGATTAAAAAATAAAAACCGTTATATATTTATATTTTAAGAAATATTTTTATATTTTTAAGAACATGAGTTTATTGCTTAAATCACAGAATCTATACAAATATGGATGCCCACTAAAAATAAATATATATATATATATATATTTAGAGAGAGAGAGAGAGAGAGAGAGAGAGAGAGAGAGAGAGAGAGAGAGAAAAAAAAAAAAAAAAAAAGATTAAATATTCAGGAATGAATTGAGTTCTCCCGGTAGCTGGCGAGTGTATACACCGCATTTATACAACACGTTGAATTTTTCTCTTCTCTTATTCCATGCGCCGATGACTTAAGGAATAGGCTGACCAAATCGGTCCAGTTTCGATCCCGGCTGGGAGTAAGTGGATGTCTTGTGATACATACAAACACGCTTGTATGTGAATAGTTGATATATATATATATATATATATATATATATACATTTATTCAAATCAAATCATTGTTCAAATTCTCCTACTACTTCTTGAATAATATCTCTATGCTTCAACCACGAAACACTCTATAGATTTAAGGCTTGATTGTGGAAGTCGTTGCTTTGGGAGGCACTATCCTATGGGCAAAGGAGCTTGGATTATTTCTTCCACAGAATTCCTGGAGAGCAGCGCACTTCATTGAGCTTAATTCGTTACCTCTTCTCCACCAGGGCCCGTAGTACAGTTGGTATGACATCAGCTTAACCACCACGACTGTCTGGGTTCGATTCCTGGTAGTGGATGCGCACTGCTGATCAGTCCCAAATATAGGACGAAACGACCGTCCAGTGCTTTCTGCATTCTGTTGAGGCCGAATATAAAGCTCGGTGATTTACTTAATAATTGTTCACGATCCCACTGCTACTTCTTGAATATATGTGTATTGGTTCCCTTTTTGATTGCAGTATCTACAAAATCTCATCGTTGCTTCCATATTTTATCCATGGTATCCCCAGCATCATTCTGTAGAATTACATTTTGGTTACTTCGAGTCTTTCCTTCATATTTGATAAGATTGTTCAGCATTAGCTTCCATATTGAAAAACAGGTATCACATAACAATCCAGTATTCTCTTTTTTGTTTCCAGCGAAATTTTCTTACTCTACTTAGGTTTTGGAATGCATTTTAGGCAATGCCAATTTTGCCTTCGGATCTCAGTGTCACACTTACCGTCTTCTGTTAGGTACTAAGTGAGAGTAAATACTTACTGGACTAAGGGTGTGATTATTTTCACATTTTAACACATGGATCTTTTACCTTCCAGATGTATGGATGAATATATTCCAGTTTACCTTCAGAATTTCTCTTACTTATTCTGGCACCATAAATAATCAATATTGTATACAGGGTCCTGAAAACGAGATTTCGTTCTAACTCAATGTAACAATCTCAGAAGTTTTGCTGATATCAATTTGTATTCTTTCCTTTAAAATATATCGAGTTTTTTCCAAACCTATTTAATAGCCGCATTATTATAATAGATTCCAACAGAAAATAAAACTTATATTTTTATTCATTATTATCGCTTCAAACTAAAGCCTAGTCGTTTTTTAAGATTTAAATTCCAATAATTAAATAAAAAACATCTGTAGAAAATTTATTTTTGGAGTTCTAGCTGAAAATCTGAACTTGTAGCTGTTGTTCTAGATTCTGTTCAAGTCTTGCGAAAAAGGAAAATCTGATAATGAATTCATCTATTTTTTCATCGCTCTGTAATGCCTCGTGAGTACATACAGAAATTAAAACCAAGATAAAATATGAAACAAAAGTACTCCTTATTTTAGTTTATAGTTTAATGTTAAAACTTCTGTATTAAGGAACTCTATCATCAATACAGGCCCATATACGGTTTCTAAATTCTACGGAGAACAAAAATCATCCCAACCAGTAAGCCATACAAATGCAAAATCGAAATAACATTACGGAAACATACACATAATATAAAAACACGTGAAACATAGAAAGAATAATATAGTCACCAACAACGAAGAGTTATTAAATATCAATAACTAACCTTAGAAACATAAGCATTTAAAAAATAGAACTGGATTCAAGACATTCATTCAGTGAAAAATTCCAACCTTTAAATGACAACGTAGAAAAGTACAACGCCAAAGTAGCTAAGTTTTTTGGTTTAACTGAAAGTGACAAGTGATTTCTATTTACTTTCTAGTAATCGAGAGGATATCGGGTTAGGTCAGGTCGACATTCAGAGAATTAGCGATAGGAAAAAGAACTAAGATAAATGGAACTAAGATAAATGGATATTTCCTATCAAGTTTCTACTACACTTCAACCAACGTAGGTTGAAAGTTGCTTTTATCACAATCCTGTAATACGAGACGATGAAGCAAATCTATGTAACCCAATTCTCCTGCCGGTGAGATGAAGCTAGTTATCATGAATTATAGCAATAAATTCCGGCTACTTGTATATTTAGAATGTGCAGATAAAGACATCTGCATCATTGTATATATTTTAACCTTGTATACATATCGGTAGGACTCTTTCATTTAAACTTGTTCTATTGAAAAGAACGAGCAATGAACATCTGTTATGACTTTTGATAGGTTTCTCTTAGTGACGAATAAAAAAATTCGATTAAATACAAAAAAAAATAGCATTGCAACTCAGATTCAATGAGTGTCAGGCTAAAAACCGTCTATTCGACACATACTTCTGGGGATGTGCGTTGTGGTGCATTGGATATCGGTTCGGAACGAGAAATCGGGGAGCCGAGTTCGAATTCCAGCTGAAGTCATTGCCTTCACTTACGCGCAAATACCCTTGGGAAAGGTATTAATCCGTCTATTCCTTCCAGTTATGGGTTAAATAACAGAACAGATTGGGTTCTATAGCCTTGGTCGGCAACCAGTCAACCGCAGAAAGCTAATGGCAACCTACTCTGCGATAATCTTCTGCCCAGTCAGTCATGCCTCTTTCGAGACATAATCGCCCAAGCGTGTATCACGTATGGCACTTAACTGACTGACTCCTGTACTATAATGCGGAAACGTTTTAATTTCACGAGAATTTCAACGTATCAAGTTTTTATTTTTTATGAATTTTCTTTATAGTGCATCTCCCACTTTTTATTGTAATCACCTTTGGAAACGTATTTACTTTTTCAAAACTTATCTTTCATACCAATTTGAATTTTTCTCTTATTTGTTTTTTCTTGCAGATTTATATTTCAGAAATATTTTCTCTTCCTAAATTTTTTCACTCCATCTTCATCTTGTTTTCATGTTCTTTCTTAACTCTGTTAATTGCTTTCCTCTTGCCCTTATTTCTCAACTGTTTCTCAACTGTTTCTGTTCCTCGTATTTTCTTATTTCTTATGCCAATCAGCTTTATCTACCTTGCATAAGTGTTTTATTCTTTGTCTTCATCCCATTATTACAAGTATCAAAATATGTAAACATTTTCTTGTTGAGTTTAATAAAACTGATTTAACACATTTTAATTTAATTTACGTAGACAGGTATCTTATGGTAGCGATGAAAATTAATTCTTGTCTCCAATACAAAATCAATAATACTTGTTATCATACGGGCAAGGTTTCCAAATTCAGATAGGCTTAGAGCCATATCACGTTGAAACACTGGTTCTCGTACGATCACCGAACACTGCAATTTTTTCTTATATTTCAATTCTGTGGTGTTATGGATAGCGGTCGAGAATGAAGAATCAGGGAGCGAAGTTCAAATTCCGGTCGGGTTCATTACATTCATTTACGCCCAAGAAATCTTGGGAAAAGCATAAATCCATTTTTTCCCTCATCTATGGTTTAACTTATAGAAGTTGGACGTAGAAAAGTATTATTCAAAAAAGTTGTTAATGAAAGTTTACTCTCGTAAAGAAGACAGAATACTTCTTACAATTCTATATTTTTCAACTTTACTCGAAATAGGTTGAAAATCCGTAAAAAATGTCTATTCTGCTACTTACAAATAGCTAGAAAATGTGGTTTCTCAAGAAGTTAGATAAATTATATATATATATATATCAATATATATATATATATATATATATATATATATATATATCTTCGACTATGTGCCTTGTCCTTTCAGAACGTAGGCGATCATGGCCTTCCACGTTTCTCTATCCCTGGTGGCTCTTAGCACGCTTTATCCTGTAACGTCCTGCAGCCCCCGTTTTGTCATTCACCTGCTCAGAAATATGGTATCCGCTACTTTCCTCCTTGCATGTTCCAGAAACTTCAGTTGTCCCTTTCTGATGCTCAATATTAATTTTCTTTTCGTTTCCATTCTTTTCAACTCGTCGTCATTGCTCATATGCTCGGTCCACGATATCCGCAGCATCCTTCTGTAGAACCCCATTTCGGCAGCTTCAAGTTTTATTTTCATCTTTGTTGATGTTGTTCAACATTCACTGCCATATTGAAGAACTGACATCACATATCAATCCAGTACTCTCTTCCTTGCTTCTAGTGAAAGTCTTATGTGTCTCAGCTTCTGGAACACGTTCTTCGCCATGCCAATTCGCCTTTGGATCTCAGAGTCGCACTTTCCGTCTTCAGTTAGAACACTTCCCAAATATTTAAATTTTCCTACCTGCTTGATTTGAACATACCCCACCTGTATTTGGCATTTGGGCTGCTTTGTTTTGCTGATGACCACGCAATATATATAAAGGTTGATAATCGGTAAAAAAAAAATTGTCTATCGTGTTGCTTAAAAATTCGTAGTAAGTGTGGGTTGTAAAGAAGTTAGATTAATTCTCTCTCTCTCTCTCTCTCTCTCTCTATATATATATATATATATATATATATATATATATATAAATGTGTGTGTGTGTGTGTGTGTGTGTGTGTGTGTGCAGATTATATACAGGGTTTTTCAAAAGTAAGTGGAGAAAAAATGAGGAGATTTATTTTGAGATTATGTATACAATTATATTTGCTAATACAATTAATACATTAACAATTAAATTTTATTGTGTACAATACTAAAAAAACACTTAAATGAAAATTTCGATACCATTAAAATAATATAACTGACATAAATATCTTCCACCTACTGTCCACAGACATTGCCTACTTTATATATATATATATATATATATATATATATATATAATTAAAACGAATGGATCTACTTATTTGATCTGACAGCTAAATCGGTAACAATTTCTCAAGCAGCATCGCGAGGAAGTGATAAATAAAAACTATCATTAAAAACTCTTCAATTCTTCTTCGTACAAATATTACTATCTAACGTCGCGTGTTCATGCATTTGCTGCTGGCAGTCGATAACCAATTTTAAGAACAGGTAAGTCTTTCAATTAGTGATGTCATGAAAGGCGAATATATAATGCACAAAAAATGCACCCGTTTACATTTACAAGTAGTAAGTTTATGAGTAGACTTGTACAATCAAGATCGGGCTATCAAGTTTATTCTCGTGTTTTTCAAGTGTCTTTTCTATTGATTCCAGTTTGTTTTCTCTCATTTTGATATAAATCCGAAAAAGACACGTATACGTCGATGTTTATATTTACTGAGGCTTTGAACTAAGTGTCATAAATCTATTAATCTGAAATCTAGTAAAACAAAATAGATGTTGATGAAATAATGTATTTAGGAATTAACAAACGGTCAAGAGGATCATAGTTCTTTTATTGCATAAATAATGCAAACAAGCATACCGTTTTCATAGAAATGAGACTATTACTCTGTTCATACATTTAAAGGTAAAGAATGGGTCTGTCGGAAAAAATGAGTCAGTGGGAAATCGCTGAGGAATTTTCAATATCGATGAGCTTTGACTGTGTACACGGGATAAAAAGATACTCCATCCGTACTTTTAAAAGTAATCAAAGAAGCTTTCTTCTTTGATGGGCCATTTTTTTTCAGGGGATAGGCTGTCATGGTTCTCCACCATTTCTTGATTTTCGTAGCTCTTAATAAATTTTGTGTTTTTGTTAGCTCTCCTTGCTATGCCGTCTCGCTAAGTAGTTTATGCGTTGTTTTACTCTCGCTTGTCTTCAATCTGTCTTGTGAGTAGCAAAATTTTCCAAGCCATCTGTAGTCATTATGTGTCCTCAAAATTTCAACCGTCTTTACCTGATAGAACTGTTCTTTTTGTTTTCATTTTCTCTAAAATTTTGTTGTAACTCACATGTTTGGCTCATGGTATTCTCAGCACCCTTCTGCAAAACAGACTTTCCGTTGCTTCATGTCTCTTCTTCTTATGTGAAATTATCTAGCATTCACTAATAGCATTCACTAATAGCATTCACTACCGTACAATAGGACAGTGAAACTGTTAGAAATGTCTGTACAAAAAATGCTCTATAGAGAATATTTTACAGGATTTGTTGAAACACATAATGCTTTCATATATTTATATGTAATATTCATATTAAATGTATGTTTACAGAGAATTATTCAAATTAAAATTGTTTTAATTACCGGTACGTTTTCAGAAGGATTGTAAATGATTATTAAATTACTAAGTGTTGACGCTTATACGTTGGAAAGCGAAACAGGTTAAAGTAAAACGATTTTAATATAAAGAAATTAAGCAAGTTTATAATCAAAATAGGTCAAAACAATCAAAAGCAATTAACCCAAACAAATACTATAACAGTTAAAACAACATTCATCAAGCAAAAAACAATCCCACAAATATATTAAATTATACCAAACGGCATATAAATAAGAAAATAATAAAACATTAGCAGAAAAAGTAAATAATACGGAAGAGAGAAAACATTAGAATAATGTCTTCACGAAACTTCGTAGTCAGCATGACTGAAATGGCACTGCTCAGCTATGTGACAAACATCTCAACATTAATTATATATATATATATATATATATATATATATATATATATATATATATGTGTGTGTATGCGTGAGTGTGTATTGTAACTTATATATTTTTAAGGTTAGATTCAGTTGCTATTAAACAGCAAGGAATACAATAGTTACAGAATTATCTTAACACATTCAATTTAATAAACAGTTAGATTCTAGTTCTTTGACTGCTTTTTCAGATCAATTCTTTTGATCATTATTGTGCCATTTCAATCATATATAATCCATTTTATGTTATTTATTTATTTTGCCTTTTAGCTTCATAATTTGCTTTATTCAGAATTATATAGTTGAATATATAAATAGACGTAAGGGTCTGTGCATTATAGATAATGTTTTGATTTTTCTATACAATTTTTCATATTTCACATTTGTCTAAGATAAAGTAGAAAATAATCATTCGCTCTAACATTGTGTCCATTCCTTAGATTTCATATGCAATATTTAATTTAGATTTAAAATTAACCTAACATTTTACATATATACATATATTTTCATTTCTTTCTGCTCTAGAGAAACATTATCGTATGTTTCAATCGGTCTTTTCAATATCTTATTAAGATTTGGTTTGTACTGCAGTAAATTTTGCTGAAATGTGTTTTGCCCTGTGCAGGCAAAACTTTCTTTTTAAAATTCTAAGTTCCTGAATAAAACCATGCTTGATTAAATATTTTTTGATTTATCCTATTTTTGTTAATGGTTT
Source organism: Ascarosepion bandense (assembly GCA_037127315.1). NCBI lineage: Eukaryota > Metazoa > Mollusca > Cephalopoda > Sepiida > Sepiidae > Ascarosepion > Ascarosepion bandense. The sequence continues at coordinate 991,521 of JBBBDQ010000222.1, forward strand.
AAAATCGTTTATACACACAAGTTTAATTATTTTCGAATGTTTTGATGAATCTGTATTCTCTCTTATAATTAACTTGAACTGTCTTATGACAATGTCAAAGTATTTGATGTAGTATGTATCTGCTTTAGAATTCGTACTTTGGTATTAAGTGCACCCAGAAAGTTTTCTAGAGTCAATCCTATTTTAACTTCTACCTAGTGGTGAAAATATAACTTGTTTCGTTGCCTGGTATCTTGAAAATTTTAAAACATGCAGTTTTATCAAACACACTTAAGAGCATTGGTTAGAAAATAAGGAAAAAACATGTCTATAAATTAAATTGTTTAATTTTTTTATTTTTTTTATAAGAATCTTCAAGTGTTGAAAAATATTCTTTCATTTGTAGTATTAGGCTTTTGGTAAGTTATCTTCTTCTAAATCACATAATATAAAGAAAGACAAATTGAAATTCATGCCGATGCGATGCTAAAGATACAGCATGCTTAAGAATTATGAACCTCTTACATCCTCCATGGTAAACGCTTTTAGATTTCGATAGGCATGAAAATGTCACATTGTTAAATAGGACGAACACTGTTTACTTAAAATCTGGAACCTTCATCTTGATTATTTAGTATTGTTTATTTATATTTCATGAAAAGGAGTGTGATTGGAGATGATTTTGACCATCATCAAAATGTCACAAAGAAGAGTTAGCAATATAGATGTATTCTGTTCAAATCATGTAGCAAAAGCTGATGCAAAGAGCAGTTTTCATAAAGAAAATCTAGTCGATGCCATTGATAAAAAAGACTTCATCCGTACTTTTAAAAGTAAACTAAGAGGCATTCTTCTTCGATGTACTGTGTCCCTTCATGGCGTAGGGGATCATTGCCCTTCACAGTTTCTTGTCCTTTGTAGTTCTGAATAAATGCTGTCTTTTGGGCATCTCTTCTAAGCCATGTTCTGCTATCCATTTACTCAAGCTAGTTAGATAGTTTATATTTGTTTTCCCCTTTCTCTTTATCTCTCTTTCTCTTGACTTTTCTGTCTGGTCTTCAAATGATTAAAGAATTAGTCAGTAAAAAATTGTCAAGGTTTTTGCAATATCGATGAGATTTGTTCTAATTAGGCTGAGGTAGGGAGCGGGAGCATTTTTTATAGGAAATATACTATACCGTCTACACTGGATAAAAGCTATGAAAGAGATTTAGTTTATCACTATCTAAAGCAAGATTAATAGATTGTCAAGTTATGTACAAAAACGTCATGAAACTACTTGAAATGATGAAATAGTTTCAATGGAAGATTTTCTGCAACTTTAACAAATCACTAAACATAAACACTGAGCAAAACGAAATGGTAACAATCAACTGTTATAGGATAATGAAAACTAGAAATAATCAGATTTAGTGACACAGACAACATTTTCTATTTTGGAAGTGTAATTGTTATAATAAGTTGTCAAAGATATACAATGAAAGTAAATAGTAGTAAGTTCAGTAAGAAAATGGGAATAAATCCTAAGTAACGTATTTCGTCATCAGAAAAAAATCTTTCTAAGATTAGTAATTTTTTACCAATGGTAAAAGGCTTATGTATATGGGGGCTGTAGAGAAATACATCAAATACTGGCTACAGTTTTATATCGAAATATATGCAGATTCAAGGACGCTTAGTTTCAATTTTAAATTGTTAAAATTTTACTGTAAAATTCGATGGGGGTGTCCAATGGTTTGGGATTAATCAGAAACAGTAGTGAAAAAAAGTTAAAAAAATTGACACGAATAAATTATTTGACTAAGGTGATCTTCTGTTAACAGATAGAAAAGAGGAGAAAGGGACAGTAACAACAAGACAAAAATTTAGCAAATAAAAGGATCTAGAGAATTAGGCTACATCAATCTTCTGACTAAAATATCTGAACTATAACAACTGCATAAAAAACGAAACAAGAACTTAGAAGTGAACTATCATTACTCGTTAAACTGGCAAGAAGAACAAATGTAAAGCCTAGAAAAAGCAAAAGAGTCAAAAGAAAATAAAAAATAGGAATTAAAATGAAGTCCTATGATGTAAGGAAAACATAAAAAATACACAAAAAATGGAAGCTTCAAAGAATCAGATGATCAAGATTATACAAACAAAACAAGATCTTTCAAATCGTTTATGTAAAGAAATTTTATTGAGAAATCGGCAAACAGAAAATTGAAGTGTACCCCTACACACCAACAATAGCAGAGGTTATACAGATCTGGAAAAAATATTAGCTTGCCCTAAAGAATATAACAAGAAGCAGATTGGATTAGGCAAGAGATAAAAGGAATGAAAAATAAACCGGAATAAGCATGGGAATGAATCATAGAAGAGGATGTTGAATGTACACTGACAAAAGTACACAACAAGAAACCTCCAGGAATGGATAAAAACCAAACATTTTGATTCTAACATCAAAATACAGCACACAGAAAACTCACCAAAGAATTTGAAGAAATTTTTAATGATCCTACTAAAATCCCGGCATGAGTAACCAAAGAAATTACCTTCCTTCTACTAAAAAATGGTGAGGAAAATATCCTAAAAACTATTGAACAATTACAAGACTTCCCACCAGAAAAAATGACATGATACCTCCTGAACACAAAGGGTGCAAATATCAATCTTACGGATGTAAAGATCAATTTCTTATTAATAGTATGATAATGGAAAACTACTTCAATATAAAGAAAAATCTCAGTACTTCCTGAATAGATTATCGTGAGGCATTCGATAAAGCACTCCAATATTTCAAGGTGACCCTTTTTCTCTCCTTTATTATTTTGTACATCCTTAATAGCATTTACCAGCCAGCTTAGCAGGACGGAATATGGATATAAGATATCTTAAAAGAAAACCAGCTATTTTACATGGATGACATAATATTCTATGATAGGAATGAAAGTAATCTGGAAGGTCTCCTGAAAACAGTAAAATGTTTCAGTGACGACATTCGAATATCAGGAAAACATAGGCCATCTAATGTGAGGTTCTTTTGTACTAGCGCTAAATATATATATATACTTTACTTGTGTAAAATGAATATACAAATCGTCACGATAGAGTAGGACAATATTTACTCTGGACAATACACTTTGAAAACAGGTTAACAAACACTAGTATGTACATCACTCATCATTGGTTACGGAAAAAGAAGACATTACGATTCTATGTGATTACAGACAAGAGGATTGAAGCAAAAAAAGGCCGGGCATGAAACCAAAAAGAAAAAATAAACTTTCCATTTAAGTGATATAGCTTTCCTAGCAGACTCTAATATAACAACCAACTAATTTGAAAAAGGTATGGAAGTATAAACATCTAGAAATCGAAACAGAAAAATGTGGAAATAAAAAAAAGAATAGTGATTTTTCACAGTATATGCGCATGGATTGGTAAAAAGTAAGAACACACCAACATATTGAAAAAATCCCTATAGATCCCAGCTGAAGAGAAATACAAACAATGTCTTGATAAATACAACTCACACACTTTGTCCATGTAATGTTCGCGATGTTATTCGTGTTAAAAAAAACAAATCATGAAATGTAGCTATAACAACACATCACTAAATGCCTCAGGTTTTCCCGCACACTTTAGTAGGTAGCGTGAACATAACAGAAATCGAAATATAATAATAATAATAATAATAATAATAATAATAATAATAATAATAATAATAATATTAAAAGAATTGTAACGAGAATAGATGAATCAACAAAATATGAAAAGTAACCGGAATCAGAAATAAAAAGTAATAACATCAAATAAGCCACCAGTCATAATGTAGAAACCGTGATACACTGTGAAGATAATGCTGTAAGTTTAAAAGTGCTGGAAATGTGTGATCTGAATCAGTTACAAGACGAAAATAAAACGAGTTCAGAACACATTGAACAGAATTATTTTAACAAAAATAAGAACTATACAAGAAGCCAAGGAAGGAATCAAGAAACATATAAGTCAAAATATTGTAATGGAGAAACGAGAACAGCTCCCAAAATTACAACCAACAAAGCATAACCTCCAAAATATTAAGCTCTACAATGCAGCACTCAAATTAATTTTGGATAAAGAAGACACTCATATAAATTTCAATGAAGCAATATATGCATCGGCAACAGTAGCAACAAAAAATTGAACATCTAATTAAAAACAAGGCAGTCTGGCAGACATGAAGAGCCACCTTGGAAAAGAAAAATAGAAAAAGAAATCAAACAACTTAGAAGTGAACTATCAGTACTGGATGAACTGACTAGAGGAATAAATGTAAGAACTAGGAAAAGCAGAAGAGTCGAAAGAAAACACAACATTAGAAATGAAAATGAAATTCTATCAACTAAGGAAAAAATAAAGCAAACAATACAAATGAATGCTCAAAAAATAAAACGCTATGATAAAAGATCAAGATTCTACAGACAAAACAAGATTTCTCAAACCGATGCGAAGAAATTTTACAGGGAAATAGTTAAAAAAAGAATTGTAATGACAGCCTCCACCCAAATGGAAGAAGTTACACAGTTCTGGGAAAAAATATGGGCTTGCCCTAAAGAACAGAACAAAGAAGTAGATTGGATTGCACAAGAGATAGAACGAATCAAAAATAAACCAGAACAAACGTGGGATGGAATTACAGAAGAGGATGTTAAATTTGCACTAAAAAAAGCAGACAGTTGGAAATTCCCAGGTATAGATAAAATTCCTAACTTTTGACTATATTATTTAAATACAGAACATAAAAACTCGCCAAAGAACTTCAAGAAATTGTTGACGATCCCACTAAAATTCCTGCATGGATGGCCAAAGGAATTACATTTCTTCTACCCAAAAATAATGACGGAAACAACCCTAAAAACTACAGACCAATTACATGCCTTCCGAAAACATATAAACTATTAACATCTATTTTAACAAAACAGACATTTATTCTTAGAAAGGAATGACATGTTACCACTTGAACAAAAAGGGTGCAAACGTGGCTGTTACGGATGTAAAGACCCTATTGTTTATTAACAATATGATCCTGGAAAACTGCTACAGTATAAAGTAAAATCTTAGTACTGCCTGGATAGATTATCGTAAGTCATTCAATAGTGTGCCACATTCCTGGATTTTAAAGACTTTAAATATATACAAAATATCACCCGTCATCATCAATTTCATCAAACAGTGCATGTCTATATGGAAAACAACCCTTTACCCCAATCATGTAAATGGAACCTATAAGTCTGATGAAATAAACATCAAAAGAGGTATATTTCAAGGTGTTTCTTTGTCTCCCTTACTATTCTGCATATCATTAATAGCACTCACCAGTCAAGTTAATAAGACAGAATGTGGTTATAAAATAGGCCAAAAGAAAATAAGCCATCTATTTTACATGGGTGACTTAAAGATGTATGCTAAGAATGATAATGAGCTGGAAGATCTTCTGCAAACTGTAAAATGCTTCAACGAAGATATTGGAATGAAATTCAATTTGAATAAATGTGCTAAAGCTACAGTTTTACGTGGATCACTACAAGAAACATCCTCAATTAGCTTAGACCCTGATGTAACAATAAAATAATTGAAGCCAGAAGAAGCTTATAAATACCTAGGTGTAAATGAGAGTGAAAATATTCACCATAAAAAACGAAAGAAATAGTGCGTAAAGAGTACTATAGAAGGCTACGAATGATATTAAAAACTGAATTGAATTCTCAGAACAGAATTATGGCCATTAATAGCCTTGCAATCCCAGTTGTCCAATATAGTTTCAACATCTTAAACTGGACTCTAAACAACATCAGACGAATGGATCTAAAACAAGAAATCTTCTTTCTAAGCATAAGATGCATCATCCAAAGGCTGATGTAGACCGTCTATACATACTCCGTAAAGAAGGTGGAAGAGGTCTATTTCAGCTAGAATTGTCATACAAGATAACAACTATTGGCTTACTAACATACATAGAAACAACAAAGGACTAGATGATACAATTAGTAAGGCAACATGAAGAAACAAAGTAAAAATATTCAATAATAAAAGAAGGCAGTAAATACAAACAAGATTTACATCTTCTGTAGAAAAGCAAAACAGAAGCCAAGAACCAACTATTGCGGCAAAAAATATGAAAATGAAAGCCAAAGATAAAGCTCTTGAACAGATGAAACAACGCTGACAAGACAAACCTCTGCATGGCCAATATCCAGAACGTGCCAATAAATCCAATGTTGATAAAGTTAATACTCATCGATGGTTACATGCATCTGGATTACAGTCTGAGGCTGAAGGCTTTATTCCTGCAGCGCAGGACCAAAGTCGTTTCACTAGAAACTTTCAGGCAAATATTATACATAATATGCATCCAAAATGCAGATTTTGTGATAACCACCAAGAAACAATAGACCAACTAATCTCAGGCTGTTCTGTACTTGCTCCAAATGAATATAGAAATCGCCACGATAGAGTGGAGTAATATTTACATTGGACAATGTGCATACTTTCTGGAAAATCTGTAAACAAACACTGGTATGAACATCACCCAGCACCGGTTACAGAAATAGAAGATGTCACCATTCTATGGGAGTACATTATCTACACAGACAGAAAAAATGAAGCAAATACGCCAGACATTATTGTTAAAAACCAGAAAGAAAAAACTTGCTTATTAATTGATATGGCTTGTCCAGCGGATTGTAACATAGCAACCAAAGAATTTGAAAAACTGTCAAAATATAAAGACCCAGAAATTGAAATAGAAAAAATGTAGAAATTGAAAACAAGAGTTGTGCCAGTGATAGTAGGTGCACTTGGAATGAAAAAAATGGAACAAGACAACACATTGAAAGAATACATGGAACCCCAGCTTAAGAGATATACAAATATTTGTCTTATTAAGTACAGCCCACATACTAAGGAGAACTTTGTCTATGTAACGCTAGGGATGATGGGGAAGTTAGAAAAAACATGAAATGGGGCCATAACAACACGCCACGACCTGCCTTAGTTCTTGATTGGTAGGGCGACCATAACAGAAATCGAAATATGATGAAAAGTAATAATCATAATAATAATAATAATGTTGATGAGAGAATGAGAAAAAAGAGGAAAAATTGCAATTTAGTGATCAAAGAAAAACTCCACAGCGTTTTTGTCTACCGTATTTCAACACGTACCCGTTTAAATATTTGATACCACTCATCACATTGTTTCTGAAAACATACTCTAATATACATATTTATGCATATTTTGATTCGAATATTATTTTCCAGCTGTGAAACCCTTAAATGGTTGACCCACAAAGCCATCATAAACTGATATTTATATAGCTATGGATAGATGAAATATTTTATTATCAAATAATAATCAGCACCTATTTTAAGGTACCGATACTTGTAATTCAAGTCCGATAACATTATTTACAAGAATTTGGTGGAATTACACTTGTTCACTTTCTTAATTTAAAAAAAAAGATCTTTAGAATAGTTCTGTCATTCAACAAGTTTGCATGCATAAATTCACACGAGCGCATGCATACATAAAAAGATTTTATTGATTTGACGAGTATGCGCGTGGGCGTGCTTTTCAATAGAAAACTTTGAAGACCATGCTGTGCAAAGCATTCAAGTATGCTGAATCTTGATTTTTAAAATTTCTCTTTATTTTTTGCTTTCATGTTGAGAAGTGAAAGTTGAGTTTTAATTGCATAAGGAAATTCTAAAAAGATAAACAAACTTATGCGAAATATATTTTATATATTTTTTAATGTACACAGTTTTGTTAAATTTCTTTTACATTTTCATTTATCAATCTTCGAATATCTTTTTGAGACAATAGATACTCGAAACAACCAAAATGTGGTTCTACAAATGGATGCTGATGATACCATGGATACGTGTGTGCAATGATGAGGTTTTGGATAGGATTGAAACAAAAAGGAAAATATATCAAGAAAAGACAGCTGAAGGCGGAAGGAGGGCTTGAAGAATCTGATCCTCACACGTCAGACGGAGGGAAAGCAAGAGAATGGAAAGCAACACGTAACATACTTGATGGTCTTGAGCAAAAAGATGGCAGAACTGGATTTGGGAGGGGTAACAGAAGTAAGCGTGCTAACATCCACTAAAGATAGGGAAATGTGGAGGCCATCATCGCCTACATTTTGAAGGGCACAGCACATAAAAGAAGAATAATTATAGAACAATTTTTATTCAGGTTGGCCATCACCAATATGTCAGTAAGTAAATCGGTTCAAGCAAATAGCAACTGAACACACAGAGTGCAAGGCACAGATTACACAAACCTGACCTCCGAAAAATGGCACTAGATTTACTCACATCAGGAATAACACATTACTCAATAAGTCCCAGGCCTGACATATAGATGGCGCCAGAAATAAAAAATCTCAATATAACTTATATGAAGTACTCACCTTCAAAAGACAAGTTACAAAATTTGGGCCCAATCAAATTATTAGTTTTCAAACTACAGTTATTTAAGTGAGGCTCCTGTTGCGAATTTTCAAAACAATGGAAAATCATAATTTCGTGTGTTGATATAGCATTGCTTTCTGCGAGACCAACTACTTTTCAGGCAAAGTCATGGATTGATAAGCGTTATTTGGAATCTGCTCCGTCGAAAACAATGGTTAAGAGGTAGTGTAACTGTATTTTTAGCCTGGCTGGACGGAAGTAATTATGTTAGTGGGTTTATCAATTTTTGCAAATAAGACGGTAAGAAATTGTGTTGGTCCGAATTATTAATTTTTATAAATCGAAAGGAAACCAACTAAAAAATGTTTTTCTAATATGAACAGGGGTAAATTTATTTAAAAAACGGAAACAAACTGAAAATTAAATGAAAAGCTAAGACAATTGCAGGTGTACTACCGGTGACCGGGTTAAAAGAGGTTATTTTTGACAATTAGAAATAGCATGACTCAGAGAAATACAATTAATGTCTGAACAAAGACACTGCAGGTAAAGGTAAAATTTTAAACAAAACAATTTTTGCTTGTCAGAAAGGAATGTCTCCAATAAAAGAAATATTTGATAAGTGAAAACAAATGGAGAGAAGAATTAAAATTTCCAAGTCTGAGTTACACCGCAGATAAAAGTAAAAATAATTTTTAACAAAACAGTTTTAAATTAAAAAACATGCCCCAAATAAAAGGTAATATTTGATGAGTGCAAAAGGTTAAATTTCATGAGAATAAAATAAAATTTAAATTTAGTTGGAAAAGATTTATAAAAATAAAAGTTAGATATTATTTCTTTTTTTCGGCATTAAAAAGAAAAAGCCGAAAGAAATGATGTCACCAACATAGAAACTGCTTCATTAGTTGAACCGAAGGAAAAGAACATAGAGAAAGGTGACCCCGTCCAAGAACGTGGACAGAAGTGATTTCATTGGCCAGAGATTTGACTTGCATATTCGTCATCCTCTCACAGGTGAATTTAGAACAAGCAAAAATACAGGGCCCCGAGGTGGCAACGAAGAGACCACCAGCAGAGACAGGAGAGACAGACAGAGTCAGGCAGAGTCAGGCAGAGCCGAGAAAGAGTCCAGTCAGCTGTCGGCACAGAGATGTAACGACGAAACACACACAAAGACCAACCTTCGGCAATTTCCGTAAAGCTTCGGTGAGGAGCAAACAAAGACATTTTGAGTTTTGAAAACTTGAAAACGCCCATTGGAGTGAACTGACATTACAAAACCAAAAACTCGAATTAATGTTCAGAAGACAAACTTTTCTCTTGGACAAAACTTCCGCTCCGTTGTCGGCTAAGTAGAGATAAGGGATTGGCGATTGTTATATTCTATATTTTTGGCTTCTTTTGTTTGTATATAAAACCTTTTTCTGCAACTTATTGGGGCGTCATTTTTGGTACCATTTTTATTAATTCAAAAGCGTCTACGCGTGCAGTCTGGTTCAGTTTGGTGAAGAGTCAAATAGCAAGATTTCAGCGTGACTTTCTTGAGATTAAAATTCACGACATGGGCGGAAAAGAACACCGTTGTAATAGTCGACTTGAAGACCAGCTGCTGAATTGAAGCCATCATCGACCAGGAGGACTTTAAACGCAGTCGTACAGACACAAATTGAGCTGAACGCTCAGGTCGCCCAAAATCAGCAGTTGTCTCGGAAAACAGAAAAAAAATACACAAACTAATTTTGACCGATCGTAAATTGAAGTTAGGTGAGATAGCAGAGGAGTTGAAAATATCAGAAAGTAGTGTATTCACCATATTGCATGAAAATTTGTCAATGAGAAAGTTGTATTCAATGTTGGTGCCGCGTTTGCTCACAGTCGATCAAGAACAAAAACTCGTTGAAACAAACGCGTCCACGATCCAACGCTTTGTTTGAAACGTTTCAACGTAACAAAAAAGAGTTTTTTGCGTAAATATGTGACAGTAAATGAAACACTTCACTTCGTAGTCAAATCAGCGGTTAGCTGAGTAGACAGCAACAGGCGAAAACCGTCCAAAGCGATCAAAGACGCAATCAATTCCAGGCAAGGTTTTAGCGAATGTGAAAGGTATTGTGTTCATCGATTACATTGAGAAAAGAATAATCATCAATAACAAATATTATATATATATATATATATATATATATATATATATATATATATATATTAGTTCGCTTGAATGAAGAAACTGCCAAAAACGGTCACAAATAAAGAAGAAAAAGTACTTTTTCACCAAGACAACGCACCGTTTCACAGGTCAATCGCAACGATGGCAAAAGTACATGAATTGCACTTCGAATTGCTTCCACATCCACGCTATTCTCCAGATCTGGCGCTTAACAATTACTGGCTGTTTGCGGACCCCAGAAGAATGCTCCGGGGAAAGAAATTTGGCTCTAATGAAGCAGTGATATCGGAGACTGAGGCGTATTTTGAGGCCAAAGACACAATGTTGTCTAAAAAAGGCATTGAATTGTTAGAGAAGCGTTGGAATCAGTGTATCACCCTAGAAAGAGACTATATTGATAAATAAAGTCGACTTTTATTTAACAGCTGTTGTTTTATTAGTAAGGACAGTGATTTATTGAGTGATAGGTGACTCTAACCACACTTCAAATTAAGCCACAACACTACCCAGCACATCTCCAGTGGTCTAATAAAAGGCTCCGCTATGGAATCAAATTATATTTTGTCTTGTTTTCTAATGTGAATGGGTTTTGCCTTTATGCAATCTATGATCATGTGTTAATGTCAGGTAGACCTGAAAAACGGATGGAGTCACCGACACCGCACAAGTCATATCATCACTTCCCTGAAATTACAATTTTTGCCAATCTTTGGTGTTAGTGCAGAGAGCAGTGATATGAACGCTCCAATCATATTTCCAGTGTTATTTCTGCAATACAGACAATATTCTTTGAAGTCATGGGATTCAAAAGGTCACCAACGATCCGCAAAAAAACAACTATTAAATTACACATGTGCGCAGAATTTGCTTACTAATTATTATAACCTTGAATATGTTCTCGCTGATTATGCCTAAAAATTGTTTTATTAACAAAACGTAGTAAGAAACATGTCACTGAAATTATTATCGATCGCTAGTCTCTACATTTTTCAATTATTCTGGCAGCATTTGATATCCACGTTGGAAAAACACAGGCTAAACACGTGTTAGCTCATTTTTTAGCATCTTCATTAGAATAAAAGTGCTGCTTAGTCAAACCAAGTGCTTTCAGTTGGAACAAATAATAATCGGACGCTGCAATGTCTGGGAAATACGGCAGATGTGGCAGGACTTCCCATTTATGCGTTTCCAAGTAGATTTTCATCCGTTTTGCAACATGTGGCCTAGTGTTGACATGTCGCAAAATCACTTTTTCGTGACTCTGCTATTATAGCGGTCTTTATTTCTTCAAATCACGGAGCAACCACGTCAATCGTAGTCAATAGCGATCTCCTGTAATAGTTTTGATTCTTTGAGCAGCTCATAATAAATAACACCCAGCTGATTCCCTCCACCAAATGCAGAGCAGAAGATTCAAACCATGGATATTCGACTTTGCTGCCGATGTTGATGCATGGTCAGACATAGTCCAGGATCTTCTCCGCTTAGGGTTATCGTATTCTATCCACTTTTTATCACCGGTCATTATACGATGCAAAAAGCCATTTCATTTCTGCGGTTGAAGCCGTGAAAAGATGCCGTTCGATGTCTCTCGGCTTATGCTCGTACGACGGACTAGCTTTCAAACTTTTACTAACTGTTGTGTGATCAACTACTAATAATTCTGCAAGTTCAGATTGAGCCTGACATAAGTCTTCATGAAGTAATGCTTCCAATTCTTTGTTTTCAATCTTTTTATGTATGCCAGAGCGTTCTTTATGTTCAACATCAAAATCATTATTTTTTAATCGTTAAAACCAATCTCTACATGTTGTTTCCAACAGAGCATGGTTACCATAAGTCTAATCAAGAATCCTGATTTCTTCAGCTGCAGTCTTGTTTTGTTTTGAATAAATTAGTGCAGTACAATCCCCCCAATTACAGTTTCTTTAGCACGAAATCCGACATGACCAACGCTTCGAAAAACCAAGTTGTTTACATTTTGACAAAATGAACTACACTGAATTTCAAGCTTGCTGATGGTACTTCATTACAGATACATTACTATTTGCACGCAGTTTTGAGAACGCCATCTGTTGGAAATCAGAAGGAACTTATTTAAGGTTTTAATAGGTAAAAAGGGAAGAAAAAAGTTCTCATTTCATAGACGAAATATCTGGAATATAAAGGAAGAAAAAACATGTTTCTAAACTTGAATCAGATGAATAAAAACAGTTTATATATGCATCTATTTTTCTGTACATATATTAGGCTGCGTCTTTTTTCTTTTGAATAAGATTTCTCGGATATTCAGGCTGGTAGACGAAATGAAATAATATACTGTTTAAAAGAATAAACAGAGCGTCTACTCAAATATGGGTTTTAACTGATAAAATCTATCGGATAAATAAAAAAAAATATTTTTCCTTCAAAAATTACATAAAGTTATATATTGCAATGAAGCTCAAGTAAGTTTGATTAGATGGGAATATATATTCATAATGTTGTAATTTTATTTTTTGTTTCATATTTTTCAAGTATAACATAAACTAACAAAATCATGCAAAATTATAAATGTGTGCGTATGAATTCTAAAGAATAAATCAATTTACGGATGAATATACAAAACAAAATTGGAAACTGATAAAAGTACGAATAAAGACAAAAAAAGTCATCTTAAACGGTGCGTTCCGGTTTCTAAAAGACTTTATCAAGGCAAAATTATACTTGAGAGGAGATAAGTTTTCATTTGGTTTTTCTTCATATTGTTTTCAAATTTTCACACTATTGAATTATAAAATAATTTCAACAAAAATACATCATTTGCATATTTTATCTCTTCTAATTAAAAAGGTAAAGATTGATTTACAATCACACGTTAGATGATTTTCTAAATTTAGATTGTTTTGTAAGGGCCGTTTAGATGTTTACAAGGCCGAAAGTACACAGTGATGATCGAACTCACTATTCAGCGTTAATAGGTTATATCGAGTCAAGTTTGCTACCCATTATACCACGTCGAGGTGCCCAACCCTCACCCGTTAGCATTCAGTAACAACTGAAAAACAATCGATAAATATCTCGTACGTTTCTACAAAATATGCTATAGCAATTTCATAGTACTGGTAAATAGCGGGACAGACTGGTTTCTATAGCCTTGGTTGGTAACAAGTTTACTGCCGCTACAATTGGCAACCTACTGTGGTGAAATCTTCTCACCTCATGCGGTTGTGGACTATTTGTGGAGCTAAAATAATCCGATGAAACTTCTAGAGTAGAAGCCGGCTCCACCTGCCAGTATGAATGCCGTCCCAAGTAAAAGTAACAGCATAGGCTTTTTAGAGCGACTTGGCCTGATTTCAAGTTAAAGCACTCGCTGTTCTACAGATGATGAAATTGAATCTCATAGTTAACATATTCTTGTTCCGAACAATTAATTCTCGATGAGCGGAGAAAGATAGAGCGTAAGTAATGCACGCCGAGCAATGATAGTAGTTAGTGCAGGGAAAATATAATTTTTGTGATAATGATTTTGAGGTTAGATACAAAATTCCTACATTATATAAAGCAGTATACACTCACGTATTTAAAGGTGCTGTGCAGATAATGTTACGCTAAACATTTTGGAAGAAGGAATATATTTTAAAGTATCCTGTTGAAACGATAGACAAAACTTTTCTATAGAAATACTGCAAATACTGAAGATTTGTACGAATGTGCGCGTACACTCTCAATCCCGTACACATGTACTGCAATAGAAGCAATTAAGAAATTCTCAAATATATATCTCCTCACTTATAGCGATACGTTGCTGAAAATCTCATCAGATATGTAAATGTGCGTTATTTTGTCTAGCACATATATATTCGTAGGTAAGTTAAGATTGTTATTTTATTCTGAGAAGAAAAGAAATATACGTTGTCTCAAAAGATGTATAGACTCTAACTCTAACCCTGCAACAGTCTGTCATGTCAAAAAACTAGAGAAACTTTGGGAGATGAGAATTTTTAACAACATGGGCCACTAACACACTACCATCGTGATGTACGATCATATCTGAATAAAATCTTTTAAAACACATAGATCGGAAGATGAGGTTCTGTATAATATTCTCGTAGCTCCCCGGACATCATCATTTCTGGAATTTTTCTTGTAGTGATGCATAAGAGAAAATATCTATGCTAAAAATCCAGCCTTAATCGCTGAAATGGAAATTACAATAGAGCAAGTATTCAGCCTATGAAAACGTTGATTGCTGCTTGTGATTCCATTGCATCGGGTTGTCAGCAATGTCTAGATCATAATGAACATCAATGGAAAAATATGCGATAAAATATCTGAAGAGAATGCATTTATAATAAATACAGTCTAATATATCTAATTAAAAATATATCATATGCTTTTTTTAAAATTGGGTATATTTATTTCTAGTTGCTGTAATTATTTCTCGAGAATGCTTTAAAACGTGCATACATTTTTGAGACACTTTGCACATAATTTCTGTTTTACTGGCTAATATTTCCATGTTTGAGCATTAGTATAATACGTTTGTTTAAATAAACAAATTATATCAACCGATCATGAATATTTACAAAACCTAATACAAGCAATACTCTAACATCATGCGAAATTAGGACAGACGTGAAATAATGAATAAACATTTGGATGTGATTTAAA
This sequence comes from Ascarosepion bandense, assembly GCA_037127315.1. Taxonomy (NCBI): domain Eukaryota; kingdom Metazoa; phylum Mollusca; class Cephalopoda; order Sepiida; family Sepiidae; genus Ascarosepion; species Ascarosepion bandense. The sequence continues at coordinate 1,006,779 of JBBBDQ010000222.1, forward strand.
ATAAATGTAAGCAAATAGAAGCCATAGCAATTTCTGAGTATTGCTTCATTTCAATTGCATAAATTTAGTTCGAAAAATTGGAAAAAATTAATGTCACATTCGATGCTTTGTCCCGTTATTATGTTGATGAAGATTTCATTTTAATGGAGTAACGCAAGCTTGAATGGAAGAAAATACTTTCTCATCAAGATGATACTCATCCTCAATAATCAAGTAAAATATTCAGCGATATAACATTTTTTAAATCAACTAGAACGCGGAAGACAAAATTGTAAATATGTTTACAAAGCAATAAATACATATATTGACAACGGAATTTTCGTTTTGTTCTTACACTACAATGAATAAGAGATAACTTTTTATGAATAAAGGCAAAAGAAAATGCACACGATTTGTTTTCTAATAAATTTCATTAATATTTCATTAGCTCATATATATGTATATATATATATATATATATATATATATATATATATATGTGTGTGTGTGTGTGTGTGTGCGTGAGTAAAAATTTCAAATAGAGTAATATTTGCTGACGCGTTTCGTCCTCTGAGAGACTATCACATATTTTATTTTGTAAAATGTATTTATATACAAGAGCAAAACTGTTATTGGGTTTTCAAAAATTTTAAATTTCACAACGCTCCTAAATATTTATCTGGTGAGCGATACGGTCAGGCAAGCTATGGAGGACACGAGGTGACACAATTCAATATCTAATAAGTGAAAAAAGTAAGTGATGTTTAAAATATATATATATATATATATTAAAAAAGGATTAATTCAAAGATGTTGAATGGCCATTTCGATATGAAGATCCCCACGGGGGACGACAGATCACCTCAGCAACAGAAAAAACCTTTCAGAAACTCTCTGAAAGGTTTTTTTCTGTTGCTGAGTTGATGTGTCGTCCCCCGTGGGGATCTTCATATCGAAATGGCCATTCAACATCTTTGAATTAATCCTTTTTTAATATATATTTGCTCTGTAATATTTTATTACATGGAGCTCTCTTCCTGTATCATTTTTTAATATTAAAATAAATTTTTCATATTAATTAGGATCGGGTTTTTTGGAATTTACCTTCCTGCTTTTTTCCCTTGGATTGAAGTATCTGAATTAAAATATATATATATATATATATATATATTAATACAGGTTTCATTGAATAATATAGTGTATTTTGGCAGCATTTTTTCATTAATACAGGTTTCATTGAATAATATAGACAAGTTCTGTCTATTTATTTTGTGTAGGATCCTTTCGTATGATCTGATTAGCTTGATAGTGTTGTCATGGAAAGACGACAAGAAATCGCAATAATTGTTGATTTTTTTATCAGGTCTGAGCTTTCGGCTTACATAAGCCATTATCAAAGGATGAACATGTAATACTCAGTGAACATAGAACATTTAAATTATTAACAGAGTGGAGTTATTGACCAAAAACCCGTAAATTGTAGTAACAAATAATAACTGCACAACTCTGTTGCTAAAAATTACAGTTCAGTTGACAGTTATGCTTAGCATTAGCTAGAACGTAAAAGTATCCACTATAGAATTTTTATATATTGTAATGTCATGGTCGTATCCGTATTAAAGTAATGAAAGCTGTTCTTTTTATTAACATTTTAGAACGTTACTACAGTACTCGTAGCTGATTCTATTAGGTGACAGCTTAAGATTTTTTAATGAATATTACCTCGAGGATCTGCACACACACACACATATATATATCTATATATATATATATATATATATATATACATATTCATTACTCGATGATATAGTTATTGCAAAAAATTAAACAATAAGTCACTGTTAAAGAGCCAGCACGCGGCAAGACCTTTTATAATTCAAAACGGTTTAATAATTGTTATTAAAGAGAATGAACTGTGCCGATGCTTTCTCGTTATTGTCTCTCTCTCTCTCTCTCTCTCTCTCTCTCTCTCTTTCTCTCTTTCTCTCTTCATGAGCTTGACAGAAGGAATATATACATATACATATACATATATATATATATATCCATCCCATCTGTCACATTCATGGTATATATACAACGGTCATTATCACAATAGAAGGAATTTATTAATGTAATAAATGTTATTAATTTATTATAATTCAATAAAATATTTATGTATTTTAAATTAGTTTTTATTTAACTGTTTTCTTTTAATTTTTAAATATTTTTGATCATGTATGTTGGAAAAGGCGTATCCTTTTAAGAAGGGAAATATTTGAAAAATCCAGAGTGCAGTTTAACATTTTTCTGAAAAGACTTGGGACTTGTCAAGATTGAAATGTTCGAATATTACGTCGATCGGCTCTTCGCAGATATTTTGTGGTGATTTCTCAGATTCATTCAAACAGCATTTCTTGAGCTGGTTCATATGGCATTTGTGGGTGTTTTTCTGTCCAAGGACAATATAGACCAGTTCACCAATTCTCTGTTTGATGTTGCCTACTTCCCAGAATGTAATGTTGTTTTTGTAATTCTTAAAAAGGACTTTATCGCCAGGATTAAAATATTTCTTAGGGAGCGAGACGCTTTTCTTGAATGAGTTTATCAAAGACGGACTTGATTTGTCTTGCGAAAATTCGGCAGGCGAGCGTCTCATAGGCGTGTTAGGATTAGGGGTTATCCCATACACCTGCAGAAACTGTCGTAATGCTCGATGCGTCGGTGTGTCTAGTGCCTTTTTAGAGCACTTTTTAGGGTGTCCACGAAACTCTAGGCTAGACCATTCGACCTGGGGTGATACTGACGCATCGTAATGTGATACGACTTGCAAAATCTCTGAATTTACTTGATGTGATTTAAGTGCCATTATCTGTCACTACACAATCTACCACGTAAAAACGAGCAAATAGCTCATGTAAAAATCCGATCGTGCAGTTGGTGGCTGGTTTTTTACATTGCAGGGTATCAGGCCATTTTGAGTGGCTATCCACAACAATAAGGTAGTACATGTTGTCTAGCAGCCCTGCAAAATTCACATGAATTCTTTGTCATGGATGGTCTGTGTTTGGCCATGGTTTGCACGTCGTGGTTTGCTGCAAGCGCGCATTCCTTACAAGATTCTATCATGTCTGCTATGTCTTTGTCCATATTTGACCAATATACGTAGCAGCGCATGAGGCTTTTCGTACGGCTCTTCCCCGGATGTGAAAATCCTTGAGACTATTTGGAATCACTACTCGGTATTTATACAGTAGAACATCCTTACAGAGGAAAAAACTTCAGGCACATTTAGGTCATTGTTGCCAATTTTGTCTTTTATATTTTGTATGTATTCATCCTCTCGAGACTCCCTTTTTATGTCGGCTAAAGTTACTGGGAGCTCTCTAATTGTATTCGCAATGATATTTTCGATTTCATAATTCGTCTTTAGTGTAGCAATGATAGTCTTCAAAACCTTTCGTATTTTTAGGAATGAGTCGCGATAAACTCTCTGCATGACAAATATTTTTAGATGTTAGGAACTCGATCTTAAAGTTATAATTCAAGAAAAGCATTCCCCAACGAAGTAGTCGATTTGCCGTATATACTGGTAGGCCTTTCTTGGAACCAAAGATTGTTATTAGAGGTTTATGGTCCGTTTGCAGTATGAACCGTCTTCCATATAGGTATCGATGGAACTTAGTGACGGCGAATATTATCCCTAGAGCCTCTTTCTCTATTTGGTAATATTGTTTCTCTGATGTCAGTAAAGATTTAAATGCGTGTGCTATGGCTTTTCGCGAACTATCTGGCAATTTATGGAGAATGCAAGCACCGATGCCGTATGGGCTTGCATCACTTGCGACTGTGATGTCGAGATTGGGGTCGTAGTTGGTGAGGGAGAGATCCGAAGTGTTTTCTTGATCTTCTCGAATGCGTCTTGACATTCAGGGTTTCATAACCATGCTTTATCTTTTTTTAAGAGTTCGTTGAGAGGTCATCTCAAATTATGCATGTTTTTAATGAAACCTTGGTAGAAGTTAGCAAAGCCGAGGAAGCCTTGTAAAAATTGAAAGTTAACTGAGGCCATCATGTTTCTGATCGCATTAGCTCTTTCTGGATCAGGTCGACGACAGTTTCTATTTATAATGTGACCTATGTATTTGATCTCTGGTAAGAAAAAGTCACACTTTGCTTCCTTAACCTTATGCCCGTATTTTTGTAACTTATCGAGTACGTTTATTGTATGGTTCGGTGCTCTGCCGTCGTTTTACTGGTCACCAATATATCATCCAAATAGGCTGTTGCGTAGTCAAGGTCGCCCAGCATTGCGTCTATGACCTGCTGGAAGAATGCAGGCGCAAACTTGACCCCAAAGCAAGTCTGTTATATTTGTATAGACCTTTATGGGTGTTTATGCAGAGCGATTTGAAACTTTCTTCATCCACCTCTATCTGAAGGTATGCGTCTGAGAGGTCTTTTTTGAAAAAGATTTTTCCGCCATTCAATTTGTTGAAGGGATAATGGTGATCCTGCAAGGCATCGTTTAGCCCAGTAGAAAAATCTGCGCATACTCGTATATGGTTGGACTTCTTTTTCACATAGATTGTAGGTGCTGCCTATTCGTCAAAATCTGTTCTTGATAAAATACCCGCTTGTTCTAGTCTATCTAATTCTTTGTTGATCTGCTTTAGAGCAGCAGAAGGGATATTCCGTTTCTTTTTGAAAACTGGTCTTGCACTGTCCTTCACCTTGAACTTAGCTATTAATTTACGACATTTCCCAAGGCTGCCAGAAAAAAAAAACATAGGGAAATTCTTGTTTGAGTTCCTTTTTGAGATTTTCCAATTGGACGTTGTACTTTCTATTTCAAAAAGTGCTCATTGGGCAATCCCATAGATTGAATTTTTCTATCCAAACCGTTCCGAATAGGTTATCCGAATTTTTTAGTACGTAGTCTTTCAGCTTTTTGTAACTCCATTTAGTGTTACTGTAAGGATCACCTCGCCTATGATGTTAATATCCTCGCAAGTTACGGATTTTGCTGTTTCATCCGTCTTTAATAGGGTCGGCTTGTTTAACGTTCAAGTACGCCAGTTGATGATCGATAGGTCAGAACCCGAATCAAGCTGGAATTTTATAGTTAGTGAAAATATTGACAGACACATGTTTTCTTTAATTTCTATCGACTATGTTGCCTAATTTTACTTTTGTGTTTCCTCGTTTTGTTGGCGTACCGACACTGAGTTAAGTTATGACCATTTTTATTGCAATCTTTGCAATATGTTTTCTTCTTGGATGGACAGAATTTCATCCTATGCCATTTTCCACCATGCTAACATGGTCCGGGATGTTTCTTTAGCCTATTCGTGTTTTGTTTATTGCGGGAATTAGAACATGAGATTTGCCTTTTGTCTTTTTGTGGGGAATAAGAGGTTGGATTGCTTCTGATTTTTCTAATCTGAGTTACACCTGATTCCTCGATCGTTTTTGCGTCACAATTAACAAAAATTACTCTTTGACAATCCTCTGCCAATTTCTGGAGAGTCAATCCCTGCTCGTTTTCGAGTTTGGTACCCGACATCTGACCTCGGCGTCTTCTACTGATACTATACCTTGTACGAATATTAAGAACTTGAAATCGTCGGTAGTCAGCCCGGCTAGTTTGAAATCATTGAGAGCTTGTTTATCAAAGCTGAATACGTTAGGAAATCTTGCTGGTTGTCCTTAAATGTGTTCAGGCATTTCCAACGTTTGTGCAACAAGGTTACGTTAGGCCCGAATAGTTCCCATAGGAGCTTAATAGCCTCTGAAAAATTCAAGCCCGTATTTTTCTTGGGTAATATGTAGTCTACGAACCTACTATGTTAAATAGTTCCCAGTTTTTTTAATAACAGACGTACCTTTTTCTCACTAGGCCATTGTTCACAATCTACGTTGAAAATATATTCCTAGCGCCTGAAAAAGCCTCGAATGTTTACTCTTTTGCTGGTACGTATTCGAATGTTTCAATCGAGTTGTTGATTGTACTCTGGGAAAATGTCCTTTCATTTTTAGAGTTTTTAGAGCCGTTAAATGTATTTACAAGTAATTCTTCAAGTTGTTTTGCTGTAGTTCTGTTTTCTGAAGTGTAAATTGTTGGAATTCTATTTGTTGTTTATATAACTCCATAAACAATTGTTGCTGTCTTTCGTCTGATTTTTGTTGGTAGAGTTGCTGTCTTTCTTCGATTTTTGTTGTTGTCGAAGTTTCTGTTCTATTTGTTGGTCCGACTGTAATTTGAGAATTTTTTTTCCCAATATCTGCTGTTTTTCATCTGATTTTTATTAGTGGTCCATCTGGACCTTTAACATTTGGACAATTATGTTTTGGAATTCTTCCATATTTAGAGAAAAAATGACAGCCATTTTATAATATGTAGAATAAAAAGATGAAAGATCACACAAACAGAAAAAAATGACAGCAATTACAGTTGCTTTGAAAACCCGTATACCAAGAGGAAGGTACACAAGAAAAATCTAGACAGATATTTTTTGTAAAAAAAAAAAAAAAAAAAGAAAAGGACAGACAATAAAATTAAGAAGAACTACTTACTGGTTTAAATATTTCGAGATACTGTTGTTCCGTTAATTTCAATGTGACCATTTAAATTTTCTCTACATTTATTATTTATTTTACTCAGCAAGGAAAGGGAAAAATTATTTCTTGGTAGGCGCTCAACAGTTCATTTGCAGAAGTAATTGCAATTAAGCAGGTTTTTTCTCTTTTCTTCCCTTCGTCGGGGACTTTTGTAATAGTTGACGAAAAAAAAACATTTTTCCTTTTTTTTTTTAGAAGTGTGGGGAGAAGTATATCACTTAGTAAAAACAAAATAAATAGATGCACTGGATTTTTTTTTCTTCTTTTGGGAGAACTTGCTTTTTTTTAGAAAAGCTCTCCCCGGTGAATTTGAGAGGAGTGGTAATTTTATGCACGAGATTTGTAGGAATTCAAATCAATTCCATAAAATATTAAACACTTTGCTGAATTCGCATCTTTGTGGATAGATTTTTCGAACTTGAATCAAACGTAGTACTTCGACTATTGAGTTTATCCGTTTGTTTTGTGCACAAGCTGGGTTTTTGTAAACAGTCGTTCTCGGTACTTGGTTGCTCGTTTATTAATTGCATATTCTTGATGTACCTTAAATATTATCTTTAAAGGGCAGCTGTGTATTGAGTTTTTTTCGCTGATGTAGTAATGTCAGCTCAAATTCTAGTTCAACACTGATGTTGGAACCAGTGGAGTTTAAACGAATCCTCTGTCGCTACTGATGTGAGATTGGGGCTTTGGGGTTTCGGCGTGTGTGCGTGTCTCGAATGCTCTGTCGCCACTGATGTGGACTCAAAATGGGGGCAACGGAAGGAAAACACGGAACACGGGTTAGAGGTAAAGAAAGATATATTAAACAGAAAGGTTACAAAAAATAGACTAAGAGTAAGTGGAGCTCACTATCCAGTGGTGTCCGATATTGCTAGTCGTACGCGGCTGTGCACTACTGGTGCTATTTCCATAATACTACCATTCTGGAAGAATTTATGATGTAGTTAAGTATCGGTCTCACAACATTTAGAAAATCCATTAATATAAGAAACAAAGCAAAATTCTGTATGCTTTTGATAGTGAATTAATATTTTCGGTTATGACAGGAATATTCTATTGTATTTTCTAATTACAGATTACAAATAAAAATATATTGTACTAAACTAGAATATATTTTTATGAATATTTTTATCACATTAATATTAACATTTTCATTTGCTCATTGCTTTGTATAATTGTATCTAACAAATAGGGGATCCACTCACACACACACACACACACACATACACACACACACAAATATGTGTGTGTGTGTGTGTGTGCATGTGCGTCCAGGGGTGTGTATTGTTAGAAAATTTCCAATATTTCTGCGGGAAGAAGGATCAATATGAGAGAAAAATCGTTTATAGCTAGAAGTGTGAAGCTAGATATCAAAGTATCGTGCCACATTTTTGCCTCTCAATGCGGTCATCAGATCAACATATACCGGGTCTTTCTTGAATATAGTAAGCCACACGCGTGAGAAGACAATAATGTTTGTGCTTTGTATTGTCGGAGGTAAAATTGATGGTCGCTTCATAGTTATGATGGCATGAAGATAAATGCAGAGAACTATTATAAGTTTTTGAACAAGATATTTTTGAGTAACACAAGTCAAAACCAAGAAGTTTTAAACTAAACTCCAAGTTCATGCTCGACAATGCTATTTCATCTTCTGACTGTTTCACATTTTGCTAGGAAGATTTTTAAAGATGTTAATTTAATGCAGTGACTTCAGCCTCTCCAAAAATGAAATAGCAACACATTTAACTAAATAAAAGATTGAAAGATGAATAAATCTTCTGGAATATCAAGGGCGCCAAAATAAAAGGATGCAAAATAATAAGGTTATGTTTTCAGGTATATGGGATATTGCGATAATTAATATATTTTCTGAAACTAATTAATTGAAACAACAGTTTAATTTTCTTTCTTTCACCATACGGTCAGTTTTAGATCCACTGAAGTAACAGGGAGTAATTTATTTCCATTTTTCTCTCAGATTAAGTCATTTCCAGTGATGTAATATGAATATATTTTCAGGGTGTATGATGAGATTTGTTTGGCCATTAAAAATATTGCTTCATTCGTAAATGCATTAGATTTTTATCACGTCTCGACTGTCAATTAATTGTCTTATGGACATTGTCTTCGATGGATTTTACTTCAAGGAAGCGCATAAAATTGTAACGCTGCCCGAACAGACTAGAAAGTCTTACAAAGAGATTGTCATATTGTTGGTGTCAGCCTTTCAACTTTCAACAGTCTTGTCATCAAAGCAAAGAAATAAACTGCATCCATCAGTCCAAAATGTTATAGGAAAATGCGGTCGGAAGAGAAAAAACAACGCCAAGAGACGAGGTGGGATCATGGAAAGTTTGAAAGATCACAGGAAGATATTATTCGTTTTGTTTCAATTAATTTTCACAAAGGTGCATATCTTTGGGATTTAATTATACAAAAATTATGTTGCACTAAGGTTCTTTGTAAAATTAAACATTCCCCAGAAACAATGGGGAGCTAAACGTGCGGCAATAGTTAGATCTTTCGTCTGGTAGATCACTGTGTGTCTAGAAGTTGTAAATCAAGCATTAAAAATAATCTAACAAGTCTTCACCGCTCGTAAAATCAATCATACAACCAGGTCAAATCTAATTATATTTTTAATAAAATCAATATAAGTTACATTTGTATGGTATATTTATCATATAAATATCAAAATACTTATTGCTTAACTGGGTAGGAAATAGCTCATAAAATTGAATGCCTTGAAAACGAAACTGCTCTCTTTTATCCACCATAGAGAAGGTTTCAAGTCAGCCATCAGCGTGGCTGATTGCTGATTTCTTTGAGAGCAGTATATTGCGCCTCCTTGGCATCACTCTTTCAACCGACCTGAAGTGGAACGAATAAATAGGATCTATCACTGCGTCTACTGCTAGGAAAGGTTTGGTCTGTGTCGGTCCAGAAAGATTTTCTTCTCAGAATTCATCGTATACATTTAAAATTCTACCACTCATTCTTTTATTGAATACTGTTGCCATATCTGGTCGGGTGTTCTTGCTATTCATTTCGCGGTTCTTGACAAAACCTAAAGAAGGATCTGCAAGGTAACTTGCCTTGACTTAGCATCTCGACTTCAGTCACTTTCTCATCGCCGTGGCTCAGCATCTTTTTGTTTTATCTACAAATATTTTCATGGCAACTGCTCTTACACGCTTCTCCCCTTGGTGCTCCGTTTACGTGAATTTAACCGTGCTACTAGATTAATTTCTAGTTCCCACCCTATTTTTTTTATTCATATCACCCCGAGCAAGGCGGTAATGCCACTGATGTGCAGGGGGCTACGTAAGAGTGAAAAGACTGGAAAAGAGAAAGCCGGAAACCACATCCCAAACAGGGAATAAGGGATGAGCCTCTTCACCTGTTCAATAGACGTGGGTGGAGTGTGAACCGGGCGATAGTTTAGTCTATCTACTCCAATTACCATTGAAATCGTTAAATATAACCCAACTCTTTTACTTTAACAGTTGCTTTTCTCGTACTTCTCGCCTGTTTTTCTGTGTTCCTGGTAGCTACATTTCTCAAAAAATAAATGTAACGTCAATTGCGATCTTCTCTCTTGAATCCCATTCATCTTTTCCTTTCTTCAGTACTCTCTCTACGAAGTTTTTTCTCTCACTATAACCCCTGCACACAAGTGGCGAACTTGCCTTGGTTGTGGTTAAAAGATTAAAATATAAAATAAATTACAGGCAAGATACGATCATTATAGGTAATTAAACGATCATTACAGGTAATAGAAGATACACCGAACACTTTACTAATATTGTTTGAGTAATATCGATCATGCTCTAATAGTATTGACTTGCATAATAGAATGTGAAATAGTGCTCATGCACACGTAATTACTTATTATAGAATAGATATCCACTCGCTATATAAGATATTTATGTTGGACGCCCAAAAAGTAATTTAGATGTAAATGTGTGTTAATTATCGAGGTTGTGATGTACGAAATAATTCTGCGAGGGAGGACTTCATATTCGGGCCGAGAATCTTTCAGCAGCCTTTAGTACAAAAGTAATTCTTCCTACTTTATTGCACTATGTTTATCGCTGTATCGACAAGTTCATCTCATAAACATTCAACACGGGTGCGAAAAAATACATATCACAAGTTCCACGAGATTGTAGATATTTTTACATTGGAAACAATATGTGAGCATTTCAGGATATATTTATTGGTGGATATCTTTCCACTTTTTTTTGTCAGCATTTCTCATTTGTTTGTAAATGAAAATATCATTTTATGTAGAGTTAGTGGATCTTTTCATAAACAAAACAACCATTGTTGGTAGCACAAATAAAACACAAAAGAAAATACAAGAAATGTTAAACGCACATATAAAATAGAGTAAAAAAGAACAAAGTTTCCACAAAATGCAAGATTACATTAACCCGTAACATAATTGCGCGCATACATTATAAGATGTGAATGTTTAGTTCGAGAAACGATTTATGAAAATTTTAAAGAGTTTTTCTTTTATTTAGTGGCCTAAAAGCATAAATCAATATGTTTTAAATTGCTCCCACAATTTCTTTAGTTATACAAACAAAAATAGAGAATGTATTTCATAATAAGAATTATTTAAATAAGAATAAATCTCTACAATTGCTTTGCAAGGAAATATGCTTCTTAAGACGGCCTTCGTTAACTGTGTGCAGCCTGGCAGTTATTTTCATTTTTCAACATGCAATGGCTAGCATTTAAGAAATTTCAGGCATAAACACAAACGTACAACTAGACATGCATCATGAAGTTATATCCAAATATTAGAGAGATTAAGAATCGTGTGTATGGAAAATGGGAGTTACGATATTTGAACAGACGAATATATACGATCAATACACACGTCTAAATATGAGAGGGGCAGTAACTTTCTTTGCAAGAATATGTATTGATAGTAGTGGCTACATATAGATTTTAGCTAAATTTTAAGTTGCTTTATGCAATATTCAAAAACTGTTTTGTACATATGACAATGAAGATGAGATATAAGGCATTTGTTATACATGTACACACAAAAACACGCACAGAAACAATATATATATATATATATATACGGAATTGTGCAAAATTATTAGGACAAGAACTATTTTTTCTTCTATGAGGCATCAAAATAAAGTTTAATATCACCCCCGTCTTAACACTTTTGCAGACTACCGGTAGTGTGCAAAAGTATCAGGCCAGAGGTGATTTTTCTAAAAGCCTCACTGAAATTCAAATACTGGGTGAAAAGCCAAATCTTTGTAAGAATAATTAGCTAAAAAAAAGAGGAAGGAAGGCTTTGTAATTTGAATTGGCTCTCTTTGAATAGAATCTCAATCCTATTGAACATGTATGGGATATTGTAGATAAAAAATTGATAAATCTAATGTTACTTCGCAAGACACACTTTGGGAACAAATACAAGCTGCTTGTCGGGAGATACCATTATATACCTTGAAGAAACATCTGATGTCAATGCCTGACGGAAGGAATGCTGTGATCAAAGCAAAAGGCTATTATACTAAATATTAAATTTATGTTGTAACAAGTATTTTTTCTTGCTAAAGCATTTGTTCAGTAAATCAAATAAACTTACTTTAATTAAATTCTTTATTTTCTGTCAATATGCCTCATAAAAGATAAAATACTTCTTGTCCTAATACTTTTGCACAGTACTGTATATATATATATATATATATATATATATATATATATATATATATATTGTATATTCAGGCAGCAGTTTCTCTTTTATGCAAGTTTCGATAAAATGATAAAATAAGTTGCTGTTTTCTTATATAATCTTTCACGTGATCTTATAATTTTTTTATTATAGTATATCCAATGTAATTATTTACAAATTTGGATTTATCAGTAATACAGTTCCTTAAAAAAAACAAGTATGTTTGTAAATAATACTGGTTATCTGTACTAAAATTGTTTGAAATTTTTAGTATTACAATAATAAACCAATAATTTTAGGAAAACAAATACTTAGGCAGAAAGTTCATGAAAGTATTTCTATTAAAACTTACCCTCAAACTTACGAATGTATGTAGAGTTATAGGAATGTCCTTTTTCCTGAACACGGTCAGCACATTGTGGTCGTGTTTATAGTTGATATTGTTGGATGTTGGCTTTTTTATTATCAATAATGCGTCTATTATATTTTTGCTCTTTTTTACATGTGGGTGATGATATTATATTTATTCATCGACGAGTATGTTACGTATAGAGTTTGGTTGGGTTCTATATGACCTAATAGAGCTATTATGAGAGAGGTGTAACCTATAACTGTAAATATACATACATAAAAAAAAACTGTATATTCATTTAAAGGAAAATAAAATTCATCCCTGATAATAGCAAAAAGTATAATCAAAAGTGCTTGGTTAAACAAAACATTTGGACAACTTTTATATTATTCATATTCTGAAAAGGAAAATTATCTAAATCGCATGAAAATAAATTATATAAAAGATTCAAATATAGTATCGTGTCTAACTTTTAACGAAACTTGCAATTATATTTAGCATATGACTTCCCTCTGTCTTTTCTACAAATATTTTCAGGGCGGCTACTCAGAGGAGCTTTATACCCTGGTGCATGTCGACGTGAATTTAAGCCTGCTTCTAGATTGGCATCTGGTTACCAACCTTTTACTTGATAAAAAAGTTAAATGTAACTACCACTTCAACACAAACAGTTTTATCACACTTTGCGCCTGTTGAGTTCCTTTCCGTTCACTTGCTTACCTGATAGCTACAATCTCGCAAAAACTTACCAACATCAATTATCACTCCTCGAATCCCATTCATCTTTAATCTTTTTTCAACACCCTCTGTACCCAGTCTTTTCTCTCACTGTAACCCTCTGCACACTAGTAGCGGTTCCACCTTGCTTGAAATGATTATATATATATATATATATATATATATATGAAGTGTAATTCTGATACAAATTCCCAGATATCTTGATTTTATTGCTATACATCTGCATATGCAAAGGTATACTCATTTATAACCCAAGAAAAAAGACAAAACCCCCCAAAAAATAATAAAAACAAAACAAAACAAAACAAACTTATATATATATATAAAAGACAAAGAAGATAAGAGGAAAACTATTTTTCTCGCTTACGAGTTTTGTCCTGTGATAAACTTTATCAAAGCAAAGCGATGAAATGAATTTATTTTAAATAACGTATCTATAAACAAAAATAGTTGATAACTAGAAAACACGCTGAAAAATTATTCTTAAGATTAACAAAAATTATTAAGCATTTAAAAACTTCATAGTTCATATTTGAAGAGAATTGTTTTATGTGCAGTGTTATGAAATGTTAAAATGATGGAAATTAACCGGTATTTTGGGAGGCAATTTTTAAAAGAATTCGTTGTGTTTGTTACCTTGAAAATGTATTGTTTCTGTAAGGAGAGATGAAATCGGGAAAAAACCGAGGCGGAGATTGATATTTTGGTAATATTTGACGGCTGCTCGCTCGAGAATTTTCTTTCTGAATAATGATTTTATGAGTATTGCATTTTTTAGATGAAAATTGAGGTCAAATTTGTTTCTGTAAACGAATCATGCATTCGTTAAATTATTATATGTGAGGTCTCTTTTTTGTTCATATATACGCTTTTTTAATTTTTTGCTTGTTTCCCCGGTGTGATTTTATTTTTTATATACCTGCTTCTGAGTTATTTTTGTTTTGGGGTTTGCTTGTTTGTTTTTAGATCCGACCAGATCCATGCGCATAATAGTTTTCGTATAAAGATGCAAATACACCCATGCAAATAACGCGTAGGTTTTGACATTCCAAGGAAGTTTAAGACCCTTGAAAAATAATGCATGCTAATATGCCCAGTAGAATAATTAAAGAAACATATCACTATAAAAACCGAATTAAAAAGGTTTTCCTGTTAATCAATGTATATAATTTCCTGAACATTTATTGCTTCTTAACTCAACGCAAATTGTGGTAACGGATTTTACAGTCGATGTTCATGTCAGGATGAAAGAATGAAAAAATAATGGATTCTCACCAAATGTAATTATTTCACGTTTTCTATTTCATTTTATAATGTATCAAATTTTCCAATATTATATTTACAATACTATATTTTTATAATATTTTATAAAAAAATATATCTACAAACTACAATATTTTATAGTATATTTTATAATATTATATATTTTTAATATTCTTCGAATATACCACTTCTACAGTATAATTTTGTTTATATGGCATAATGGTGTGAAAGATATTCAAATTTTGATAAACAAGAAAAGTCTATGATCTTAAATGCCTGGGAAGATGTAGATTTACATATAAAGAATATCATCTTTGATGTGTCCCTTCAGAATATGGACAATCAATGATCTCTGCGTCTTCCTCTCTTTTGTAGCTCACAGTAATTTTTGCCTCTTTACTAACTTTTTCAATCCCTGCTATTCATTTATTCAATGTAAGTAGGTTATTTATTATTTTCCACTGCTCTTTCTAACTTTAGTTCTAATAAAAAAAAGAAATATTTTGTTAGTAACAAGAAAAAGACTACAGAACTTCTACGTGATATCTGACCTCCTTTATGGTAGTGAGTGATGGACGATCTCCTCAAAGCAACATAATTGTAGTTCTACGGAAGGATGCTCATAACAAACCGAACATGACCGAGCAACGACAAAGTTTTGGAGAAAATGGAAATAAAAGGAAACTAATTGTAAACATCAGCAAAAGACAGTTTTGGTTTTTTGGGCACATAATGGAGAAGAAGGGTCTAGAAAATCAGATACTCACGGAACAGAGAGAGAGCAAGAGGATCAGAGGTAAACAACGCAGAGCATACCTAATTAGTTTGAGTAAATGGATTATGGAACAGTTCTTTAGGGAACTAACAGAAAGACAAACTTTATTAAGAGCTAAAAGAGACAAGAAGTTGCGAAGAGCCATGATTGCTAAAGTTCTGATGGGAAAGAACACATAAGAAGCTGTCTTGTATGTGTGAAATTCTTCAAGCCCACTTTTCTCCTTATATATTCCTGAAATTTCTGATCATATGCACACATGACTTCTTATTTCTCACATGTTCCGTCCACATTATACTCAGCATCCTTTTTTAAGTAAATTACTCATACCTTTTTGTCTGGTACAAATAGACCACAATTAATTGACATAAAGGAGGATTTGTATTACATTTTCATCACTCTTCTTTGTTTCTAATGCATTTTTCCTGTTTTTTTATATTATGGTGAGTTCTTAGCAACCGGTTGCTAAGCCTGTGCTAGGAAACATTGTATTACACAATACGCAATTATATAATGTAAAGTTGTAAACAAAGAGTGGCGTTTGCTGTTTAACTTAACTGAATCTCTTGTGACTTCAAGCGTTATATTCTCCACTACATTGTATAAAGTCCATTTAACGTCAGATTTTATCCGTCTGTTTTGGTCTGAGTTCGAAGCATAAAGACAAGAAGGTGGTAGATTTATCTTTTGGTGCCAACTGGATAGAAGTCCGTTATTAGTTTAATCCCGCAGTCTAATTAAAATGGGTGGTAAAAGTCTTTTAAAAGCGGTTGAACAAACTAGCGAAATAAATAGCTTCAGCCGAAAAAGCATATAGTTTTTTTACTTTGTTTATATTTTGAAAGATTGATTTAGCTATTCTAATGGACCAGTGATTAGAATATTTCAGTTGAAAAAATCATTTAATTTACTATAGACAAATAAATAACTAGACCTTTTAATTAATCCTTCTGGTCATCTCCCGACATCAACTAGTCGAAACAGTAACTTGGTTATCACAAAGATCTTTTCATTATCGAAACATTACACACTGATAATTACGAGAAAAGCCAGAGAGTTACAGTAAGGGTCTTCTGAAATCACATAAAAAGACATTGTGACGTATTTTGTTACTAGTGAATGTAGAATAACTGCACTGGCTTGCAACAAGAGGTAGTTCCCTAGGATTCACCCATTTTAAAAATAAATAAATGTCGATATCGCTAAAAGCAGTTTTGTTTGAGGCAAGCCGACCGGAATGTGTGGGCTAACAAACATCTAGCTACATGATATATTTTTAAACCTGGAATTGGAGATGGATTCGCGTCACTGTAGGTAGACTATGCTTCTATTCAAAGAACTGATCCTGACTAAAATAGAATTCAAGAAAGATTCGCAGATACGTATCATCTTGTGGTGATCAACGCATATTAGTAAAAATAAGTAGTCGATTAAAAAAACATTGATGGATATGATCATCATAGAAGATTAAAGGCCTTGATGGCTCCTATTGATAAAGATGAACATATTGACAATCGAAAAAGAGAAAAGAAACACGGAAACCATTCAGAAAATTCAGTTGTTGCTTTGTGCTCTAGATCGGTTTCGCTCTGTATCTCTCAACTCCTGTCTGTCTGGTTCTTTCATTCACTTTACTTCACACCCTAATCAAACAATACACCCCATATATATATATATATATATATATATATATATATATATATATATATATATATATACTAATAATAAATATAACTTTTTACTAAACGGGAAGCTCTGAGATTCTTGCGTAATGCATTCATGAAGTGATGACTAAAAGTTTTCAAACATTCAATAAGCACCTGACTATTGCATTGTACATGCAACCCATGCTACGAGGGAGAAAGAATTATATTTATTATTGATATAAATTGCAGTTCTGTTACTATACACCGAATTCTATTTTTCATGATCTGCACACCATTTTATTTTCCTTTATATAGATGATTTTTTTAGACTTCTACTAGTATAAAATCTTGTGACACATTTGAATTTCAGTAAATAAAATGTTTGTTTTACCGTTGCTGAAGAAGTGAGGAATTTCTCGTAGAAATGGCTATCCAACGGATATAAAAATCGAAAATATTTTTTTTATATTTGGCTTTGTAAATAAAATGTAATATTTGCATCGACCCCTCCACCTTGATCAATTTTAATATTAATTAAATTAATATTAATATGATCGGGTTTTGGGGATTTACCTATCTGATCATCCTTTTGGATGTAAAATATAAATAATATTTGAAATGATTTGTTTGAACATTATTTTTAATCGATACTCGTATTTAAGTTGATATTCTGTTCATAATCAAACAGTATTATATATTTATTTCGCCTGGCCTGATTATTTACGATAAATTTTTGTTACGAAAATGTGTGTTATTCGGCAGAATTCTAACCTGCGACACCAAGCAAGTCTCAGACAACTCGACCACAAATGACGATCAGTCTAAACGAAGTCAAATTAAGCCTAAAACACTCCCAGAACGGTTCATGATTAAATATAATAGACATTCATTGTCTGTTGTATTTAACAATATATGTTTAGAAAATTACAATATATATATATATATATATAGAGAGAGAGAGAGAGAGAGAGATACACTCTATATATATATATATACTGTTGTGAGATCTCCCTTGTTTGTATATGATAATGGACACGACTGAGTGTACATATACTCTTGCCATAGAGAGAACGAGTTGAGAATTTCATTTGGCAGTAGAGAGTAATCGTAGAAATCCGTTACATTTTTCGGAGAGTTCCGAGAGATACCGTAGTTACCCAGAGACCAGACTAGCTCTGAGCTCCACTCAGCTAGAATAATATACACGGATATACTGTTTCCAACGACTTCACTTCAAGACTTGTGTATATTTCTTTCTTTTTAATAGTATTCCTTGATTTACTAATCTGCATTCAATATTGTATATTACATTCAATATTTTGTGCGGTTCCTCACCCGGAATCTACAACATATATATATATATATATATATATATATATATATATATATTCGTGTGTGTATACGAGTATGTGTTTGTATAGGTTATTTTCACAATTTATTTAGATTTATTCATATTGTTACGTGTAAAATGCGTTTATTAATTTGAATACGGCCTTATAATAGGCTTCAAATAGCAGATACTCTCATACTTCTGGAAACAGAAATACACTTGTACTTCTACGGTTTTTATTTGTTTAATAATAGTTATTTCATTTATTATTGACATCTTTATTTAATATCTATTTTTAAAATTTAATAATTGTCTCTCATTTGGTATTCTCAAGTCAATGCCAGTTGTGTTCGTCATTTGATTTTCTGTTTTAATTGATTTTTCTATCGATTATTTCTCAAAGTGTGGGATTGGATATTGACGGAAACCGCTTGCATAATTTTTCTCAAAATTAGGTATTTTTCTAGAGACAGCATGATAATTAAAAAGATTTAATGAAATTTATCTCAGTTTCTTTATTTAATTAATATTTGATTCAATATTTGAATAAAATTTGAGATTTATATTTTGAGTAAAATTTATTATTTCAGTAAGTTCTTATGCAAAAACACTCTTGAGAAAAAAATTCAAAAATCAATCAACTGGAAACAAATAAATATTCCGAAACACCATAAGATTTAAATAAAATATATAAGAATACTAAATGTTATTAATTCTAGTTTAAAATATCAGACAATAAAAATTGCCGAATCAGTTTAATGGATGTAACGAGAGTACTATTATATTCCTTTGTAAGATAAAGTGTATTCGTGTACACGGTCTGTTTGAACAAAATTAAAATGCGAATCAAACATACATGATTATAGATTTTCCAATAGCTTGAAGTTATAACAGCCAAATAATGTCGCTTAAAATACTCAGTATTTTCTCTAGAATTCTCTGGAGATTTTCACGATAATTTTTCTTTATATTGATTTGTTTGGTATAAAGTAATATGGACAATTATTAGGAAGATGATTTGATTTGAAAAATGTTTCTGAAAATTTTGTTATGCTTGTTGCTAAGCGTAGATATAATAAGAGTGTTGTTGATATTTGATGCAAACAAGTGTAAAAGGAAACAGATTAGCAATCTGTTAAATATTCTATGCTTATGTGTTTTCGTTTCACGTTTCTTTCTTAACCTTTGGGTTTTGATTTTGTTATTCCAATCTGCTATCTTTTATATTGACTTTCGTGAATTTTATTATTTCATTCTATCAACGTACTGCTTATTTTTCTGTTTTCTCTGCATATTCATTTATTTTATTTCATTATAAATTCTGTTTTTTTTTTGTGTGTGTGACTCTAGCTCAGTAAAAACAGCACTTTGCAGCAAAATTATTGTCAGCAAAATACTATTCAAACACCCTAAACTGAAGACTGAAGTAATTTCCTGATCAATTCCTGCTCATATTAAGAAATATTCGAAGACGTAATCTCTTTCTGTACTTGCGGTAAAAGATGAAAAGAAAGCCATATTAACATTGAAAGATTGCTGTTGCATAAAGCTTTTAAAATTAGACCCCTCCTTTGTTTAAAATAATTTTACTCCAAGCAATGCGAGAATGCTACTAGTATAAGGCGGGGGTACAGGGAGGGAAAATGTAAGTGAAGACTGAGAATAAGGGGAATTGGGCAAAATATTAACGGGATTCAAGAAAGATAGAAGACGGTGATTGATGTTGTATTTAAATCTTTGAAGATTATAATTATCAGGAAAGCAAATGAACAGAAGGCAGTTTCACAGGAGGGAAAGTATGAGAAAAGAAATTTAGAGTAGAATTAGCTTAAAACAGATTTTTAGAAATTCAAGTAAAATTGACATAATTACATATACAGTCATGTTTATTTATTTGAAAATAATATCAGTTTTAATTCCATGGGCTTGAGAGTGCATATTAGTATGGTTTTCACGTATTTGTATTCTTTAGCAAATTGCTATGGCATCTTGAGAGAAACAGTCACGAGATTTCCCCGCCGAGTTTTAAATCTTTATTCAAAAATTGTGATTAAGATATGTTTAAAGGTTTAATTTAAAAGGTTAACGGCTAAAAAAGACACAGAAATATGGATGAAAATTCTAACGAAACTTGAACAGAACAATAAACTTGCATTACAGGAAATATTGGTAGAATGTCAGAGAAACATACATCTGAGCTGCAATACCGAAAAAATTAAGAAAAATTTGCATAATCGAAAAACAAATGGAAAAATGTGTAAAAACGAAAATTAATCCATGTTTCAGATGTAGTGGTTTACATCTGGGAGATGACTGTCCCTTTAAAAAGTCGAAATACTACAAGCGTGGTAAAGTAGAACACAAAAAATCACATCGTAAAACTAATATAAAGAAAATTTCTCGCAGAAAAATATTCGTTCTCAGCGTTGTGACAGAAAAATACAGATTATCAAAGAAAATTTGTGTATGTGAAAATTAATGCGAACGTAAAAATGCTCCTAGACATGCTAATATTGATATCACAATAAGGAACTAAGCAGAATGGAAAGAAATCGTCTCATTTCGTTACAAGTGTTTAAAAACGAAGGCTTATGTGTTACAAATACTACAAATTTATTCGATACTGACTGGATAGAATTATTTGACTTGTAAGTTTTACCTATGAATTTTTAATGCAAAAATGTAAGTGGAAAAACGATCAGTTAAAAAAAGAGTGAAAATTTAAAGGAATAATTAAAAAGACGTTTCCGGGATGTTCTGTAGAATGATTTGCGCAGGTTTTCCAAATTCAAAGTGAGATTTCAAGTAATAAATGTGACGACGCCAGTATTTAAGCCAAAACGTTGTGTAACATTCGTACCTTTGGGTCAAGTCAACGAAGAAGTAGACAGACTTAAAAAATAAGTGTAATTGAAAAGATTAACCATTCAAGTCAGATCGAAAAAGTGACGTCATTAATAATATTTTCAGTGGAAAGTTTCTACACAATTATACACGGAACAAGTTTTCGTTTGCAGACAGAACACAGGCCTTTTTTTTATCAATTTTTGAATCGAAAAAGAAAGTTCCTACGCATACAGTGAATAGATTAAAACGCTGGGATGTCATCATATTAAATTACAACTTTAGGATGTAATACCAACGTTTTAAAAGATTTGAAGATGCGAATGGGTTATCAAGATTGATGCCATAGAAATACCGAATCGCTTGAGGACATTGTCATTGCAGCATTACAAAGTGAAATAGAAATTAAAATTATATTATGCAATTTAGTACCCAAATTACCAGTTACCCAGGAGGACAAAAAAATTAAAAGCAGAACAAGACATGTTTATTGCGAAAATAAAAAAAAACAATTAAAAGAAAGCAAGAAAGAGCGCAATAATGAATGGAATGCTTACTTGCTATATGATGCAGTACTTATATTGGCTAATAGAGAAGTTAAAACTAGCAGATTACTAATTCATATACTAAATGAATTTCATAGTGGACACCCATGAATTTCTTCGATGAAATCTCTTATATTAAGCAATGTACAGGATCAGAATAAATTAAGTAATTGAAAAAGTAGTAAAAGACTCCAGTGCTTGTGCTCTGGCAGTAAACTCAACTACTAAGAAATTACATTCTTGTCAAATGACAGATACTTCATGGTCAATAATACAAACTTTGCAGGTCCAATTAACGGAACTCATTATATGTTGGTAGTATATATGTTTACTAAGTGATCTGAAGTATGTAGGTGCAAAAAATATTTCTAAGGTTACACGATATGGCATTCTGGATGCCGTAGTCTTGAAGAAGGGTACACAATTCACTGCTCACGAACTCTAAAGTTTTTATAAAATGTTCTCTATTGAACATATTACTACCCTATTGTATCTCCTAAGGGGAAACGGACAAACATAACGGTTTGTGTGTACATTCAAAAGGGCTTGAAAAAAATAAGTAATAGAAAGTGAGTAAAGAAGTACTACAGAAAATTCTTAAGAGTAGCTTGTATGACGACAAATCCCAATACAACTTCAGACATGTCACAAGCAGAATTCATATTCGAAAGAATAATTAAACTGGTGTTCGATTACCTGGTCAAAAATATGAAAACTGATAACTAAATGAGATTTAGACTTTCAAAATAAGCGAAAAAGTGTTTCTCAGATGTTATAAAAATAGAAGACAGAATAATAATGTTACGAATTGAAAAAATGATATAAACCTTTAGTCAGTCAGTGAAGTGCTATACGTGATACACACTTGTGCAATCATGTTTCGAAAGAGACATGACTGTCTGGGCAGAAGACTTACCCACAGTAGGTTACCATCATTTTTTGCGGTAGACTGGTTGTCAGCCAAGGTTGCAGAACCCAATCTGTCTTGGTATTTTAACCGTATCTGAAGGGGGAAGCGACGGACTAATACCTTCCCAAATGTATCTGTATGTAAGTGAATACAACAAAATTCAACTGGAATACTAACTCGGTTCTCCGATTCTTCGTCCCACTGCACCACAACGCACATGAATACGTAGTAAAATAAAAAAATGGAAGCGCAAAATACGTCATAATCAGCTAAAAAAAATTTTACTGAAGAAAAACCCGCAAGAAAGGAAGAACATATGCAAGTACTGTATGATACTTTTGATGTAGTAACACCCCAAAAGTTTGTTGAACTATTTGAACTATTTCAATAAAAAAGAAGCCTACAGGAAAACTAAAGTTTGATCCTAAACGTAAAAAAGGCAAAGTTCAGAATAATTGCGCATTCACCAGAAAGAGAAGTATGTTATACTAATAAATAAATACAATATTTAATAATAAAACACATTAAAAGGGGTCTAGTAAATAAAACAGCCCCAGTGACAAACGTGAATATGGCCGCTTAAAAAAAAACTCCAAGTAAGTCTAAAAAAGGCGGTGAAATCAGTCAAAACTATTTCTAAAAGACGTCACTGCGAGTAGCCTAAACAAGACTTAATATTACAACCGCTAGAAAAAGAGTTGTAACATCGTGTCTCTAAAATTAAGAATTTACGCATAAACATTGAAGAATAAATTTGTGAACAATAGGAAAATAAAAAATATATTTGAAAAAAAAACAAACTTGTTTCCTTTACTTTTTTCATAACGAGTAAATCAATATAGCATGTGATAGATTTACGAGAAAGGTTTTTCAGTAAATAAAAGTCATGTGAAGCCTCATACTATCGACATAGTTTGAACTCCTGTCCTCATCTTTATTGTCATATTCACGACCTTTTTGCTGTTGTACGTTTTGGCCTTCTTTAGGTGATATTAATTTCGGACCTAACCTTTTTATTTAGTCACAGCAGCAATGAACAAAAACTAGGAGAGTTGAGTTACTGAAGGCAATTAACTGAAACTAAGATATCCAGAAAAAGTATGGCACGTGGAACTATAACAATCTACCTCCGTGGATGAAAAGAAGGGGTCGGTTCGAAATTACAACCTATAACACCTGAAGAAGAAGTGGCGTACAAAGGTCGCTGTCGATAATACAGTTGAGGACAATACTTCGATCAATGTATATACTGTAAATAGTTAAAATGCATTCACTCATAGATATAGACTGATATTAAATCTAATATATGTCTATATTTCTGAGATTAGATATTTATATTTTTCGGAATGTTGTCCTCATCTTTATTGTCATATTAACAAAGTTTCGGCCTTTGTACGCTCCGACCTTCTTCAAGTAACTAGGGTTTTGAAAGGACACGTCGCCTAGTTGATAAAACCGTTTGTTGAATATAGTGACTAGAACCAAAGCGTTGTGAGTTCAATACTTAACAACAGTAGTGGTGAACACAAAAAAAACGTAGAAAGTTTAGTTAAATGGAGATAACTAAGACAGATGGAAGTAGCATAAATTATAGAACGAGAACAATTTATCTCAGTAATAGAAATAAATAGTTCAGTTCCAAATTCTAGTAAACTTATTTCTTTACTGAAACCTTTACAGAAATTTGCCTAAAGTTTTCCCCGCTTATATTATAACATTTTCTTTTTAAATTAAGTCAAAAAATTGTACTAACCTTTAGTTTTTACTGTATTATTCCAAAGATAAATCAAACTTCATTTTGGTTTGACTTCTATATTAGATGAATAAATAGAATTAGGCAACAAAATCTTAAAACCAATTTATAAGCAATCAAAATTCTAAATTTTTAAATGAAGTTTTTAATATTTTCAAATTGGTCTCTTGAGGATCCTTCGGCGTCAGTGACTTGCAAATCTTCAGATTAAAAATATTATATTAAATAAAAGATGTTCTTGAAAATTTGTGAGTTGCAAAATGAGTTTTGTAAACAATAAAAGTCCAGATTAACAGATAGAAAATAATAGAAGAGATGCTGATTTTCATTGCCCATTCTTAGTGTCAATATTATCAAAAGAGGATATACCAGACATAAACGAAAAACTTTATAAAGTTCTTTTATATATTAAATTCAAAAGACGAGATACCATTAGAAAGACAAAAGAAGCTGTAAATATCAGCAGATCTCAAAATGAAATTAAAGAAGTCATATTCCCGGGGATAAAATGACTGAATTACGATTGCGTACATAATTATTGGGACACAACGAACGACAATAAATCTCTTAAGGGAAAACAGAAAAGAGTCGACAACAAAAACAAAAAAATAGAAATTACATGACTAAAATCAAAATGTACAAAACAAAGCTAATAACAAGATGCCTGGAGGGCTTTCAAGACTTAGTGCCATTTGCACTACATACACGAATGTAAATGAATAATACATTCCCTTAACTCTCAAACGATTTGACACTAACTCTACAAATTGAAAACATTGCTAGTCTGTAAAAGTTGCAGTCGAATAGAAAAGATACTGGAAACTAAGCAGTGAAAGATAATCTGAGAAAAAATACTTAAATTAAACCAAAGTATAAAATATTTATTGTTTTAAAAGAATAAGTTACAATAATATTCTGCGCTCAATATTGAAAAATAAAACAAATTCAATAGAGTGATTCTAAACGGGATGTATTCCAGGAAAAACTTAGTTTATAGACAAATTGCAATTTTACAGGTTAGTTAACTGAGCCAACCATACAAGTAAAGTTATAGTCTAATTGATTTAGAGTGAATTTAAGGTGTACAAGGAAAAATGTTACCAAGAGATGTTTAATGTTATTGTAAGTGGAATACTATACCCTGAAAAAATTTAAAAAAAAACTCAGGATGCAACATTGACGAAGAAGAATGAAAGACTGCCTCCAACTGAACAGCCAGCTTTGTTTCACAATCTCCGTGTCTATCTTCAGTCTATTAGTTGGAAGATTTTAGGTCATCGTCAACTTGATCCTTGCAGTTGATATATATATATATATATATATAGATAGATAGATAGATAGATAGGGAAGAAGATATATCAAAAGCCGGCTCCTCTCGGACAAGCAATATGGTTTCCGCTTCACCAGGTCTACTGCTGATATGCTAACGACCATCACCAAGTACATATACCAGGCACTCGACAGGAATGGCGAAGCTCGAAACGTTGCATTGGATATATCTAAGGCGTTCGACAGAGTTTGGCATGCTGGCCTTCTATGTAAACTGCGGAGCTATGGTATAACTGGACATTTGTTTGAACTAATCCAATCATTCCTCTCTAACCGCACAATGAAGGTGGTATTAAACGGACATGCCTCTCAGAACTACCATACAAACGCAGGTGTCCTCCAAGGCTCCATCTTAGGTCCTACACTCTTCCTGATATACATTAATGATCTCCTTGATTCTATAAGAGCCCAAATAGGTTTGTACGCCGATGACACCACAGTTTATTCTCGCCGACTACAAAAATCTGGTGTAGGCGTCAAAGCTAACCTCGCAGCCGAGATTGAAAAAGACCTCCAATCCATATTGGACTGGGGTAAGAAATGGTTAGTAAATTTTAATGCTTCTAAAACGAAGCTACTCTCAATTAACCATCATCGACAATCTCACCTACCTCCCATTAGCATGGACCAGGCTTGCCTCCCAGAGAGTAAAACACTGCGCCTCCTTGGTTTCACACTTTCAGAGCACCTCAGATGGAATGACTATATCGAATCCATTGCTAAATCCGCTGCTATGAAAGTCGGTTCTCTGTGTAGGGTCCGGAAGTTTTTTCCGTCTGAATCTATCCTGCACATTTATAAATCTACCATCCGCCCGTGCATTGAATACTGCTGCCATATCTGGTCGGGTGCTCCTGCTGTTCTCCTCGGGCTTCTCGATAAGGTTCAGAGGAGGGTTTGTAATGTGATAGATACTGACTTGGCAGACCGCCTGCAGTCTCTCTCTCACCGGCGCGACGTGGCTTCCCTGTGTCTCTTCTATAAATACTTTCACGGCTTCTGCTCCGATGAACTTAGATCACTAGTGCCCCCTAAATACGTATTTGAACGAGATACTAGATTAGCAACTAGATCCCACACTTTTACAGTGAAACCGATAAAATGCAGCCGTAACTTCTACTCCAACAGTTTCTTTCCTCGCACTTCCAGACTGTGGAATTCTCTTCCAAATGATTGCTTCCCCGACGGCTACAATCTCCAGGAGTTTAAATGTAAGGTTAATAGACACCTCCTAACACACTAACCTGCTCCCATTCTATCAAACACTCTTCCCATCTGCCCAACCCTCAACCTCGGTATCCTTACTCATCTGTCACCTTCCTCCTGACATTCCCTATGTCTAACCACTCCTTCTCTTTAACTTCCCCTATGTAGCCCCATGCGCAATAGTGGCAGTGGAATGCCTTGCTTGGGGTGAGATGATTAAAAAAAAAATTGAATCTATCGATTTTGAATTCAGAAATTTTGTTACAGATAACCGAATTTACAGTGTCAGACGGATAGCCTAAACTACATAAGTTTTCCTTTAAAAACTGATTTCTTCATCAAGGAAAGACTCAGAACAAATCATTAACGCCCTGTGAACTAGGGTTCTAATATATATATATATTCTTTCTTTATGACAAAAACCTTGCACGCTTCCCTGACCCTTATATCTTGCCCTTGATATGACCGAAATTTCCACTTCAGACACAAATTGTCTACAATACGTGGTTGACAAGAGTACATTGTTGCCTGTTGAAACAGTCTATTTCCCATGTAAGGTGATTAGGAATTTATTTAACACACACACACACACACACACACACACACACACACACACACACACACACACACACAAGTATAATAGCATAATCAAAAAAATGTAAAAATGCGAAAAGTAATGAAAGTGTCTATATATATATATATATATATATATATATATGTGTGTGTGTGTGTGTGTGTGTGTGTACGAGCAGGTTTTATTGAAAATGACATACAAGGGATTATGTTTTTTATGAAATTTTTCAATGTAATCTCATGATTCTTACTTTTTAGAAGATACATAATATTCGTCCAAATGTTTTGTTTTTCCGAGCGCTTTTGGGTACAGTTTTAACCATTATCGAGGTTCGATTTCATTTTACATGTGAGTGAATATCTATGGTTTTTATGTATGTGCGTAGAGGTATGTATAAACAATACTGGTTCTTTGTAGAACTCGTAGGTACTTTTGACAATGAGGTTCGCAGTTTTGAATTTTTTAAATTAAATTTTTGGTTTAAGATATTTTGGGGTTACATCATCCAAAAATACGTAACTTTCGTTAAAGTATTGAATTAACAGGAGGGCTTTAGTCATTAAAAGAAACCTACACGAAAATGGAAAATAATATTCAATTTACGAAACTCTTTCAGAAGCAATAGAAATTAATGCAAATAATGTGTCGAATATTTAACGAGCTTAGATAATGCGTTATTTACTTTTTCTTTTCTTTTGTAAATTTTGTATCATTTTTTGTCATTGTATGTGCATTGTGGTGCAGGGATGTGCGTTGTGGTGCAGTGAATATCAGCTCGGAATGAAAAATTGGAAAGCCGAGTTCGAATTCCAGTTGAATTCCTTGCATTCGCTTACGCACAAATACCCTTGAGAAAGAGATTTACGCCGTCACTTCTCTCCAGTTATGGGTTAAATAACAGGACAGAGTGGGTTCTATAGCAATGGCAACCTTTCTGCCGAGTCGGTCATGTCTCTTTCGAGACATGATCGCCTAAAGTGTGTATCACATATGGCACTTAACTGACTGATGGGAGGTTTTTGGAAAATTTTAAATGTATTTTCTTTTGTTTCATGTAGATATCTAGGCCTTCAAATTCTAAGGAAAACCTGAAATTATTGGTTTCTAAATTATAATTATTCCAGATGAACCTAAATTTTCCCAGATTCATACTACTCATGTGTTCTCCAATCAATGTTGATTTAGTTTTCGTCGTTTTGAGAATTCTTAGAATTTAGGCAATTTCAAAATATATTCAAAACGTCATAGTTTGTTTATGTATATGACGCCTTACTAAATTACTTGATATCATGCATAAACTAAACACAATATACTCATAAAAATGAACGAAAATATTATATTTCTTAATATATTTTATGGTCTAAAATTAAATGTCTACAAAAGTTGAAAAATAAATATCATAAATGTTTATGCCCATCGCAACAAAATGATACCATCTGGAATAATTATAAGCGTTGTCATGTTTATATTGTTCATATCGAATATTATTTTTCTAATGACGCCGTTCATCGACGAAACCTGTTTAATATGTTGACCATTTTGCTGAAATGCTATCGAAATTGAAGTATATGTTGGTTACTAACAATTCTATTGAAATAAAATAATTTTAATAATATTACATGTGTTGACTAAAATTAAAATATGAAAAACATTCAAAAACCCCCTCTTTCAGAGTAATTGTTTAAATACGAAAAATAACAACAATTACAACAAAATCAGTACAGAAAAAAACAACAATAACAACAACAACAACAATAATAATAATGATAATAATAACAATAAAAATTTACTAAAATTCCTACATGGATGACCAAAGGAATTACATTTCTTCTACCCAAGAATAGAGAAACAAACAACCCAAAAAACTACAGACCAATTACATGCGTTCCGACAACATACAAACTATTAACATCTATTTTAACAAAACAGACATATTTCTTCTTGGAAAGAAATGACATATTACCGCTTGAACAAATAGGGTACAAACGTGGCCAATACGGATGTAAAGACCAATTGCCTATTAACAGAATTATCACGCACTTAGACCCTGATGTAACAATAAAAGGATTAAAGCCAGAAGAAGCTTATAAATACCTAGATGTAAATGAGAGTTAAAAAAATCACCATAAAAATAGAAAAATAGTGCGTAAAGAGTACTATAGAAGGCTACGACAATATTAAAAACTGAATAGAATTCTCAGAACAGAATTATGGCCATTAATAGCCTTGCAATCCCAGTTGTCCAATATAAATTCAACATCTTAAACTGAACTGTAAACGACACCAGGCGAATGGATTCTAAAACAAGAAAGTTTCTTTCTAAGCATAAGATGCATCATAAGCTTCTTCTGGCTGATGTAAACCGTCTATACATACCCTGTAAAGAAGCTAGAAGAGGTCTTATTCAGCTAGAATTGTCATACAAGACAACAACTATTGGCTTACTGACATACATAGAAACAACAAAGAACTGGATGATACAATTAGTCAAAGAACACGAAAACAGAAAAAAAAATATTCAATAATAAAAGGAGGCAGTAAATACAAACAAGATTTACATTTAGTAGATTCTGTAGAAAAGTAAAACAGAAGCCAAGAACCAACTATTGCGGCAAAAAATATGAAAACGAAAACCAAAGATAAAGCTCTTGAACAGATTAAACAACGCTGGCAAGAAAACCCCTGCAAGGCCAATATCCAGAACGTGCCAATAAATCCAATGTTGATAAAGTTAATACTCATCGATAGGTACGTGCATCTGGATTAAAGTCCGAGTCTGAAGGCTTTATTCTTGGAGCTCAAGACCAAAGTCTTTTCAGTAGAAACTTTCAGGCAACTATTATACATAATAATGTGGATCCAAAATGCAGGTTCTGTTATAACCACCAAGAAACAATAGACCATCTAATCTCAGGTTGGTCAATACTTGCCCCAAATAAGTATAAAAATCGTCACGATAAAGTGGGGCAATATTTACATCGGACAATGTGCAAACACTATGGAAAATCTGTAAACAAACACTGGTATGACATCACCCAGCACCGGTTACAGAAATACATGTGACCATTCTATTGGATTACACTATCTACACAGACAGAAAAATTGAAGTAAATAGGCCGGACATTATTGTCAAAAACAAGAAATAAAAAACTTGCCTATTAATTGATATGGATTGTCCAGCGGATTGTAACATAGCAACCAAGGAATTCGAAAAACTTTCAAAATATAAAGACCTGGAAATTGAAATAGAAAAAAATGTGGAAATTGAAAACAAGAATCGTGCTAGGGATAGAAGGGGGGCTTGCAATGATAAAAAAGGAACAAAACAACACATTGAAAGAATCCCTGGAAACCCCAACTTAAGCGATATACAAAAAATCGTCTTGTTAAGTACAGCCCACACACTAAGGAGAACTTTGTCTATGTAACGCTAGGGATGATAGGGGAGATAGAAAAAAACATGAAATGGAGCCCTAACAACACACTACGACCTGCCTTAGGTCTTTCCGCAGACTTGGTACGTCGTGCGACCATAGCAGAATCAAATATGATGATAAATTATAACATATTAATGTCAAATCCTAAACTCTGAAATGAATGCAATACTACGTTTCTAAAATTGACCTACCCTATTTTACAAAGTCTCAGCTTATTGCCCCACAAAGCCTAAACCCGAATTTCTTTTATTACAACGTTTCAGTGGATTTCTCCTTGCCTTCTGAATTAAACTAGCCAATAATAATAATAATAATAATAATAATAATAATAATAATAATAATATATTTGAAAAATTTAAAATATCTATCAAAAAAGTTTTTTAGATTTCCATTTCGAACCCTTGTATTTACAAAAATCTTGAAATGAAAATCTAAAAAATGTGGCATCTGCGACCATCATTTCTTTCCCTTGTATTTAAAGTCCTCAGATTAATTGAAAATGTTTTTATGAAGTCACTTAATGGATTCTACTCTTACAAAAAAAAGTAATTAAAAATATGTATCATATTTCCATGCACAAGGAAGCAATTTTGAACTTGCAAGCAAAGCATTTTGAGTCGTGACGTTATTTTCTTTTGTTTCTAACTTTTAACATCTATCGTTATTTCATTCATTTTTTCAACATTTTGTAAAGGTTTAATTTTAAACCATTAACAGAATGTCAAGAAAGATAGGTTTTTCGTTAATTTTTACGGGTTAAATTTTGTTTAGTTTATACATGAGATAAGAAAATTTACATTTGTGCAAAAACTGGTAATAGACAATTTATTCTCTTATGTATTTTCAAATATTTTTAACAAAAAATATAGTTATTATATATACTTGATGATAAATGTGTTCTTTTTTTCTTTCCTTGTTTATTGATTTTTCTGGTTATCATTTCATTTCAGAAACACATTCAATAGAACTAGATTTTGTCAGATCGATTACGAAGTTGAAACAAGAAAAAGCCTATAAATACCTAAGAAACGGAGAAAGAGATGGAATATAGAATATCCAATTGAAGGAGAAAGTAAAAAATCAATAATACATGTGTGTGCATCTAAAGTTAAATACAGAGATAAATTCACAAAATAGAATATCAGCCTTAAAGTCTTTGGCTGTCTTGTTGCGTAATATAATATCAACATCCTTAATTGGGTCATAACAGACATTAATGGAATGGAAGTCAAAACGATAAAGCTTCTCACTTGTCACCGCATGCATCGTCCTGCTGCTAATGTTGATCGTCTGTATCTGTTCATATCCAAAAGAGACGGTGGATTAGTTCAACAAATCTGCAACAATAGGTCTTCAAAGACACCTGGAAACTCGAGAAGATTACATGATGATCTGGCAAAGAACATCAAAGAAATATGAATTCAGCAATAAAGGAAGCCAAAAAATTCAAAAGAATTTCGAGTGAGGAAGAAGAACAAATAGACAATAATGCACGAACTGAAGTTTATTAAATGCAAAGACGATGGAAAGATAAGCCTCTTCATGGTCAACACTCTGCATATATTAAATGTGCTGACGGGGGCAAACCCAGTACTCATCAGTGCTTACATAGTGAAAGGACAAAAGTTAAAATCGAAAGTTTTATTCTAGCTGGATAAGACAATGCTTGCTTACCAAACACACATGCTGAAAAATTGTGTTAAGCTAAAATGCAGAATCCACAATAAATATCCAGAAACAATTGACGATCTGGTATCAGGTTGCACCGTGTTAGCACCAAGTGAATATAAACTCAGCATGTGAGCCAATATCTGCACTGGAAAATATGCAACTATTAAGAAGATTAAACTTCGAGAAAGTGGTATGAATACCACCCAGACCCTGTTACAGAGATTGGACCTCTTACAATTTGATGGGACTTTACAATATACACAGCCAGGACAATCAAAGCTCATTGCTCAAACATGTTGATTAAAGACTAAAAAAACAAAATACTTTCTTATTGGCATGACAGTTATGTATCTGTGAAGATTCTCAGAAACGATCTATGTACAAGGATCTCGAAAGAGAAATCTCACAAATATGGAACATGAGATATTATAATAATCTCAGTTCTAGATGAAGCTCTTAAATTGATTAGAAAAGCTTTCGATAGATTCATTGAGTGGATTCAATGCAGCCCAGACCTTAAGGAAATAAAAATAATGTGCTCACAAGTACGTCTCACTCATTATGAAGAGCTTTATCTATGTAAAATGTGTGTGATATTAATTTTTATTTTCTAAAAATGGTCAGTAGAAAATGTCGTGAATCCATTTCTATCGTTAGGCCTCTGGTTGGAACCCAGACAAAATGTGTATACAATAGAAATGAAAGTAAATAATAACAATAATAATAATAGTCTTTCAATGTTTTTTTGGTAATTTCTATATCAATTTATACTGCAGCGTTTTTAATTATTTGTTCATGAGACATTTGCTGATAGTTGTCATTTATAATTCACTAGTTACCGTGTTCGCGATCAATGCACTGCTTTTTAGCTTTTAATTTGCTTTATGTGGATTTAATCATAAATGAATTTGACTGTGCAATCGTTTGTTTTTTGGGGTAGAAATCCAAAACCGCACTGCCGTTTTAATTCCTTCCATGCAATGTTTTCTTGTCATTCTCTGATTCTTTCGCATCTCGAGTGCACAATCAAATCAGGTTTTACTATCAACATTTGAATTCATACGAAGACGGGTAGACTAAACATCATAAAGATATGCTTATTCAAGCAGAAAGAAATTAGGATACACACGTAAAACGCTTACCATTTCTATTGTGATAACTTCAGACCTCAATTATTTGTACAATACTTATTGAGAATACTTGTAGGACGTTAGTTGCATAAGCCTTCAACGAAAGTGATAAGTATTATTATTTGCTAAATATGTACGAAAGCTGTAGATAAGTTTAAAATGCTGCTATTTATGTAGAGACAAAAAACAACTAGTCCATAAATTAACGAAATATTATCAATATAGATTAATGACTGAACGTAATAAAATAAGTATTTTTGGTTAGCAGCGTTTTGGATGGTAAAACTTGGCAAAATAAGTTTATTTTTATGACCAGTTATAAAATAACATACTGAGAAACGTTTACAATGTTTGTGCTGAGTGGGGGCATTTTGTGAGCTTAAGTCAGCCTTGTACAAAATTCACGAAGAGAGTTATGGCCATTTTGCTTCCATTGCAAACCACAACTAGAAGCAAATGTCCAGCCTTCTGGCTGGAATTTGAAGGAAAAATAATAAATCCCATATAATGATTATTATTAATATTATTGTTTCTTGTAATAATAGAAATAGTCATGGTAGTGATTGTGAATGTCGATACAATTTTACAACAAAGAAAAGATATCTTTCAAAAATAATTTTTTTATATATAATCGCGTCGCCCCGAGGAAGGCATTTTACTGCCACTATTATGCATGGGGTTACATAGGAGGAATGTCATGAGGAGTGAGAGGTTGCAGGGGGTGTCAGGAAGAGAGTAGAAGCGGGAATAGATTACTGAAGAGAGTGGGATGGATGTAGAAAGCATGAGACAGAGGATGTAAGTTAGTAAGACAGGAGATGACTATTGACTTCACAGTTAAATTCTTGGAGATTGTAACTGTTAGGAAAGCAAATATGCGGACGAGAATTCCACAGGCGGGAAATGCGAGAAAAGAAGCTGATGGAGTAGAATTTGCGTTTACAATTTATTGGCTTCACAGTAAAAGAGTGGGGCCTAGTTGCTAATCTTGTGGCTTGAGGAAATTCGTATATAGGTGGTACCAGTGAGCTAAGTTCTTCGGAGCAGAAGCCGTGAAAGTATTTGTAGAAGAGTCACAGGGAAGCCACACTGCGTCGGTGAGAAGACGACTGTATCCTAGCCGCCAAGTCGGGATCGATCACGTTAAAGATTCTCCGTTGGATTCGGTCGAGGGAACCTAAGTATATAGCAGGAGCAGCGGACCAGATATGACAGCAATGCTCAATGCACGGGCGGATGTATATGTGCAGTATTGTTTTGGACAGGAAAAACATCCTGGCCCTACACAGAGAACCGACTTTCTTAGCAGCAGATTTAGCTATGGATTGTATATAGTTATTCTACTTGAGGTCTGGTGTGAGAGTTAACCCAAGGAGGTGCAG
This sequence comes from Ascarosepion bandense, assembly GCA_037127315.1. Classification (NCBI taxonomy): domain Eukaryota; kingdom Metazoa; phylum Mollusca; class Cephalopoda; order Sepiida; family Sepiidae; genus Ascarosepion; species Ascarosepion bandense. The sequence continues at coordinate 1,041,959 of JBBBDQ010000222.1, forward strand.
TGTTTCGCTTTCAGGGAGAGAAGCCTGATCCATGTTAATAGGAGGGAGGAAGGATTGTCTGTGGTGGTTATTAGATAGCAGCTTAGTTTTGGAAGCATTAACATTTTCGAGCCATTTCTTACCCCAGTCCACCATGGATTGGAGGTCCTTTTCAAGCTCGGCAGTGAGGTTTACTTTGTCAACCTCGGTAGATGTTTGATCGAGACTAGAGTAAACCATAGTGTCGTCAGCATATATGCCCACTTGGGATCCTATTACATCAAGGGGCTCGTTAATATAGATAAGGAAAAGCCTAGGACCTAGAATAGAGCCTTGATGGACACCCGCATTCATGTGATAGTATTGGGAGGCTTGTCCGTTCAATACCACCCTCATTGTACGGTTTGAAAGGAAGGACTGGATGAGGTCAAACAATTGTCCAGTTATGCCATAGCCCTGCAGCTTGCATAGAAAGCCACCATGCCAGACTCTGTCAAACGCTTTGGAGATGTCAAGGGCCACAGTTCGGACTTTGCTGTTTTTGTCGAGGGCCTAGTGTATATACTCAGTGATGGTCGTGAGCATATCAGCAGTAGACCATACTGTTTGTCAGAGAAGAGTCTATGGGCTGTGAGATGTTGTACCACCTCGGCGTTGATGATGGCTTCGAACACTTTGCCAAATATCAGAAGGAGGCTGATAGGGCGATAATTAGCGGAATCAGTGGGTTCTCCGATATTTTTATATATAGGAACCACGGAGGAGGATTTCCAGCAGGCAAGAATGCAGGAAGCAGAAAGGCATAAGTTATAGAGTTTAGAGAGAACAGAGGAGAGTTCAGGAGCACATTTCCTTATGGGGGTCAAGCTTAGAAATTATTTTGGCGAACATGTAGTTCGAAACAAAGAGTGCTGCGTTTCTATGTAATATCAATCTTCCAATAAAGCCATGAATGCTGTTTAATTCCTTTAAAAGAGAAGAAACTTGGCGCAAGATTTTCTGAGAATAACAAATTGCATGTGAACAAGGAAGTTTTATGGAAAACGGAAACAAGATGGGACGTGTACTTAAGAAAGAGAGGGATGAAATTTCTGGGACGCATAATGTGGAAAGAGGACTTGGAGGGTTTGAAAATCACATGACTTACTGAATGTAAGAGAGACAGTGTGGAACAGCGGACGATACTCATAAAGTAACTATACACTTTATGAATTATCTAAATTATATGAAACATTTTCTACAAAATAAAGTTAGTTTTAGCAATAATATTTCATATTTTAATATTTGCCTATACTTTTCAGAAGAGGGAGTATTTACATTATTCATGTTTTTACATTGTTAGGCCTGTTGTCCTCATCTTTACTGCCATATTCAGGACGTTTTAGCCGTTGTACACTGATGTCTTCAAAGACACATAGCCCAAAAGCGTTACTTAGATCTAGTGATTTGATACGAAGAGTTGTTAGTTCAATACCTGGCTACAGCAGTGGTGAACAAATAACTTAGACAGTTGAGTTAAAAGTAGATAACTACATGACATCCAAAAGAGCACAAGGAACGAGAATAATCTACCCCAATAATCGAAATAAAATGTTCGGTTCGAAATTCCAAACAGCTGAAGAAGACCGGAGCCTACAAGGGCCGAAACATCGTGTATATAGCAATAAAGATGAAGATAATGTAAATAATGTTCACATTTGAAGTTTTTCCTTGTTCAATATTGACATTTTCAGCTTTGTAAGAACAACGCAAACAAATATAAAAAGATTACCATTTTTTAAAGAATGATATTGCAGTTTGAATTTAAAACAACTGTATACGTTAGTATTTTATCAGGAAATACTTTTATGGCAATGCATATAAATTCTTATCAAATTGAAGCTGTCAGTTGATAGTTGGTTTTTATGCTTTCACAATGTCTTGAAATTATTTATCATAATAACGATAAGGTATCTCGATAAAAATTGAGTTCACTCAATTATTGCTGTCAAAGTTATAAGGAACTCGAAGTTAGTGAGTACATTCAAGTTCAATAGTTAAACCCTTGATTTTATTTTGTAATAATCAACAAATAAATTTTGTCATTTACGCCATTATTGTAATACTGAAATAAAAATTAATTATTTGAAGTAAAAGTATTTTATGATACATCCGTATGTTAATTCTTATATATTATTGTGGTTATTATGTCGCTTGATATATTAGCCTTTTTTAAAAACAACTTGAAACCTTTCATTGATACCAATAAATTCTTGTTTCCAGGTTATATTTCTCCTTGCCTAAAGATTCCAGCCCTCACATTCATGGCCTTAGTATTTACATCCGGGATAATTCTCCGATGGCCAAGGAACTCTCATTCGAGGCCGCCGACTTTCATGTACTTCCATCTTTGGTTACTAAAAGTATTAGCTATTTTTTATCACTGTTCTCTTGCTAGAACTGCAGTATGTTAATTATAATAGCTTACAGCATATGAAGGAAAATCTACCTCCATCCATCTGCGAACAATCTTGTATTGGGTGACTTTAATGCTCATCATGATACATAGATGAAACATGTTGCTGGTATTCAGGCAATAAAGTTTTCTAATGTCCAAATAGTGGACCTTCTTGCTCAATTCCCCAGCAAAACCAAGCAACAGGCTTCTTTACCTGATTTATTTCATACCTCCTCATCTCACTCTTGCCGAAACTTGCAACTACCCACTTGGTAACTCAGACTATCTTTGGTAGTTATTGATATTTAATTCTAAATATTTAGTAAACAGAAACCCCAATCCGTAATTCTGCTTTTCATTACCAATATGCTGCTGTTTGGTCTCACTCCGTGAATTTTAACGCTCCGCTCTGCGGACAGATATCTTTAACCACCCAATTGAAAATGGCACCACCCAGGTTTCTTACTGGATGAAAGTCGGCATGGACGCGTGCATCTTTTCTCGGAAATATCAGGTAACACATCTCCATTTTTCACACCAGCATGCTATGTGCTATACTACACAGGAGTCAATATTTTCGGTTACACCGACGTGACGACATTTGACACAGAAAGTGCTTAATCGTTGCTGTTCGGAATAAATGTGAGTCGATGAAGGTTCATAATTCCTGTTTGCTAAGAGATTGTGGCACTGCATCACCTCCAACAACTGTTTCTTGCATGATGATTAGAGGTTTTGCAATAAGGTATTATACAAGTGCAGGATCTCTTATACGCCCTTTTCAATCAATTTGATCTGATATCATCATCTGCTGATAAAGTTGAATGCTTGTCTCGTACATTCTGTTCAAACTCTTCTCTTGGAGCAACTGGAATAGCACTGCCTATCCTCGCTCTAAGAACTGAGTCTGTTGAGTGGTATTTATATAATTCCATTCCATGGTTTCTTTATCATCTTTAACCTAGATACCCGCAAAGCATGTTGACCTGATAGTATCCCTGTAATAGGTATTAAGATGTGTTCTAAAACTAGAGCAAAAGGTGCCAATTTTAACCCCTAACATACGGGAAAGTGAATCGTCGCACTTTATCGGGCTAATATTCACAGCTGACATGAAGTGGAAAGACTACATTGGATCCATTTGCTTGGTCAGCTGCTAAGAAAGTTAGTTCATTGGGTTGGGCAAAACTTTTTCTCTCCAGAATCCTTTTTACATATCTGTAAAACTACCATTCATCCATGCCTAGAATATTGCTGTTGTCACGTATGGTCCGGTGACCCTGCTATTTATCATGAGTTCCTTGAAAAGATCCAAGAAAGAATTGACAATAATATTTGCCATGATCTAGCGGCTCAACTTCATTCACTATCATACTGCCATAAGATAGCCTCCCTTCGACGTTTTTACAAATACTTTCATGGTAATTGTTCGTATGAACTATTTATTATAGTACCTAGACTTTATTAATTTAATCATCGTCGATATCTCATTCTTTTACACTTAAACTACCTAGATGTAACCGTAAGTTCTATGTTAATTGTTTCTTTACTGGCACTTCTTCCTTGTGGAACTCCCTTCCGGATCCATTCTTCCAACCAACTTTAATCTGCAAAATGTGACTGCAATGTTAATCAAAATCTACTCTCCACCTGATTACTCTTTTTCCTTTTGTAAATTATTAATGTCCTTGTTCCCAATTCTTCCACATCCTGTTACACCTTACGTCTAGGTAGCTCTACTGCCATGCCAGGTGTGATACTGATCAAATAAATATAATTAAAATGATACTCATGGTTACTAAATGTTAACTATATCAACAGTAAAAAAGTATACTGAATGTGTGAAACGTTTGGTAATGTATCAGAGATACTCATATCATAATTTTCATTTTAAGAATAAGTTATTTAAAAGTAGGAAAAGACTATGAAACAATTACTTTATCTACAAATGGACTAAAGTGGCACACTTGCGTATGCTTAAATCAAAGATAAACGCATAATATAGCGCAATGATGTATTTTAATAAAGGATGCAAAGTGCGAAACTGAGATCCAGTAGATATCTTTCAGAATGCAAGAAAAGTACTGAGAATCAGTATAATTTTGCGAGAAACAAAAAATATAAAACTGTCTTGTAATGTCAGTGAATGTTGCACGATCATCTTACAGGGGAAGAAGTTGATTGAGGTAACAGAAATGTGATTCTTCTGAAAGATGTTGAAAATACAATGGACTGATCATGTGAGAAACGGCAAAAGTAGAAACAGAAATGACCCTTATGCTTTACATCAGAAATAAACAAATGATATTTCTGGGGCATACTGAGAAAAAAGTGTTTGGAAATTTTGCCCCTCACTGAGCATATTCGAGCCACGAAAGACAGTGAAAACAACAGACAATCTACCTAATGAGGTCGTCGAAATGGATGACAGTAAATGGTTTAGAAGTTTAGCAGAAAAACACAATTAACTAAGAACTACATAGAACTCGATATTGTGTAGCGCCATGATCGCCAACGTCATAAAGAAACATGACACATTGAAAACAAGCACAAAGAAAACAAGGAAAATATGTATAATATCTATCTGCATATGTATATACAAGAGTTTATATAAAAATAAAACTTGTATTTTAATTGTAATATATTTGATAGAAGTGGAGCATTTAAACCAAAATGAAAACAGAATTATTAAATTTATTTTTAATACATAATATATATCTTTCACAATCATGTTATTCAATCTTCGACACCCCAGAGAATACTCTTGGTATATTTCTTTGCCATATTCGCTAATTGCATGTTTTACTGCCTCATAATTAAAGTGTGAGTACTTAAACAAATGACGTGTGAGTAATTAAACAAATAAAAATCTAAGAAGGATAGGATCCTAAGGTGGGTCAGATAGGTTTTCTACTCATGCACTGCGATTACTTGTCTGGTCTTTAAATTGATGTGAGGCCTTGCATTGCCATTTTGAAAAAGAATATTACTTATCTTTAAGCGTGAAGAAAATTTTATTCTGACAACGTGTCAGACAAAGTAGAGACATTGAACATAAACTCTAACTGTATTGCGCTATTTAATTGTCAAATGGCCTTTAACATTTCAAAATGTGGCATGACGTGTCCTGATTGGAAATGTCTGAAGTAGTGGAACTAATAAATGGATCACCACTGAACATTTATCATAGAAACCATTATAGTGTCGGGACAATCTTGCATGGTTACTTCTATGGGAAAGGATCTATTGAGAATACGTTTCCCACAAATGACAGCTCAAACAAAGTTGACATGAAGATTGAGCCCAAATATGACACTAATACTTCATATTCGACCTAATTCCTCAATTATAATTTAATTGCCTTCTTCAATTCGTCCTATAATTGTCGTATAATTTTATCTGAGTACTTTGACTTTATGGAATCTTCAACTGCTATGGTAAAAATTAGGAAATTGAATAAAAATATTAAGAAAATAACAATGATATTTGAACACGTATTCTCAGCCTCAAGAGCTGGTCTTTCACCATAACGTTAGATCTTAAAGCAAAAGTAGCGTAGAAAATGGAAGAAAAACAACAATATGAATACAGATTTTTATTCAGCCTAATCTGCGAACCTTCCAAGACCAAAATGATTAAGATGACGTCCATGAAAATATAGTTTTCTGATATGCATGCCCTCTGAAGTTTATTTTTTATTCTCGTAGATTAAGTAGCTCAGAATACTGTGATATAATGAATAATAATAAGATATAGTAAAGCTAACATATTTATGTTCCCATTAAATACATATAACGAATATAACATAAGAACCGTTTACCTCTAATGTGGGAATAAAGGACGCAAGGATTTTAATCAGCACAAAAATATTCTAATATCTAATTAATATAATGAGTTTTTCAGTATAAATGTATTTTTGTAAAAAATAATAGAGATGACACGGAAAGAAAAACTAATCCTAATATATAATCTTTCTTTCACAATCATGTTATTCAACTTTCGACTGAGCTCAGGTATAAACACATCAGGTATAAACACCTCTTGGTAACCACTCCTGATCAAAAATTTAAGACCACTTAAAAATCTTTAAAAAGAAATTTTTTTTTTCAGATAGATTTTAAACTCCTACCACTTAAAGTTACCAATGCTACAATCTAAAAGGTTATGGAAAGCAAAAGCTATATTCCAAACATTTTATTTAGAAATTTACATTTTTATAAAATGAGGCGATTTACGTATGATCAAAATTATAAGACCAGGGGAATAAATTGTTAAATCTATGGTAATCCCAATGTTTTTAGTTCAGTTAGAGATTAGCAATCACTGCGTAAAGGTTTTACCATGCCTAAAGCAAGCAAACTTGCCAAAGTTGAGCGTTCTCGAATTCTAGAATTCCATAAGCAAGATTTGTCACAGCGGACGATCGCAGCTAAGGTAAATCGCAGTAAAACTGTGATTTGCAACTTTCTAAAGAACAGTGATAATTATGGAAAAGCAAAATCTTCTGATAGGCCCCAAAAATTTCTCCTGCATTGAATAAGAGAATAAGACGGGTTGTTATGAAAGAGGCGGGACATTCTTCTAGTCAAATTAAGGCAGTCACAGATGCTGATTGCAGTCCTGTAACCACCAGACAACACTTACGACAAAAAGGCATGGTAAATAAAAAGTGTAAACAAATTCCTCGGCTGCTTCCACGTCACAAGGTGAAATACTTAAAGTTTGGTTGTGAATACCAAACATGGGACGTTGAGAAGTGGAAAAAAGTCCTGTTTTCTGATGAGAAAAAATTCAATCTAGATGGTCCTGATGGCTTCCAACGATATTGGCATAACAAAAACATGCCTCCTGAAATTTTCTCCACACATCATAGTGATAGAGAGTCCCTAATGGCATGAGGTGCCTTTTCTTACAAAGGGACGACGGAGCTCCAGGTAGTGCAGGGTTGTTAAGCAGCAGCTGGTTATATTAGCATGCTACAAAAAGCATCATTGATGATGGAGGGCCGTTGTTTGTGTGTGGAGGGATGATGGTTATTCCAACAAAATAATGCTGCAATCCATGTTGCAAGACGGACCTTGACCTTTCTACAAGAAAATGGGGTCCATCTCTTTGGACATCCTGCATGCTCACCAGACTTGAACCCAATTGAAAATGTTTGAGGATGGATGACGAGAGATGTTTAACGAAATGGCAAACAATATTCAATAAAAAATGAACTTCGTGGAGCCATCTTCAGAAGCTGGAGCAACATCCCTCGCACCTTAATGGAAACACTTTTCTAGCATGCCTGACAGAATTTTTGAAGTCATCAAAAGCAGTGGAGGTAGAACTTATTATTAAATTTGGTTGTTGAATGTTTTCATACACTTTTTGTACAATTTCGTAGAATTTTTGTCTATGGTCTTATAATTTTGGTCATGTGTAAATCGCCTCATTTTATAAAAATATAAATTTCTAAATAAAATGTTTGGACTATAGCTTTTTGTTTCCATAACCTTTTAGATTGTAGTATTGGTAACCTTACGTGGGAGGAGTTTAAAATCTATCCGTAAAAAAATATTTCTTTTTAAAGATTTTTAAGTGGTCGTTTTTGATCAGGAGTGTAAATACTTTCATGATAATTGTTCGAATGAACTTTTTGTTATGGTTCCTAGACTTTATCAATTTAATCATCGTGGTTGTTTAACACAAACTGTGTATTTTAAGAGAGATTATTTGATATGGCTTCCATACAGTGCGATGGAGAAATGAGATGTGTACTCTATAGAGGTGAATTTATTTTAAGTTACTCGGTGCTAAGTATTGGCTTAAAGTGAATCTCATTTGATTCAATTAATGGCGGTGGGAACATAAGAAAGTGGCCCAAACTAGCTCAGGTCTGGACGCAGTTGCAATGATCATGTATTATTAGGAGCAATCATCAATACTGGATGAAAATATTCCAAAATTTAACAGTAATTTTGTTATCGTATACTCGAGAAGAAAAGAAAATAATTTGGTGATTAGTTTAGTTTACTGTTGAGAGGAGAGAGAAAGAGCGAGAGAGAACTAGAGAGAGGGAGGTGCTGTTGGAATTTTTATGCTCGCCAACATCGGAGAATACGTCAAACAAATGTGCGTTTAAGACACCCGCGTTGCATTTGTTTAAGCTGTTGATATAATAATAGAAATAATTGTTAATGTATTTGGCTGAAATATCTTGCAATGTAACAATGCAGATGTCACAAAACATTGTGATTTCTTTTGCTAAAATATAGGAAAAGATGTATACCGTTACTCATGATTACTTTTGAGTAAATTTAGCCCCACAGAAAGTCATTCATAAGTTTTATTCTAAGTCAATTGAAGTGATACTGTTCTGTACGTCACTGCACAAACAGTGATCCGAACAAACTGGATCTCGCTATGTTCTATAGATTTTTACAATATTAGCTGTCAACAAAAAATAACGACAAACGTTTTTCAAGACTCTGGTTTGGTCAGAAAGTAGCAAAATAAATAAAATAAAATCGATTTATTAACTAAACGGCAATGTCTTTCTTCTGTTATGAGAAAGTGAACTATCTGACTTCTGCCTAAGTTTTGGCCACGGAAAACAGATCCCTACACACTTACAGCTTGGCTGCTTCATTCACTGCTCACCCTTTTACTGTCTGAATCATTATATGGACACTGTTTGGGGGATTCAATACCCTTTTGCGTCCATTCATTCCACCGACTGGAAAGCGTGTCTACTCAGACAGTTTTTGGTTGGTCCGTCATTTCAAAATACCCTACTTTTAAGGCAATCTAAAATCACTAACAAAACTATATTTGACAATGCTAAATGTCATAAATAGAGAACTGAAAGTTGAATTAAGAATGAACAGAAAGGAGGTAAAAATAATGTTCTATAGAAAATTTCGGTAAAATATAGATGATGAAGAACTGAAATACTGGAATATATATATATATATATATATATTCCAGTATTTCCCTGACGATCCGTAGTGTGAAACCGCTGTAGGTTTTCGCTCAGTTTAGATTTTTCGTGTGTATTTGCTCTATTATTGTATTTTAGTACTTTCGTATTGAGCATTTTTCTTGTGTTTGGTTCCGTTTTTTTTTTCTTTACTGCGGAATACTGAATGTTTGTTCTTGTTCCGCTGGTTTCTTTTTTTTTCTCCCCATTTATCCGACGACTTAGTACGCCGAAGTGTATCGGATTTGTTAATGATTTTTTCGAAAGTTTATATTGGCATAAATTTACGGAGTGCATTATGGATTTAAAACATATAAACATCCCCCGTATTGTAAAGAACTAGAATATTTCGAAAAAGATTTGATAGGTTTAATTAGAAGAATTAAATATAGAAAAATTAAACAAAATAATCACCAACGACACTTAAGTAAAACTTTAAATTTATGCAGTAAAGATAATAATATTTATATAAAAGGCGATAAATCAAATAACATATATAAAATGTCCAAATCTCAATACAATAGAGAATTGAAAAATACTGTAACTAAACACTATAAGAAAATATCACCCAACATAGTATCTAATTTGAATAAAGAGGCTATTACATTGGTTGCTAAGTTCAGGCTGCTCAGTAGGGTCGAAAAATTGGCTCTAAAAAATAGTTTCTTAACTATTAAAGACCACAAAGAATCTTTCCCCAATAACCCTGAATTTAGACTGCTTAATCCTACTAAAACTGAACTGGGAAAGATTAGTAAGGTTATCATTCAAAGAATTTGTGATAATTTAAGAATGTTTTTAAATATTAACCAGTGGAAGTCTACAGGTGATTGCATTAGGTGGTTCAAGAGTTTGAAAAGTTATAAAAAATCTGCCTTTATTAAATATGATATAAAAGAATTTTATCCGTCTATAACTGCTAAATTGCTCACAGAGGCTTTAAACTAAAGAATACAATGATATTTCGACAGCGGAATTAGAATTAATTTGGCATTGCCGTAAAACCCTTCTATATTATAATGATGAAATATGGATAAAAAAACTGATGCCCAAGGATTTGATAATCCTATGGGGGCATATGATGGTGCGTGGGTCGCGGAGCTCGTCGGTTGCTTCCTACTCCATAAACTGAATAAAATCATTGACTTCCATAATCATGGGCTGTACCGTGATGATGGTATTATTATGGTAGATCACTGTACTCCTCAAATAGGCGATAAAATTAGAAAAAAACTTACAACTATTTTTTAACGCTTACGGTTTCTCAATTGAAATCGAATATAATATCAGGACTGTTAACTATTTAGACATTACACTTAACTTAAATACCGGATATATTACACCATATATTAAAAACAATCATATCCCTATTTATGTAAATAAGGATTCTAATCATCCCACTCATATACTTAAGAGTATTCCCAATAGTATAGCTTACAGATTATCTACCAATTTGTCTAATTTTGAAATTTTTGATAAATATAAAAATATTTATCAATCCGCACTTATTAAAAGTAGATACACTGATGTCCTTAAATTCTTGAACCATAATACTGATAAAATTAATAAAACCAGATACAGAAATATAACATGGTTTAACCCCCTATATAATAAAGAGGTTAAATCTAAAATTGGAAATATGTTCTTTAATCTTATTGATAAATATTTCAATAACGATAGTCCTCTTAAAAAAATATTCAACAGAAATACTATCAAACTTAGTTATTCTTGCCTTCCAAATATTGGCAAAATAATTAATAACTGTAACAAAAGGAAAATGAAAGCAACCGTTACCAATAAAAACACCAATAACAAATGTAATTGTAGAGTGAAATCTGAATGTCCGATTAATGGTAATTGTAATCAATCCAACGTAGTCTATAGTGTCAAAGTTTATAAAGATGAGCATGACAAATATCTCAAAACGTACATTGGTGCAACGCATGACTCATTCACAGTAAGATTTTACAATCATAAAAGCTCATTTAAAAATGAAAAATATAGGCATAGTACAACCTTAGCGGATTACATTTGGAATATAAAATCTAAAATTAAAAAAGACCCCATTTTAAAATGGAAAATAATAAAAAAATGTACAGATTATAATAAAGGCAGAAAATTCTGTAATTTATGCGGCGAGAAAAAACTAGCAATAGCCAAATTCGAACCCGCCCATAATCTACTTAATGTTCTTGATATTTTTTGTTGTTGTAGTTATCGTCGTTGTTGTTATTTCTAATAAAGTTTGTTTTATTAAAGGTTTTTTTTCTCCGCTTTCTTGAGTTGGTATGGTTTTTTCCCATTCTTTGTGAAAGTCTATTTATTTGCTTTTTATCTTTAGTAATTCAGCCTTTTCCCTGCCGACCTCGTTTGACCGTGTTGGTTTACGTTTCCGACTCGCCGGAGTGAAAAAGGACTTCTTTCTGACTTAAGTTGACATTTTTTCCTTTGTTTATATTATTTGGTTGTTTTAATTCTCGTTTTTCGTTTCAGTACTTCTTTTATATTTACTTTTACTGTTTATTTAGTCTGCTTCGGCCGCCATATTATTTTCTTTTTCGTACAGTTGTTAATTTTATTTTTGGTTCTTGCTTTATTTTTATTTCCTTTTTCAGTTTTGTTGTTTTCATTGTTGTAGTTCATTTATTTTGAAAGCGGTTTACATATACCTTTTTGTGTTTTTGAACAAAAGAAAATTACGAAGATGGCCGACCAGAGTCGGACCATCGTTAAGAAACGGTTTTCCCCTAAGAAGGACCCCCCAGATAAAAAAGATGATAAAGATGTTGCACCTCTATCCCCGGATAAGGATAACATATCTAAAGGGGGTCCCTACAAAAATGATAAAAAACAAAATAAAGACGAAAATGCTGAAGCAATAGTCAAGAATCAGCAAGAAAAGAAAGACGAACAAAACAAAAAGCAAGACAAAAAAGTAGAATCCAAGACAACCGGTGTAGCAGCTGGGGAATCACCCTCTGTATGGAATCCCCCCCCCCCAAATGCATCGTCAATGTGGCGGAATTCGTTGAGAGGGCTAAGAAGTACGTACATCTAATCACTGATGGCGGGCTCTTAGTAGACCTTGAAGCGAAAGAGCGCATTGCTAAAAGAACAGTGTCAGTCTTTGTGCTTGACAAGCTCACGCGAAAAATTTGTCGTAGCACAAAAGCTACAGTGATGAAATCACTGATTTCCTTGGGGGTTAAGCCCCAACAAATCTCATTCTCCGCACAGAATACCTAGGATGGCGTAGGACCCAGGTAACCGTTCATGAGATTCCTCACTATATTCTCGGTGAGCACTTGGGGGCATATTTGATGCAGTATGGCCCTATAGTAAGTGTGACTCCGGAATATGAGGTGGGTGAGTGGAGGTTCGAATTGATGATAGATCGTGAGGCCTTCACCTCCATTCCCAACTGCTTGGAGATTGGCGGGAAAACTTTCCCCGTCATTGTGATGGGGAGAAAACCAACGTGTTGGAAGTGTGGCGTGATTGGTCACCTCGCCTTTTCCTGCCCAGAGAAGAAGGCCTCTGGAGTCCTGCCAAAAGCCAATCCCCCTTAAGCTGAAACCTCCTTCCGTAACGCCTGTAATGGGCCTACCTGCGGCTGGCACCGGTGGTGTAAAAACCCCGGTTGGGTCTCTCAAAGAGCGCACATTGCCTGTGCAAAAGAAGGCGGAAGATGCACAGGAATGGCAAGTCGTGGGTAGAGTGAAAGGGAAGCCCCAAGCAGCGGAGTCTCAGTCCCAGATGGCCCCCAAGGACAAGGGCACTAACAGTCCCAAGGGTGAGGCCCCGGCTAGCTACGCCAGCAAAACACATGAAATGTTGTTAAAGTACGCCCCAGGTTATGAAAAGTCCCTAAAAATCAAGGAATTGAACGAGAAACTAAAATCAACCAAGAAACCAGCAAACTCGACTCCGTCTTCACCTAAAATCAGAGCCCCTAAATCATAACCACAAACTAAATCATTACCACAAACCCCGACCAAATTAACTCCCCTAAAAAAATCCGCGCCAAAAAAGAACATTGTCACGTCTCCTCATCCATCAACTTCAGCCCCTTTATCTCCCGCACAGAAAAAATCAAAAACAGAACGCACACGATCATTAACACCTACACCCCAAAATGTGTCCTCCCTAACTGAGATACCCATTCCCTCATTATCAAAGCCCTCTCCTGCCCTATACTCCGATATATCTCCTGATCCCTCTCCGGCTCCATCTCCTGCTAGGAGTTCCAACCAAAAAAGACAGAGGAGCCCTAGTATGGAGAGGAAAGAGAAGAAAAAAGGCAACAGCTGCCGTTTAATACAGGAGAAGACGTATGTAAAATAAACCCAAACCAGTCCGAAAGAGCCAAGCAATATGCAAATCGGATACAGGCGCTAGCAGGTATTTACCTGCTATCCTTTCAGAAGCTTAGCGACAAAACCATAGATAACTCGAGAAACTTCCCCTTTGCCCAAAGGATCCTGTCGGTAATCCGGACTGGTCCGGGTTCCCGACAGGCCTGGGCAATGGTGGATGAAGCAATTAAAACTTACAAGGACATGGATCCTCCACTTATCATCACAGATAATGAACAGACAAAACATTTGCGGCAATTTTGTTCGGGGAGGCTCCCAGTTTTCGTTCACCCCTCCCTTTATAGAGCATTGAAGTTAACATTCCCCTGGGATATCGGTGGCCTCGCCCAAAAGGGCCGTATTGACACCGAAATGGGTGGAGGATCCATGGGCGGAGCCGTCGGTAGACCTTTCCCCGGTCATGTTTAAAGGAGGTGCCCAACCCTACGAACTGTACTTGAGGCAGTCGCCCGTGCTTGTCCCTCTGCTGGGACTGATTTTCAACACCTGGATGAAGCAGGGGTCTATACCTCAACGCTTCACCAGGGGTGTTATCAAGTTTCTACGCAAGGATAAGAACGGAGGGGATGGCATAGGTAATTTTCGGCCCTTAACTATGTTAAATAGAGAGTTAAAGATTTTGGCCATGATCTTATCCCGCCGTTTGCAGCTTGTCCTGCCTAGTCTGATTGGCTCGGAACAGACTTGTGCTGTGAAGGGCAGGACTATCCAGGACAACCTTCATATGGTACGCTTGATCATCGAGCAAGTCGACAGTGAAGCCGCGCTGATCAATTTAGATCAGTTCAAGGCATTCGATAGGGTTGACCATCAATTTCTGGAGTCTGTCCTTTCAGCCGCTGGTTTCGGGCCGTACTTTCGCTCCTGGTTTCGCCTCTTGTATGCAACTTCCGGTGCGCTGGTGGAAGTGAATGGGGTCGAAGCCTTTCGTATTGTCTCGCTCCATTCGTCAGGGTTGTCCGTTATCGCCTTTGCTTTACGTGCTTGCGTTGGAACCGTTCCTTCGTAAGTTGAAGACGAATCCGGTCCTGCGGGGAATTTCACTACCTGGTGCTACCACCTCGGCCAGGTATTCCGCCTATGTTGACGACGTTTCGGTTCTGGTGTCGAGTAAGGCCGAGATTGACGAAGTCGGCAAAGAAATCAGAGGGTACGAAACGGTGACAGGAGCCAAGACCAACCGTGATAAGTCTGTTGGCTTGCGGTTGGGTGCGTGGAAGGGAGTTTCTCTTCCCGGACCTTTCCTCTGGACGGACGGGCCGATTAAGATACTCGCCATCTTCTTCGGTTCTGATCTCCAGTTGGAGATGAATTGGTCGGCGGTGCTGGAGAAGGCCGAGGCCGCAATTTCATTGTGGTCAGGGAGGAATTTTTCCTTAAAGGGGAGGGCGGAAGTATGTGTCTCGCACATCTACCCCATTCTCCTTTACCATCTTTCTGTGCTGCCGCTCCCGTGTGCCATGCTAATGGATTTAGTGAAGATGCTGTTCTCATTTTTGTGGGAGAACAGGTCCCCGAAGGTGTCTCGCGAGATCTGTTACCTGCACCCTTCTGAGGGCAGGTCAACAGACGCTTCGCATCGCGTTCCTAGATCGAATGTGTCGCCAAACGGATGGGGAGGGCGACTTCTGAAAGAAAGACGCCCATAAGAACTTTCCATCCCTGAGAAGTGTGCACTCGTCTGAATAAGAGGCCAGCCGTTTACCACGGCGGCTCCCTCCATCAGAGTTTGGCAAAAGGTGGGTACATCTTGCGCGATTGTGCCGAGTGAAAGGAGCTGACCTAGAGTGGCTTATCGATGCCGGTTAGGCATGAGGATTTTGTTTCTCTCCATATTGAACTTTAGCACCCCTGCCCTTATGTAGACTAGTTTAGGCTTGATTTTTGTCTTAAGTTGTCTTTTATAGTTTATTCTTAGCTAGGATTTGGTTGCGCATCGGCCCCTTTTATTTCTGTCCCTATTTTTTCTTTTAGTTTAACTCCCCCTCCCTTCCCCTTTTTTAGGTGACCAGATATGTCAGTTCTCTGGTGGGTGCAGGACGCTTTTCGTATTTCGGGTGTGAGTTTCGTATTTGTTTTTGTTTGGATGTGTGCATACAAGAGTGCGTGCTTGGAGGAATAAATGATTTAGATTATTTATAGTCTTGCATCGATTTCGTTCCGTTAACTGATATTTCTATCACATATTAGAATATGTGTGGGTGGGTTTGTTACTAATACAGTTTTGTTTAGTTTCTTGTATATACTTTGTTTTTTCTTGTAAATATGCATTGGGGTTTTTATATTGTTATTCCCTTCCCCCCACAGACAATCAATGTACATATTGGGTTTTTTAGTTAGGACTTCATGGAGACACTGTGGTATTATGGTGGACGTGGAAAGAAAGGTAAGTAAGAAAGCGTTGTTTTGGTGAAAGGATTACTGCGGCATGCTTGGGTCAGTGATTGTGACTAGCTAAGTTTAACGTTAAGACTAGATGAAAACCAGCCTTCCCCATCCCCATATTCGGCCTTGTGCCACACTTTTTGTATTTTTATACAAAAATAAATATTGCCTTTTCCCTGACGATCCGTAGTGTAAAACCGCGGTAGGTTTTGGCTCACTTTAGATTTTTCGTGTGTATATATAATATATATATATATATATATATATATATATATATATATATATATTAAACAAAATCATTGAAGATGAAATAAAACGTCGATTCGTGACACGATAAAAAATGGCGAATGTAAAGAATGAATGTATAAAGCCGTCTATTATATCTCGTTGCAAAACATAAATGTTAATATAATTCGAAAATCAACTCAATACTGCAGACAAATTAGTGGAAAAAGCAATGGATAAGCTTAACAGAGATAAAAGGTCAACATAGATCAAAGGAACAACGAAGATAAGAAATATACCAATAATTAAATATCAATAATTTTGTGGACAAAATACGAGAAAGAATAAAGGCCGATGGAATAAATTGGTTACTTCTCTGCTGGCCAACAGGTAATTAAAAAAACATGAACGTATTTGTAAAAATTGATTACAGTTCTCACAGAAAATCTGTCATATAAATACAAAATCGAAACAAACTGTCTGGTATGAATAAATGTCGGAATTTAAACTGTTTTTTAAATAATTTAATGAAAGCCAAATCATATAACATTAAGAAAAAACTATAGTTCTGTTTTTTATTTACAATTCAATATTTATTAGTTTTGTATTTTAAAATGTACTTAATAGTAATTGTCATGTCTTGACGAAAGAACTGTCAAGTCACGTCAGATATTTAATAATAGACATAAAAGTTAGCTCCTGAAGTTTAATCATGATTCATGCAATAACATCTTTAAATTTAACATTAAATATTATATACATGATTCGGATTATAAAATATGGTTATTTTTGGTTCTCTTACAGATTTTTAAGAACACACACACATATACATACACGCTCACATGCACACATATATCTTTCCCAGTGCTTGTATATACAAATACCTGCAACATGCCCGTGTGTATATCGTTAAGTAAACATGCGTGTTTAATCTTTAATACACTGCATTATTCATTAATTTCCTTTCCGCGGTATAGTTTTTTCAATGCTCCTGTACTGCATTGCTTAATTTCAGCCATGGTCATTTTCTGTTTTGCCATAGCAAAGTATAAGAACATAACTGCATAATTGAAACACGCTCTCACTCATTCATCAGAGTCAGTTGCGGTGGCAGGATAAAATTTTCGCTTTACAAGCAAAATCGCCTCCAATATGTTAAAGATTTTTATCTGCTTTCAGCAGACGTACATACATTTTGTGTGTATGCATGTGTGTGTGTGTATGCCTGTGCGTGTGTATGCATGGGTGTGTTTAGAATTTCATGGTTACGTGAGATGACCACTAAACGTGGACGTCAAGCAGATGTCTCTTTCGCTGATGCCACAGGAAGAGACTTATTTTCGCCTTCACTTTGGTCTTAATTCGCATTCAAAATGAATAAACTCAAAACCGTCGCGTCTGTCAAATTAAGATGTCTAAAGAAACTGATTACATAAGAACTTTCTTTACAAATATAATTCTTTCTTAGAGTTAACAAGCCAATTCTTGGTGACAAGATTCTCTTAACGGATTTTTAAAAAAATAATCGGAGATTTTCCATGATTTATGTTCACAATATCATTGGTAATTTATCCTTCAGTACAGTTCTTGGCTGTAAAAAGAAAAGACAAAAGAACAGTACAAATTGCAGTATGTATGTAATTTACATTGTTCGGAGTGTTGTACTCATGTTTATTACTATATTTACAACGTTTCGGCTATTGTAAGCTCCGAACTTCTTTGTGTGCTTTGAACTTTGAACCAAAGCATTTATTTAGATTACTGGGGTATTTCATTCTCGTTCATATATAGACTAATCTAATATTATCCTTCTACTATAAATGCTATATTTAATGGTTAAACAAGTGTGAGTAAACATAAGGTTTAGTGCAATTTATTTCTACCTCAAGGTAAATCAGATCTTAGTTGAAAGGAAATTTCCTTAGTAATACTTTTGACTTCAGAAGCAAACACGTGTACCCACTAAATATAGAGTTTAGAGTTATATCTCTCTCTATCTCTCTCTCTCTCTCTCTCTCTATCTATATCTATATATCTATCTATATCTATATATCTATCTGATTTGACAGAATTATTTTTCAAGGTGTTAATACATAAATTTTATTTCATTTCAAAAGTAATAATTGCAGTAGACCAGTGTTTAGCATTAATTATGAAAGTTTAACAAAGGAGTTATTTACTTGACATACAAGGGCTACAGTGATATATAGATACATGCATTGTACCTTAACGAGAAAATTGTTAAAAAATAATTGTTTGAAAAATGTTATTCGAAAACAATTATTCTAAGAACATTTATTTGAATTTTAAATTGTTAGGATGAAAACTAATCAAAAGGATAATTATACTAAATGTTATATATTCAAAATTCCTTTGTTTGAAATATATATGTTGTCTTGCTTTGAGAGAATCAATGCTGTTTACCTAGAACTAATAATGCGCTTAAAGAATGGCATAAATTTTCTTTTTGCAGTAAGTGCCATCCCGTCATTTTATAATATGAAACTTTTAGACACTATAAAAAGAGAACAGGAATAGCAAGAAATTAATATTGAAAAAATATGAGCATTTTTCCAAATATTAAGAGAATCAATAAATAAATAAATTAAAAACTTAGTGGCATCCTATAATGATTACTTTTCATTAGCTGACTATTTGGGTGCGGTATCATATAACCTAAGCATATAAGGATTTTTGTTACTAAATTGTTTTATTAACGATATTTCTGTTTCTAATAATTATTATTTCTGTATTTTATCTTTTAATTATTACATTTTTATTTAAAGAAAAATTTTGAGTTGCGAGAAATTATCATTTAGTATAATAGTTCTTTCGATTAATTTCAATTCGCACAATTTGCAATTCGAATAAATGTTTTTCTCATAATTGTTTTCGAACAGTTATTTCCGAAACATGTTGACATAATTCTTTATATACTATAATAGGTTTAGCATAAAACAGACTATCGCTTCTGGGTGTTGACTTCAATGTCCACATTTATATTATCAGACACACGCATATTTATATATAAATGTGTGTGAGAACCTATTTTACATCACAATGGGATCTCTAGAATCTGCTGTTTTCTCAAGTTGGTTGGCCTATTTATTCTGTATAACCTGATAGCGTATAACGATATACATATTGTTGATATAGGGTTACGCAGCGATAATGGTCTTATAGTGGTAAAAAGATTTGTTAACAGATGTTAACAGAAAAAGAAAACTAATACATACGGAACTGAAAAGTCATAAACTTAAGTTAACTATCAAAACTAATCTAAAAAGTGTAGAATTCTTCGATGTAACAATCTAATCGATGAAACATACTCTTCTTACTTAAAAACTAATGCTAGTCCTATATCCATCTACTCTAAATCTAACCATCCTCGATCAATCATTAAGTATATACCCATCTCTATTGACAACTGAATTAGTAACAATTCTTCTAATGAAAACATTTTTATAACCATAGTGAATTCTATGACACAAGACATAAAAACTGCGCTTATAAAATAGAAAAAGAAGTATCATTTGGTACACGCTCCTATTTAAGCAAACGATAAGTACTAAGTCAGAGCATAAATTCCTAAAATTAATTGAAAAACATTTACCTAAAAATAACTCTCTTAACAGAAACAGCATCTTTTCTCGCACTTCCCGCCTGTGGAATTTCCTTCCACATGCTTGCTTCCCCGACAGCTACAATCTCCAGGAGTTTAAATGTAAGGTCAATAGACACCTCCTAACACTCGCATTCATTCTCTCAAACACATTTTCCATCTACCCAACCTTCATCCTCGGTATCCTATCACCCTCCTTCTGACAGTTCCTATATCTAACCACTCTTTCTCATCACCTTACGCTATGTAACCCCTTGTGCAATAGTGGCAGTGGAATGCCTTGCTTGGGGTGAAAGGATTAAAAAAATTTTAAAAGAAAAAATAACGTAAACAATCAACAACATCCTAAAAAGCTAAAGATCAAAATAACAATTTATTGCAATTGATAAAAGCCTATTGAGTGTCCATTAGCAAATAAATATCTAACTGACTCTATAATCTAACTATGCACTATTTATGCCATAGAAAATCCCACAGTAATAAAATATTATATCGGGTGCACTAAGAATGCTTTTAAGACCCGCCATTACTTTCACACTTTATCTTTTAATAACAAAACTTATCGCAATAGCACATCACTTACTATTTATTATTAGTAATTAAATGATGCCTATAAAAACACTACCGTAAAAAGGAAAATATTTAAAAAAAACAGAACTTGTAAATCTTTACATGAGCCAAGTTTTCTATGTTTATAAGAAAAATTACAAATTGTCAAATTTCCAAAACTAAACTTAATAAACGTAGTGCAGTAACTTCTATTTTTCATCAACGTCTAAACCATTACCTAAAATACAGCTAATTTTTAAAAATATAGTTAAAATTTAAAATTTATTTAAAATTTAATGTATAGTTAAAATAGAGTTTAAATTTTGAAATTTAAAATATATTAGAAGTTTAAATTTTAAATACACTTAAAATATAATTAAAATTTAATATTTATTCTTTAAAATATAGTTCATTTTTTAAAAATATAATTTATATAAACTGCGTCTAGAGATTATATGCAAAGAGGTATGTAAAATTCACTGATATGTGTTATCCAATGAAATAATTTGTATTATGTATAGCGAGTAAGTATGAAAGCAATTAGGTCCCAATTTTCTATTTCAGATTGATATTTAGTATTTTTTCAGTAATTATAGAAATTTGCAGTGTTAAGAGATTATTTGAAAGAACTAGAGTTTAGTATAATGGCTCGTAAACAAGACTAGCAATGAATGAAAAGAACTATATAATCAAAGAAATTAGCAAAGGAAAGTATTCGCTTCAAATGTCTAAGGATTTGAAAAAGGGATCATCGAACTATCAAGAAAATATGTCAAATGGGAATTCAACGGAAGAAAAAAATTATCAGGCTGATTTCAGGAATTTAACAAAGCGAGATCTATCACATATCCGAAGAGAATGAATAAGTAACCGAAATGTGTCAAGTGCGTTCATATTTGAGGCCGCTGGAGCTCCTGTTGTGTTAAGGGAAACAAAGTGTAAAGCATTAAGGAAGTTTGATGATTTAAAAAATCAAATAAAGAAACCCATTTTAACAAAAAGAACATAAGGATAGAAGATTGCAGTGGGTAAAAAAAAAAAATACATGAAAACTGATTTCAGGAAAGTGCTTTTTACAGACAAATCTAGGATCACCCTCGATGAGCCCGATGGATGGGCTCGAGGATGGGTTTGCAAGCAACATGACTCAAGAAAATGTTTTAAACGTTAACAAGGCGGCAGTGGGATTATAGCATGTGCGGAGATTATTGGCAATGAGCTCGTGGGTCCATTTAAAGTGAAACACGGGGTTAAAATGAATTCTAAAAGTTACTGATTTTCTAGAGCAACATTTCTTTGAATGGCTTGATAACCAGTCTTTAGCCAAGTGTAGATATATGATCTTTATGCAAAACAACGCACCAAGTCATGCATCAAAATTTACTAAATCCTGGTTGAAAGAAAAGAGATTTGTTGAAGATTCTCTCATGAACAGGCCTTCAAAATGTGATTTGAATCCCATTGAGAACCTGTGAAGCATCTTCAAGAGAGATATTTATTCTAATGGAAGGCAATTCAGCAACAAATGTGACATCTGGGAGGCAGTTAAAGCTCCTGCAAACAACTTACCAGCCACTAAAATTGCAAATCTAACATGAGATATTGACAATATCTGGTAAGAGTTTTTGAGATGAATCATTTTTGCAATAAATTTTAGGAAGTTTGTCTTATTTTTGTGAATATATCTTTTATTTTTAATATAAATTGTTTTTTATATGTTTTTCCTTTAAGAAATTGACGAAATTGTTCTAAAATCTTTTCATATTATTCTTTACATTAGTTTTACAAGGTATAATAATGTAAAAGTATCAAAATAAATAGTTCCAAAAAAAGTACTCACAGTTAAATTAGTCAGTTTCAGGTTAATTTAGTAAAATTTTTTCCAACTAAAAACAATAGTTTTCTCTATCTTTATATATCTAAGTTAATAATATTTAGTAGAATGTAAACAACATCATGACATGACTTTTAACATTAAAGACGCAACTCTTTATACCTATTCATAACTTGCATATAATCTCTAGATGCAGTTTATTGTTATTTTTTAAAATATAGTTAATTTCTTACCCTAAAAAGTACTTAATTTTTTTCTAGTATATTATAACTAGATATCTATAATCTATTCCTTATCATATATTGATTGATCTCTCACCTTTTGATAATTTAATTTGTTGCAGCTTAACGGATAGGACAACCACTGCGTCGTATACTTATGTTTGACGTGCAGTGTATTAAAAAGAACTTTCCCGTTTTGTTTCTTGTAAACTAATTTGTGTTGAATAATAACTTAAAGAAAATCCCGTAACCGTTTCCCAATGACACGTGATGAATTTTCAGATTTGCCAAATTGCAACATATGTATCTCAGTTTATTTCATCACTGGCGTAAAAAATGTTTGGGTCTCATGTCATTTTAATTATATCTCCCTTAACTCTTACAATCAAATTTCTCCTATCATGACTTGATTTTTTATTGATTTGCTGAAATAAAACTAGAAAAAAAAAAGAATCACCCACCTTAATTGTTTGGATTTGGTAAAAAAATGTGTTGCTTTCTAAGTTTCTATACTTAATAATTCCTAACAGTAAAAAATATATTTCATTGCCTAACGAGGTGCTAATAAGAAAGAACCGTAGCACAATGGCTCTTGTGTTGCAGCCAACCTTATTTTTTATTATAAACGTATAAGAATATTACCATATATAAATATATATATATATATATATATATATATATATATATATATATATGTGTGTGTGTGTGTGTGTGTGTGTGTGTGTGCAAGATATAAGAATGAGAAACGTGGAAAAATATTTACATTGTCTAGGTATTGATTAATATATTATAGGAAATGGAATTTCTTACTTAATAAATGAAAAAAAAAGAATCGCATGTTATTAGTTTGTCATTTCTTAGACACTTCCTAATTAAGAAGGCCTTATCAAGCAAATATCGGAGATCGATTTACTATTGAATTCGATATGTGTACTTCTGGCGTCAACTCAAAACCAATTTCAATTGAGAAAATAAAATTGAAGGCGGAAGGTTCATAGCTGAAACAGTTTGTTGTTTTCTACCAGTATCAGATATTCGAGATCAATTATAAATAAGAATTTCGAATTTTAGAGTTAGTTTTTCAGACTTGTGAATTTTTGTATAATCAAATTTTCCAATTTTTTTGAGAGTCTCGCCATAAAGTACGGAATATTGAGCTTCATTAGAATACTTCTCCGTCCTGATTCTAATGCACACTAAGTGTTTTACCTTATAGCTTTTCACTACACTAAACTAAGTTGAAAAAAATTGTCTTCAGTGTCTTTCCATTGTCTTGAATTTTATTACATCCCGCATTCAATATAACTTGAAGAGGGTTATGTTTCATAGTTGCTAGAGTTATTATTAAACTATAAAATAAATTTGAATAAATATTTAGTGTCTTCGATTTGCAGTAAAATTAAGTGCACTCCATCCAAAATTCTGTTGAACCTGATATAAATATGTTTCTCTATACTTCTGAGATGATGTAGTATTTATATTTTTTACATTGCTAGGACGGTTGTCCTTCTCTTTATTGCCATATTTACGAGATTTTGGCCGTTGTACGCTCCGGCCTTCTTCAGGTGAGTGGAACTTTCGAATCGAACTTTTTATTTTGATCACTGGGGTATATCATTCTCGTTCCATGTGCTATGGCACATAGATTTCATGTGGTTATCTTCCTTTAACTCAACTCTTTGTTCACCACTGCTGTAGCCACAACTCTATAGAGCAAGTCATTGGATCTCACTAACGCTTTTTTCACTGGCGCATGTGTCCTTGAAGACATCAGTGTATGAATTTTGGGGACTTATGAACCTAATATCTCAGCAACCATTTCTTTTACCAGAGCTTATATTGCAATCTTTGAAGCTAGTAATTTTTCTAGCACTCTGTATTACTGGTGCCGATATTGTATGTTTTTTAAAAAAATGGTTACTGAGATATTAAGCTTATAATCCACAAAATTCATACATTGACAGAAATATATTTTCAGTTTTCCTGTTGAAGTTTTAAAGGTAATTTTTGGTATATAAATCTAAGTGAAAAAACTTGTTAAAATTAGCATATCAGAGACTGTTGAGACAAAGACTTGACGGATATAGTTCTCTTTACGAAT
Organism: Ascarosepion bandense; assembly: GCA_037127315.1. Classification (NCBI taxonomy): domain Eukaryota; kingdom Metazoa; phylum Mollusca; class Cephalopoda; order Sepiida; family Sepiidae; genus Ascarosepion; species Ascarosepion bandense. Next base: position 1,066,652 of record JBBBDQ010000222.1, read on the forward strand.
CAATATTTGCTGAGACCTTAAACCAAGCATCAATAGATGTAAATTACAAACTGATATCTATATAAAACTCATGACTTAGAAAATAAGTAATATTTCTGTAAATATTGAATCTTTCAAAATTAAAGAAGTAGTCATATTTGAATTGAAAAAAATGATTTAGCAAGTGTAAGAATGTATTTTAATTTAGGAAACGTAATCTCGCCAGGAATCGCTGTTTGAAACAACTAAAAGAGAAACTAATCTAAGATTTCGCATTTTTGATCAATGAATCTCAATCAAATAGTTTCAGAAAATATAACAGCTTTAAAGATCTTTTTGGATATAACATGATTAAATTATTCCGAAATGTAATTACCGAAAATCTATATATTTTTATTGTTTATACATATTTATATATATTTATATTTATGGTGAGTAAAGATCGCTGTTGTTCGATATTTGGTAATTCCCTATTTATTTAATTTATGTTAGAAATATTTGTGAACAAATAATTAAGAACCATGTAATTAGATAGAAACTAGCTACACCCAACAAATTTATTTACATGTACTTACTTATTAGGGACCTAGTGTTAAATGGCTTTCCACTTTTAAATTTAGTTTTTGTATCAATCTAAAAAACTATTTATGATAGAGGGGGAAAATATAAAAATATTTTTGCATGGCCGAACGTAGTGTGAAAGATGCGTTTCAAAATCTAAACAGAATATTAAGAAACAGGAGAATTTTGTTAGAAACAAAGAAAATGTTCCTGAACTTTTATGTAATATCAATCATCCTATATGGCAGTGAATGTTAGACAATTTCCTCAAAGATGAAGAATAAACTTGAAGTAACAGATTCTGAGAATACCAAGGACAGGGTATGTGTGCAAAAAAAGAAGTTTTAAGGAAAGTATAAACAAAAACGAAGCTTATATTTAAGATAAGAAATAGACAGTCTGAAACACATAATGAGGAAAGTGAGCTTGATGAATTTGACACGCACTAACATAATGAATTAAGAGGGATAGACAGAAACAGCAGGATTTTGTAAATAGATGGCAGATCAGGGAATAGCAGTCACAGTAAACAGACAGACATTAATAAAAGCTTCAAAGAATACGAAGATGTGGAAAGCCATGATCGGCCATGACATGAAGAAACATAGCACATAAGAAATTAAGAAACACATGAAATAATTGTATGCTTTATTTGTAAAAACTATTTCTATATAAAAATTAATGTTAGTATAAAAATTATTTTAGTATCGTGATTTCGAATAATAAATATTATCTCTAGAATATTGATTTCCATTTCAAATATGTGTGCGTTGTGGTACAGTAGAGATAGGCTAGAAATGAGATAGCTGAGTTGGAATTCCTGTTGAATATTTTGCATTCACTTTCGCGCAAATACTCTTGGAAAATGTATTAATCCGTCTCTTCCTTCCAAATAACAGGGCAGATTAGTTTATTTAGCAGTTTTTTGGCAAAAGGTTTACCACAAAAAGTAACTTATTGCGGGAAAGTCTTCTACTAATTCAGAAATGTATTTTTCGAGATATGATCACCTAAGCGTGTATTACGTATGACACTTAACTGACTGGGCACCTCAAGGTCCTGTAATGGTTAGCAAGCTTGTCTTGCTAGAACCATTGCAGTTGAGTAGTGAGTTGAATCCTCAATGCTGTCCCATATTTTAGGCCTTGTGCTACATCTAAGTGTCACATTTACGTTTATATGTAAAATTCGTTATGGATTTATGTACCAAAAGTTTTTGAAATTTAAAAGTACATTTGTTATTCCTCTAATCTATATTGAAGTAAATTAACCGGTATTGTAACATATGTCAAAGGTTAAACAGAGATAATTATCGAGACTATAAATGCGAAAGCATTTAAGACGTTGCAAGAACTCAAATGAAACACACATGTTATGTTGTAGATATTTGACACTAATTATAATCCAGGACGGTAAATTCTTTGCATTCAAACTTTTAGCTCTTAATATTTTATTTGTGTTGAGAATGTGTGGAATTTATGAAGAAATAAAATGTCACTCAGAGTTGATTTATGTTTAGAATTACTTAATATTTTGGCACACACTTAATTAAATTTGTCCCATGCCTATATCTTGTGAATATTCTAACATTTAATATTTTTAAAAAAGATTTGTTATAATTTATGATTGTCCAGATGTAATTATTTGCAAGTCGCAAGATCCGATGGCATGTTTTAGATCACATTATTAAATTTAGAATCGCAGTTCGTTCAGCAAAATCTCGTCACTTGTCGCCAGAAATTGTTAGCCGTAAAAATAAGCACTCGTTTTAATTTTATACATTAGCATAGAATTCTAACGTGTTTAAAAATATAAAATTGTTTAACATCTAAAAGAAAACGACCATCTATAACACCGTTCGACATTTTTATCAACCTTAATTTTGGTGGACAATGGACACATGTTTCTGAGCTATTTTTTTACGCTGAATCTGAAAAGAAATTACTCCATCACATCACGTTTTCTCAGTACAAATAATTTCTATTTTGCTTAACATATGCCAAGATACATATTTAACAGTGATATGCCTGGGTAAAGCAGAACCAACCTTAAACATTTTCAGGCTAGAATAACTTATAAAAGAAAAAGTATCCCAATATTTTAAAAAATGCATTTTCAGCACTTTTAGTTTAGAAAAAAAGTTTTCAGAAAAAAGTTTTCATGAGCAGAAAATGAATCGACTACCTGTTAAATGTTATCCCCATGAAGTAATAATTTTGATGAGTACAGAAGCAAATAAGAGCATGCCAAAATGCGAACAAATCGCTTTTTAATTGTGTTCATAAGCACCAGGATGTCAAACTGCCCTGTTTAAATTTTTGGTCAGAAAAGATGCTGGTGGCTTTGAAAATGTGGAGAAAAAGTGCCTAGTTGGCTATTCTTATCTGGTTTTTGGTGGCTATTTTAAGCGATGATAAAAAATAAGCTAATCTTGCTAGTCTCAAATACACTCGCCAAGCATCCTAACAACCGTCATGCATGTTCCTATGCATATTATACATAGAGTGCATGACAATACCAGACACCCGTAAATTCAAGTTATGCGAAGAAATCTTGTGACGGTTTCAGTTCAAACTAATAAAAATTAAAATCGCTGTTATCGAATGACTTCTAAAGAGCTTCTTCTATAAAAAGTGGAGAAAACCAGAAATCACAAAGTCTTATCAAGTTAAGATCATTGAGGACAAAAGAACATCTTCCAGTGAAATATCTATCATAAATCAAATCTTTTCAGGTCAGCTTACCTGATCTGAAGTAGCTTGGAATTCATTTTGAAAGTTATTTGGAAAATTATTTTAACATGTTTTTATATCTCTGTGAATTAGACATTTTTGGCTTGAAACAAAACTGGCTTTTAAGCAAAACACAAATTGTCTGTGCTGAGAAAACGTGATATGATTGGACACAATTGACTTGATTTTTAAATTCAGCGCAAAAATATTGATCAGAAACATGTGCTCATTGCCCAACAAAATTTGTGTTGAAAAACAATCTCGACCGGTGTAATCAAGAGCCAGAAATTAAGAAAAAATAAGGGGAAAATAACAAAGTCTAAATCATTAAGAGGGTGAGTGTGTGAACCACGAAAAGCAATGTTAGGAAAAGGTGTCAAGGATAAAGTTCAACAGCAGTAGTTAAAATTTGTTTTTGACAAGAGTTATCTCATTTTAAGTGGGTAAAATGCAACTAAAAAATTAAATGTATGCTGCTTATTTATTTTCGAATCGTCTGTTTTCTGATTGCCAGAAAATTATGTGTTTTTAACAAATAAAGGTCAAAATCTATTAAAATCAAAATAATTGTAACTTCAAAACAATTTTATGTGAAACAGGTACTTTAATATTTACTCGATTTTACTTTACCGAAGAATTGCTAAGTTCTGTTAAAAACCTTTTTTTTTAAATATGGATGGCTCACATCAGTTAGTTCAAGTGAAATATTAATTTTTCTTGTTGAAGTGAGACGTTTGACTGAAAAGGACAAAAAAATTTGTGTTGACAGCTCTAGACTTAATAACTTTCATTTGTAAGTATTGTAGCCATTAATAAAAATCATTATTTTGTAAACTAATAATTTTCTTGTATTTTGTCGTTAATCTTCTTTTGCTTAAATAGAAGAATCATTATTCTCTCGCATGAAATTTTGTTTTTATGAATCTAAGGAATATATTTCTATTTTTTTTCGTCACAAGTAATAAATATTTTAAAAAGATAATGTTCTCCAGTATTTGTCCATATTTCTAAGATGAAGTAGTATTCACACTATTTACATTATTCAGACTATTGTCCTCATCTTTGTTGTCATTTGTACGACGTTTTGGCAATTGTACGCTCCAGCCTTCTTCAGGTGTTAGGAATTTCGAACCAAAACCTTTAGTGCGTTCACTATGGTATATCATTCTCATTCAGCATAAAATCTGGTAAAAAATTACTACTGAACATTTGGTTTATAAGTCCCAGAAATTCAGTTGTTCCTGTCATTAGGGTCACATAGCCCAGTGGAAATAGACGTTGGTTAGTTCCAGTGAATTGACTCAAAAAGTGGATTTTGTAAAAGCAATGCTTATTTGCTTTCTCAAAGCAAAATTAATTTAGTGTTTACTTATTTACGGTAGTCTAATATTTAATGTTTATTTATTTACGGTAGTCTAATATTTAATGTTTACTTATTTACGATAGTCTAATATTTAATGTTTACTTATTTACGGTAGTCTAATATTTAATGTTTACTTATTTACGGTAGTCTAATATTTAATGTTTATTTATTCACTATAGCTAAAGAATAATAGTTTCTACCACCATATCTGGTTTTTAAAAATTGTATTGTATTTTTAATTAAAATATATTATCTTTTATGTTATATAACCAATAGTTTAAAAATATAAATTTTTAATCTATTTAATTAGTACTATACTACATTAGATATATAAAAGAAAAATATTATGAAATACACTTCTAAGCTGAATTTATTACTTCTATTTTTTAAATTATTTTCTTACCTGTTTGATGTAACAAATTTAGACCCAATAAAATCTTTATAATTATTCTGATTTTAAAATTTATTAAAACTAAACAAAGTGTGAAGTAGAGAACTGAAATCTTCCGGAACGGAAGTGATTAGAACGTTTCATGATAAAAAAATGAATGAAATATAATCATCTTTTATTTTTGGCCCAGATCATACACTTTTCATATTGTTAAAATCCAAATCTTAAATGAAATATATATTCAGTTTTTAGTTTAATAAACGAACATAAGTATTTAATTATTTTGCAATATGATATATTTTCAAGCAAATATACATGATTTTCCTTTTCTGATTATTTGTTGGCTTCATTTGTTGAACGTATCTCAAATAAAGCAAAATATTTTGTATTTTAATAAAAGACAAAATTGGATTCTCCTTGTATATGAAAAAGATGGAGAAATAAAACGTATAAAATATTTATTTTTCTTCTGTTATTTATTGCGCTTCTTCTTAATGGAACTCATAATCACGTAACGATCGAAAATTGCCAAGAAAGACGAAAAGACATTCGAAAATGAAGCCTTGTGTTTACAATATTCTCTTTTAAACATTCTATTTGTCAAGAATTGGTTTACCTAATCCACTCAGAAATGGAAATGTAACTCAGGTGCAAGAACCAATAATGAGTGATAATGATCTGTGAGCCAGTGCTTACAAAAACAAATAACATAGCGACTGTAAATATAAAAGCTAGCTTTATGTTGATCCCCTTAATGGCTAAAGCAAAAAACCCAATTTTCTTTCAGCCGATTTTAGAATAATACAACCTACAGTTTCTTTCGAAGTCTTCAGTGGAATTGCTACTCACTCAGTTCTGAAGGTGCGAATTCGTCCATAGTTACCGCTTATAATTGAAAACCTCTATTTCTTATGCAACGTTCATCTGGTATTAAATCTATTTTATTATTGGTGTAAGTTCCATGATTTCAATGTATTCGCTCAGTGCCATGTAAAGTATTACTTCAGTAACCTACCCACCGCCGTATGGTTGGTTCTCTCTACCTCTTTCTGTAAATACTTCCATGGTAATTATTCAGATGAACTCTTCCCTATGGTTATTAGACATTTTCAGTTTAAACGCAGTACTAGAATGTAGTCGATAACTCATCGATTTACAGTTGTGCTGGCTAAATGTAGCTGTAAGTTTTCTTTTTAAGCTCCATGCCAATCTGCAAAGATTTAAATGCAGTTTCAATGGCTACCTACTGTTCTCCTGAATGCTCTTGGTCTTTCTGCTCAATATTAATGCTTCTGTTCCTAATTCTCTACACTCGCTAACTTCTTGCATTGAGGTGATACCGATTAAAAATGTCGTATCTTGTATTAAAGCATGTCCTTTGGTTTCTCTTTAAATAATATAACTTGTTTAAATATGCACACCGGGGAAGACCAGCAATAATTTTCTTCAGTTTTGCTTGAGATGAGAAAAGGCAGACATTGACAGAATGCTATATGTCCATTCCGAGTTATTAAGTTTTCAAACTTATCTAAAAAAAAAACTCTTATGGGGAGAAGTTCTCCAATGCATCACCACTTATAGTATCAATTCTAAAACAAAACAACGATCCATTAATAAATAATGAAAAACGTTTGGAGAAATAGTCAGGGGGAATAGTTTCCTAACTAACTGCTGATATAATTAAAAAAGAAATTGTAGAAGACAACGCCAAGTATTTCAGGTTGAACCGATTTGCTATGCCAACTTACAAATGTAAAGTGTCGTACAAGAACTAACTTTTATAGAATATATATACTTAAGCAGTTGAGCAGGTTATTTTTCGCACATTTTACAAAATTTGGGGTTTAATGTGACACCATAAATTACATTCATAGCTGTCAAAAATTGTTGAACATTTATTCTTAAAAGTGGTCTGAAAAAATATACAGAAATACCTTATTTCTGCAGCTTTTCCTAACAGATTTCAAAATTTTACTTTTTCAAGAATAAATCCAAATAGAGTCAATACTTTTGTATTAGATATATTGAATGGAAAATATATCCAAACCAGAATTCTAATTATCAATCACCGTAAGCAAAATATTCATTTTTTTCTGTATTCAATAATTAAAACTGTGCACAAAATTGTAAAACATTACAAAAAAGGCTTCACAATGAATAAGATTTGTTATATCATTTGGTAAACCATAATCAGTAAAAAATAAATAAAAGTTCATGTAACACTATAATACTACCGGGGACAACAAAACTATATAAAATGATTTAAATTTGCTGTAAATCACACGAAAACGACCGCATTGTATAACATAGAGCATGCGATGAGAAAATTATCGCCGTAGTATATGTTTTATTTCGCGCATGCACGTTGTTTGTTTCTAGTTTTGTTGACTGCATTTTATAGAATGTTCAGTTGAACACCGTCTGTGAGAAAAAGAGTACCATGACGGAATTCGTTCCGCCAGTTGGAAACGGCATGTTCTGCTTGGCATTCGCGCTTGATACAAACATTTGAATATGAGGATAATGCAGAGATTCCGGAAAATATTGGATGATATATCCAGTCAACATTATCGGGCTTGTAGTGAGCATTTGTGATGGCAATGTTTTGTCTGTTCTTTTTCCCACAGGATATCACAGTCTACATAAGGACATACATCAAGTTACCTTGGAGAGATAGTGCTGCCTTATGTCAAGAGGTTGGCTACTGGAAGACCATTTGTTTGACAAGAGAACCATGCCAAATATGCAGGAGAACAATCATGGTTGTCAGACAGTTCTCGTAACCATATCACTTCTTCTATCTGGCCACTCTAACTCTCTAGACTGCACCCCTTTGATTATTATGTGTTGGCCGCATGTAAGCGAAAGAGCAATAAAATTCATTGTAACACCAAGAATCGGTTTTAATCACTGACTCAACCATAAATTGTCTTTTTGAAGTTAATAGTTTTGTTCTTATTGCTTTTCTGTACTGCCTGTAAAGCGTTTTTTTTTCGTTATGATTTTGCCAAGATTATACGCGTTTTCTATGTTGTTAATATTATACTGACCAATGATAAATTCTGGTAGGTTCTCGTAGTATCATCTCGCTGTATGGCTTAAACACTGTGAGAAAGTGCATAGTACTTTTTTCTTTGTTTTGTGTATTCATATAACCACATCTTTATCCAAAAAAGTTTTAGCTTGGTTGCAGATAATTCAAGTGTCTTTCTTAGATAAAGCAGTCATTTTAGTATTTCAGGTAGCTTTACGTGTGATAGTTATTAAATTAAGGCCAGTTTCTACTTTCCTCACAATGTCTAACATCTGAGAAAGATTAACTCTTTAGAAAACGGTATTTTCTCGTAAGCAGTTGTATGTGGCTCTTTCTTTCGAAGCACATTACTTGTTGATATAAAGATTAAAATAAGAGATAAGAAGTGATGTGTTGCACAAGAAATAGTTTTGAAGATGTTCAAAGCTAATGGTGATATTAATTTCACTTTAAAGCCCAGCAAATCATAAGTTCAATGAGTTCTGCTGGTAAACCTTCCGTGATTAATATGTTTGTGCAGGTCATAGTAAAATTATTCAACAAGGAAAGAAAATTGATGAATATAACTTGAGAAGCTACAAAAAGACCCTCATTAGTAACAGTTTCCTAGACCTGATTATATAAGCAAACATCGGATATTTTGGAGTGTCCTCTTATATGAACAGGAACTTTTAAAACCTCACATATAAATTTTGGCGATTTATATTAATGTTCGGAAAGTAATTAAGTATTTCAATTATAGGAATAATAAAAGTGGAACATCTGTTGAATGGTAGGAAAATGTTTCTCTTTTACCCGACTGCGTACCGTTAATACTGTGTTTACGAGTTTAATTAAGAAAGCTTGAAAAGTCAAAAACATTAGCAACTGAATGGTAGATATTTGCAAAGCATTGCAGGTTTCTCGTTCATATCAATTTCCAATTGACCAAACATCAGAAAACTTTTAATTTCTCCATTATATGCGCATAGAAATTATCAAGTTTTCTATACATACATACCTACATACATACATACATACATACAAATATTCTATTGAAACAATTGATAGAGCACCTGCAAAAAGGTTGCTTCACTTTGTTGATAACTTTTCTCTCCAGAATCTATTACATATTTATTAGTCTAGCCCTCGACCATATATTGTCTAGTGCTCCTGCTATATATTAAGACCTCGTTGACAAAATCCAAAACATCTGCAATGTGACATTTCTATAATACTTTTATGATAATTTTTCTGATGATCTTTTGTCTTCGGTACCTAGACTTTATGACTTTAAGCACAGTACTAGATTAAACTGCAAGGTCAATCTAGTACGGCAATTTAACGATTGAAATAGTTAGATGTAACCGAAAGTTCTATGCTAACAGCTCCTTTTCTTGCATTTCTCGAATGTTGAACTCTCTGCCGCCTTCTTACGTTCCAGTCAAGTTTAAACTTCTCAAAAGTGTAATGCAAAATCAATAGTTATCTTCTGTCTTCTTTATTCCTGTTCTTTTATTGTTTTCGCTCATTAACGATATTTTTTTCATTTCTTATATTCTTTGACATTCTGTAACGCTCTGCGTCATAAACAATTTCTTGTTTGCTTGGGGTGAAATGTTTAAACACACAGACGCACACACAGGCACACACACACACACGGACACACGCTCGCACGCACGCACACATAGATATGTAATACTATTTTTAGATGGCTGGTATTAATTTTAAGTGATTTTAAGGATGAGAAGCCATTTCTCTAAAATATGAGAATACAATTATTTTTATCGGGAAAAGTAGCCGAAGTGATAAAAAGTGGAAAATACAGATAGAGAGTGCAAAGAGTGCAAGTGAATTTAAGTTAAGCAAGATATTTGTTAACGGGTTTTCACGATATGTGACCCTAGGACAAAATTTGGCCTTGAGAATTTCCTGTTCTAAGCTGCCGGATGTTGGAAACAGAGAGAATTTTGATCCAGGTGAGTTCACTCCCCCTTCTCAGAGACTCAGTCACAATGGATAACTGATATTGTTTTCATTTTGAGCTGATAATTTGTTATACAGAAAGGGAGAATCGAACCCCTTCTTAACTACCCTTTACTACCATGGTTTTTGTGCTTTAATAGAACCAGGGTGCAGGACAAAATTAGTTAGTTCGGTCCCCGTGTTTGGAATTAGAAGGCAGGAAGAAATTGGCTGGGGCCGACTGCTAGAAAGAAGATGCGACCAGCGATTAATTGAAGAGACTAGCTGAAAAAGCCTGCCACCAGAAATTTTGCAAGAGACGGTCAGTCCGAATTTGGTGAGCTGTAATTTGAGCAAACCATCGTCCAGTGGTGGTTATAGAGCACGAATATATTAGCGTGTAACTGAAATTTCAGGCAACTGATATTTTTTTGTCACCTAATTTTGACTTGCTTGTAATCTTGTATTTATTCGATGTATATAAATATACATAAATCTATACCATGTCGTCGCGGTCTTAATTCTGGTTTTCATTATATAACAATTCCTCGCGAGTCTTGGCCGACCTCCTCAAATGACAACTAGTAATCCTGCTTTGTTTAATCCGAGATCAACAACACAACATGGGTGGAATCCACCAAAGCTCAGGAGAGTGGCTGGCCTGAGCCAGGGGTCGTGTTATATATATATATATGTGTGTGTGTCATTTTTAGAGATATATACACGTTACGAGATAACAAAAATAACTCTTTTCTCGTTTGAGTTTCAACATTTATACAATACGATGCTAGCCAAGAGTATATGAAAATAGTATCGCACAAACAAATGAAGTATGACTTAGTTAATTTAGATATTATAAGAGTTATCTTAAATTTATTTATAATTCTACTTTAACGTGTAAAAATCGCCGTTCGTGTTGATGAAAATGATCGTGTCGATCCTGTTTCATTAGAACATAGATTTTGGTTAAGGGTAAGACAGAATTCATAGATATTAGAAAATACAGAATTTAAAAAATCTCATTAACATATTTTACAGCAGAAAACTTATCTAACGATGTCACTGATTAAAAGACGTGATAAAGAAACAAAAGTATAATCATGGACATTTATGAGAGCATCTAAAACTGCAAGGTCTTATAGGTGAACAATGAATGAGAGAGAAAAAGAAAGAATAAAGTATAAACATTATATATCAGAACTCTATTGATAATGATATAACTGTAATTACTATTCTATAGCTATATTTATTCATTGAAAAATAAAATTGTGCATGTTTATCATATAAATCAATTAGTTAATTATCTCAATACAGTATAAGTCTTATCAATTTCTCGTTGAGTTGGTTAAATTTAACCGTATATTCTATGTTAACAGTCTATTTTCTCACACTTTTTGCATGTAAAACTCTCTTCCAGCTCCATGCATTACAGCCAACTTTAATCTGCAAAAATTTAAATGCAATGTCAATCGCTATCTACTATCTTCTTGATTAATCTTGTGACAGTGGAACCTCAGGGAGTTAATTGGAAGAAAGAAAAAAGAAAAAGAGATGACAACTGGATGACAATTATTGATGAAAAGTCTAATTAATAATCGAACCCAAACCCCCTCATCAATCCCATACTTGTTAAACGCAGTCGTCCATATTAGCTGGAGGTTTGGACAATTTACAGTCTCGACATTACTGCCACTGGGATCGACATCATTCGCTAAGAACTCTTGATAAACACCTTGTACTAGCCCCGAAGGCTATAAATCAGAAATTTAAATCGTTAAGTTTACAACTACATCAACTATTGTAAATTGTTTCACTTTGTACGAAATTTTTCATCTAAGTTGAAATTCAATCACTACGCCAACGTCCAGATTCACTTAACCTGCTGATTTTAACTTATTAAAAAATGTACATTTATAAATGTAAAAAAAGTACATTGATCATTTTATGCTTAATGTTTCAGGAGTTTTAATCAGACGTTAAATTTGCTGATGTTTTAGAACTTTGTAAAGTTTAAAAAATACTTTATATTGAATACGTTTTGTTTTACTTACTTGAATTGTTTTTCAGTAATAATTTCTTATTTTCTTACTCATCATTTTTTTATTCGCAAATTGATACTAGAGCATTATGTCAGCCGGCATTAGCTTTTTTAGCCAAATTTTTGAACGTGTTGGAAAGGATAAAAAAAATGATGAAACATACTTTGATCTTTTCTTAACACAATATTTTGACGATAAAACTTTGTTTTTATTAAGTTTAGTGCCTTTTAACTTCATGCTCTGCTATTTTTTAGCAAATGAGTGAAGGTACCTAAATAAATTGATAAATATTTCGAATAGAAAACGCAATGCTTTCATATTTTCATTTATTATGCAGTAAATTTTTCCAGTCATATGACATTGTTTTTTAGGCCTTATAGTTGAATTCTACCTAACTGTAGTAACATTAATGCGAATATTCATCTTCTGTTCTCACTAATTAGAAACAGTCAAATGGAAGAAGGTTATTACCTCAGGAATTGCACGTTGCAGTTTGTGAAGGCGAGAGAGAAACGCATAACCAACGCAATGAAGTCTGTGTATGGTGACCAGAGAGGTAGCTGAATTTGAGAGTTTTTTTTTGTTTAAGAACAAATTATTTTCTATCTTTAGAATTGTAGACAGTACTTCTCTTGTTATTTTTATTAAAATTATTGGAATGTTAATTTATGAAATAAAAAAATAACCGTCTTACACTGAATTTCTATAATGAGGATTTACCGGAATTTCTATAATGAGGATTTACCGGAATTTCTATAATGAGGATTTACCGGAATGGTTATCTGTACATGTTAGTACACTTGTACCTGTGAGACGATTGTACCTTATGCGTAACACGTTTGGTATCACAGATTCAGGGAAACAAAGAGAGGGGTACATAGAGAGTAAAAGAGAGAAAGAGAGACGTAAAAAAGCAAAAAGAGTGGGCGAGATAGACAGTGATTGGAATGGGGAACCTGGATAACAAATGTTGTTTGCAATGGTGTGCGGGGTAAATCTGTTAATGAAACGTTCAACGATGAACTGCAAGTGAACTTTTGAAAGTAAAATCTTTCTTTTTTAAAGCTTATCCCGTGAATTTGTTTTGACATATTAATTTCATTACACTTTGTCTGTTTTGTAAAATTCAGCATTCATGAAAAGCTTGGGATATTCTTTAATTTACCTTCAGCTTTTACAAATTTATTTTACATAAACTTTTTTAATACATTTTTAATAATTAATAAATAATATTCATATCCACAACCCATAGCTGTACTTAATTTTCTGGGTAATATGATCATAAGTTAAGAACCGCAAACCCTAGATTTATTCTTTATGTGGCGTGTTACCTCATGACACTCTACACTTTCCCGTTCCTTGTCTTTCTGATATTTCATCTAAACCCTGTTCCACCATCCATTTATTCAAGCTCATTATTTTCTATGTGTCGTGTGTCTTCAGGAAGTTAGTGATCATGGCTCTTCACAATTTCCTATCCCTTGTAGGTCTTAATAAATGATGAATTTCTGTTATTTCTCCTAAACACTGTTCCGCCATCCAATTTACTCAAACTCATTCTTCTTTTCTGTATACTGTGTCTCTTCAGAACGTTAGCGATTATGACTCTCCACAATTTCCTGTCCCTCGTAAGTCATAATAAATTTTGACTTTCTGTTATTTCTCCTAAAACCTGTTCCCCCATCCATTTACTCAAGCTCATTTTTTCTGTGTACCGTGTCTCTTCAGAAACTTGACGATCATGGCTTTCCACATTTTCCTGTCCCTTGTAGGTCTTAATGAATTTTGAGTTTCTGTTATTTCTGCTTAACCCTGTTCTGCCATCCATTGACTTAGACTCAGTCTTCTTTTCTATGTGCTGTGTATCTTCAGGAATTAGGCGATCATTACTCTGAACATCTTCCTGTGCTTTGGAGCTATTAATAAGTTATGTCTTTTTGTTATTTCTTTTAAACCCATTCCGCCATCCAATGACTTAGGCACATTGTTATGCGTTGTTTTCTTCTGTCTCTCTTGCCTTCAGTCTGTTCTGTGAGTATAAGATTTCCCAAGCCCTCTTTCCTCATTATCTGCTCTAGGTAAGTCAGCTGTCTCTTCGTCATGTTAAGTATTACTTTTCTTTTTTTCCATTTACTCAGAAACTTTGTCGTTGTTCATATGTTTAATTTAAGGTATACTCAGCATCCTTCTATAGAACAACATTTTTTTTATTCAAGTCTTTTCTTTATGTTTGACGAGATTATCCAGCATTCACTGCCTTACAGGAGGACAAATATCACGTAACAATTTAGTACTCATTTTCCCTTGGTTCTAACAAGGTTTTTCTATTTCTTATTATTCTGCTTAGCTTTTAGAATGTCTCTTTGACTTTCCCATTATGCCTTTGAATTTCAGTCTTTTGTCAAATCACTTCCCAGATATTTAAATTTCCGTACTTGTTTGATTTTGCTATCTCAAATTGGTCATTTTAACTTTTGCGTTTAACCGTTTCTCTTTTTTTTTTTCTTGCAACTAATGTTTACTCTTTTCTTCTCGCTTTCATTCATTACCTTCTGTGGGAGTTTATCTAGTTTCTTTCTAGACACTTTTATCTATCTTTCATATTTCCAAGTCTACCAATCGTCCATGCTTTGAATATTACTGTCACATATGATCCGGTGCTACTGCTGTATAATTAGAGAGTCTTAATAAAAACTAGCAACTTGCAATATTATTGGTTATGAACTGAAATCTCGGCTTCAGTTACTTTTCCACCTCCGTAATGTAGCTTCCCTCTGTCTCTTCTAAGAATACTTTCAGGATAATTGTTCAGATGAACTATTCACTATGGAATAAAGCTTGCGACGAGGTCTCGTCATTTACAGTTAAATTGACGAGTTGTAACCGAAAGTTCTATGCTAACAGTTTCTTTTCTCGCACTTCTCGTTTGTGTAACTCTCTTTCGCTTTGATGCTTTCCAGCCAAATCTGATTTTCAAAATTTAAATTCAACCGTTATCTACTGTCTCGGTTAATTTTCTATTCTTCTCGCTCCGTAGTGTTTCTCTTTTTGACTTGTTCTTTCACACTTATCAATCCCTTGTGTCTTAGTGGCTTTACTGCCTTGCATGGAATGATATGACTACAAAAACGTGATTATCAACTTTTGGACTAATATCCTCATCTTTTTTTTCTCTCTGGCATTCTTCGTGTTTCTGTCGATTCATATTATATTCAGAAAATTAGGATTATAAGTCCGTGTTGTAGTGTCAATATTTTGAATAAATATTTGACCCTTGATGTGGTGTAATGGTTAACTTGTCTGGTTTAGTGTTATTACTGACTAGTGAGTTTGTTCTTCACTATGTACCCCCAATATTTGACCTTAAATAAGGTATAACGTTGTTAAGTAAACTAATCTAACATAATCAAAACAACAAGGAATTCAAATTCAATTTTCATATTTTTTTAATCGGTATCACCTCATGCATGTCAATAACCCCACTAAAACACAAGGGGTTACATGTTGTAGAAGAATCAGGAACAGACACATTATTAATGAGCGTGAAGAAAAAAATAGTAATTAGGAGGACAATAGATAGCATTTGACATTTAATTCAAATTTTTCGACATTAAATTTGGCTAGAAAGCGAGTTTCACAAACAGGAAGTGCGAGAAAATATTTTTTAGCATAGAATTTACGGCTGCATCCAGTCATCCCAACCGTAAATAGATCAGATCTCTAATTAAATACTGTCTAGATGATTATAGATAAGTCATCGCTGTATTTTTAATGCAAATTAACATTTTGCTGATTTTTCCTAATAGTATTTCAACTCAATTTAGGAAAATTCCATTTGAGTCGGAAATGTATGTTTACTCTGATTTTCATCCTGACTGACAATCGTTGCTGTACTGCAGGTAAAGATTAATATTTGCTCTGTATATTCAAGTTTAAGTAAATATCAAAACCATTATGTGCAGCAAGACTGACATAAGCTGATCTATGAAATAACATTGCACGGAGGATAAAGTTGTGAGATATTAGTTTTGTTCACAGGTTCTCGGATTAAAGCAAATGTGTTTAAATTTTGCAAAGTTTATATATCCAAGCCTGTTAAATTGTCATTCAGTATTTTAAAATTAGACATTTGTATACAGTATCTGTTTTAAATGTATACATCTCTACAATTTTTCAAACAGGGAGTTGATTTTCTTCCAAGCCTGAAATAGCAGGATTACTGCGCTGCTGTAGAATTTAATCATAAGTAATAACACTGGTCAGCAGAAGAAATTATTTTGAAATGGTATCGAGGCACCAAACCTCTTTCTTAGCTAATTTTGGGGCGCTGAATCTGAAAATGGCCTTACTTTTCCTTGGTTAGTTACCATTTTTGCTATACAAAAATGTTCTTTTTAAATATTTTTATTTGTTTTCTGTATATATAATATTAACCGATGGCAGTATGTCTCAAAGTAAAATCGTAGAAACCTCCCAATTCATATTTAAACTAACAAATATTGGTCTTCTTATTGAGAAATACTATTTTTCAATAACAATCACACCCTAAATTTGAAAAAATAACACGATTGAATATACCAAGATTAACAAGTATTTTGTTCAACTAATTTATTAAACAGCAGAAATAAACCTTCGTGAGCATAAGAACTATGGAGAAATTGTTTCTTTCTTGATTGTCTGTCATGTTTAATGTTATTTAAGTCCCTTTTGATACTCCAGCAGTAATTAGTCATAATTCATTTGTCCCACCGTCTCTGGTAGCACTCATCCATTGTTTTGTTATCTTGATTGAAACCTTCTCCTTGCTCATCCCTTACATCGCTGCAATTTTCCGGAAATTTAACTTGATCAACCTTAATACCAATGTTATCGTATTACTGATAAAGTTTATTACTGAAAAAGTTTATCAGTTAACTTTAATTTTAGCAATGATTTGGAAAATTTCGGTACTTCTATTTGAAAATTTTTGACTTATAAAAATAATTTATTTCATGTGTCTGACATAAATAGCTCCGTCTACCTAAAAACTGATTGGTTTCTACGACCTTTATTAACTGAATGTTGCGATCAGCCAAGATGCGCAATTTGATTTTTTTTCTCCTAAAAATATGCAATTTCAGTACTGTAAAAACGGTAGCTAATCATGAAAATCTAAGGTCATTTTCAGAATCAGCTTCCATCAAATGAGCTAACAGATGTGTTTTGTTTCTTAGCATCAAAAATCGTGTTGACCAGTGTAATTAATTATTTTGTTAGCGTAATATTCTACTAAAATAATACTTCCATATTAGGCTTAAATCAATAACTTTCAGTAAACATCATAGTGAATAGTGTGTATATTAATAATTAAAAAAAGTTCTTTCAATGGAGGATCGAATCCAGAACTCTTCTGGCGGCCCTGTGTATTTGGCAACAACAAAAACCTCCAGGATTTTCCAACTGGTTGAGTAACTCTGGTAAATTATAATTTAGGGAAATCTCATCCTTGGTTCATTAAACGTATTTTACAACATACTAATGCTACTACTGCTTATATATGACGTTTTAGTTACATCACATAATGCCAATGTGATGATTACTTGCGACACTCGATACGTGGTGTAATGTATAATATAAGCTGAGTAACTGAAGATAATTATAATCGCTAGGAAATCTGGCAACGATGACGGCTGCTAAATAATCACTTTATATGAGTGTATATTTATACCGTGTTGTTGATTTTCCCCCGAGTGAAAGGGACAAAATAAAAAAATGTATTTTATTTTGACACAAGTAAAAAAAAAGTGCGTGGTTGACAAAGAATATCCACCGTATTTTTATTCACATAAGCAATACTTTCTTGTTGTTTTAGTCAGTAAAAGAATAACAGGAGGCTGTCAAGAAGAAAGCACAAACTACATATCACTAAAGTATCTGAGGATACTTTGACAATAGAAAGTGTTATGAGAAAACTGATGAGATAGAATCTCTCTTCACCCACTCACTTCAAATTTGGAGGACGGATGAAAAAGGCGAAAAAGAATTTGTGATCGTATGTGAAATTTTCTTTAGACCAATGAAAACCTTGTCTTCATAGAGACTGATCAGTGAGCTGAGAAAAAAAGATATGTGAAATTGTTTTGGACCCATGAAAACCTTGTCTTCACAGAAATTAGAAAGAACAGAAAGTAGAGCGCCCGTGTTTAATTTTGTTTAATACAAAATGATGAGAAAAATCAAATTAATAACAGAAGAATGTCTGAAGTTCGGCTTCCGTGTTATCTCCATAGGGTCTGAATATTGATTTTCTCTTACTAATATTTATTTTTCGTTCCCTTTCCTTTAGTGAGGATGCTTCTTGATTTTGTTGATTGGTAGAATACAGCAACCACTCTTATTTCTGTAGGGTGGACAAGTCTTTCTAACATTTCTTTTTTTTTTTTGTTTGAAGGCTTTGTTCTAATTTGGTTACTTTTGTGTTAACTCCCCCAAAACACTTATTTTCACATCATATATTTTTAAATTGTTTATATTTGTAAGTACAAATTTTTAGGTCACGGGTGTTTTCTTGTATTAGGTCCCTGTAAATATGTAGTATTATGATGTCTGTAGAATTGGAAGATGATGGATGGCTTCTTGTGATAGATGAACAAAGCTGTAATTAGTGTTTACGTCGTGAATCGGATGAACTAGGACTATGATAGAATGTGATGACCATACTTCCCACATTCACCTTCGGCCTTATGCCATAATTGTATAATTTATACAATGAATAAAAGTATCTGAAGTCACTTGAATCGTTTTACGTCATTCAGGGTTGAAGTTCTCGCTATTGTAAAATTATTCGTCAATTATATTATCGGCTTTAAACCAAGCAAGCGTCACTTCAAATAATTTCCTCTCAACAATGAAAGAAAGTTAAATATTTCAAATTATATCTATTCGTCTAGTCAGTGACCAACAAACTCTCTTATTTATGTTTTAATCATTTTTAGTTATATTTCTAAATCAGGTCATTTAATCTGTTGTGTGAACATTTCCTTTTCAAGTCTACTTGAAATAATTCTGATTTATTTTTCTAACACTGCTTCATGACTGTAAATTCCTCGCTATTATCAACCTTCATTAATCTTCTTGTCGTAAGTAAAGTAACTGTTCATTTTAACACGAAATTCCTACGCCACTACAGATACCATAAAATGTTGAAAGAATCAGTCAGTCAAGTGCCATACGTGATACACGCTTGGGCAATCATGTCTCGAAAGAGACATGACTGACTGGGCAGAAGATTATCCCGCAGTAGGATGCCATTGCTTTCTGCGGTAGACTGGTTGCCGACCAAGGCTATAGAACCCAATCTGTCCTGTTATTTAACCCATAACTGGAAGGAATAGACGGATTAATACCTTTCCCAAGGGTATTTGCGCGTAAGTGAATGCAATGAATTCGGCTAGAATTCGAACTCGGCTCTTCCGATTTCTTGTTCCGAGTCGATATCCACTGCGCCACAACGCACATCCGTTGAAAGAATAACAAACATAAAAAATTGAATGAAAACAAAGAAAGTTTGTGCGATAGAAACGAGGAGTGATGATAACAATATAAAGTAAAATATGATTCTGTTTAGTTCAAATGTTCGAATTAATATTTCAGTTAAATATGAGTTTAATATTCAATTCAGGGGATTATATTTAAAATACAAAGGATTTCCATGAATTTCACTTGTAACATTCAAAGATACTCATGAGGGAGAACATTAGATGAAAAACTGAATTCGTAAAAAAAAATTACAATAATAAAATGAAACAATTTCTGTTTTCTGAGATATTTATTAAGAGAATTCAAATGTTTTTTTTGTTATTAAATATTTTTTGAATAAAATCTTGCTTTTTTAACTATAAACTATATTGGTTTATCTACACATAAAAATGACTACGCCGATTAAATTATGTAGATACTTGTATTTAAAATTTTCTGTCAGAATTTAACAGTTAATATTGCAAAAAAGAGCAACTAACAATCATTCTGTACGATCTTTAACAAATTTTTAAAATTGCATATTGTTATTAACAATTTGTTTATATTTCTGAGATGAGGCATTGTAATTATTTACAATGCCTCACTATTTACATTGTTTGGACTGTTGTCCTCATCTATATTTTCATATTCAGGACCTTTTAGCCGTTGTATGATCTGGCCTACTTCAGGTAATATACATTGAATTTTGAACTGAACTCTTTATTACTTCAACCAACTTTTACAACTACCAGTGAATAATAGTGTTGGATGAAGTAATCCAGTAAGTCGTGAGTTCAATACCTGGCCACAACAGAGTTGAACAACATTTTTGGAGAGTTGAGTTACGAAATGAAAATAATTAAAACTGAGATATACAGATAAAGCATGACACGTAGAATGCGAACAAACCACCCAGTGAACTAAATAAAGCGTTACGGCTCGAAATTCCAACATATATCACCTGAAGAAGGCCGGAGGGTACAACGGCTGAAACGTTATCGAAATGACAAAAATGATTAGGACAACAGTTCGAAAAGTGTAAATGGCGTAAATTGTTACAATGACTCATCTAAGAAATATAGACATATTTTATAACTTGCTTACAATTTTTAAGATTATTGTCATAGAAAATGTAAGCCAGCTTGTTTTACGTGACCCAATCATAAACGTTCATAAATATTTCAGCTGTAACACATTAAGAGCATGAATGAATTCAATGTTTGATAAAAGTTAAGCCAACCATTTATTTCAACATTACATAACGTAATTTTATGAAATTGTCTATATAAAACAAACATACGCGATTAAGCCAACGTTTTTGTACTGAATAGAGAAAATCTTGAAATAAATGCAATTTTGCGGATATACATAATTAACGTTTTTGCATAAAGAACTTCCACTATATTAAGTATATATCTGTGTCTGAATTTTATATAGGTATATAACTGAGAAGATGCCTATAAATTCATGTTCCGTTTACAATATAAGAAGCGAGTAATGATGAACGCTTCGATCTTCACTATGTCATACTTGAAGTTGGGAATTTCTTTGTGTGGAAATGGATTGATTTTTTACGACTTCTTAATATTTTGCATATTGTAAGAATTTTTTTGAGATAATAATTATTTACACAAACAATTTCTACTAATTAACAACTAGCTGGGGTGTAATAGATACATTAAATTCGTACGAGAGCCGCTGTTTGTGTGGGGAAGGAAGACAAAAATTTTACATATATAGGGCGAAATGTACCTATTCCAGATTGATGGTGATCCTTAGAATACATCCGAGACGATGGTTTGCTTGGTGTAAATTGTACTGTTAGAATATTGCTAAAATTACACTTTGGACAAAATATCACCAAGAAAATATGAAAATAATTACTGGTAAGAATACATAAAAATGATTTAGGCAATTTTGAAGAAATGTTAAACCCTGACCTCAAAGAATATCATTTTGTCTCACACATGACGGTGAAAAATTTCTATGCGTCTTTTCCCATGTGCACTGAAGCAATTACTAAAGCGAGGAGAAGTCACAATATCTACTGAACTCTGTGAATTAAATTTTCTGCGTTAAAACCCGACACATGGCTAGGTTAAGTAAGATGGATAAAATATTTTACACCATAATTTTAAACCTCCTACAACTTCTTTCCTTTTCCGGGTTTCAAGTTCTGATAATGTCAATACCATTGTAAAAGACGCAATTGTGAACGTAATGTTATGAGCCAATATCTATAAATGCATGAAAAATGCCTGAAGATATTGAAATTATACGTAGCTGGCACGTGGTAATTACGGACACATTTCATAAAATTCTTTAGATGTAATATAATAATCTGGCCCCACCCAAGAAGGCTGATGAAGCGTGGGTGTTTTCGGTCATTGAAAGCAGCGGATGTCATTTTGACCCTATTTCCGGCAGAGCGGAAATAGCTCAGAGCAAACAGACAGGTGACTCTGAGAATTACGTGGGCGTCGAGTAGGCGTCGCGAATCGAGGCAAAACCTGGAAGAAAACGAGTTCCGGTTTTGGAAGATATATAAAGACCTCGAAACACAGAAGTCGACAGTAGAAGACAAGTCGAGAAGAGAAGAGTCCCAGTCAGCCTCGACAGGAGTCAGGCTCGACAGGCAGTCTGGGCAGAGAGCCAGACAAGACCAGAAGTCGAAGAAGAAGCTAGAAGAGCTAAGCAGAGAGGCTACACTCCCGTCGAACCCAATTAGAGGCGCGCTCCCTCAACTCTCTGTTCCCTAGGCTACACGGTCCATCGTCATTAATAAAAACACAAGTCATATTTTTATATACACCCGTGTTTGTTATTTATGAATATATAACACACGTTTATTTGGTGCCGGTGACCTGCTGTTTTGAAGCAACAAGACAGAGTGATGCGAACATTATTGGGTACCACGGCCACAATTAAAATTCAACGATTAAAAAGAACTACCAGATAGAAAGAAGACGAAAATAGAGGCAGCGAACGAGTATAGACCAACGGAAGGTAAGTGACACTTTGATTCGATAGTGTGTGTGTTTCTGCTCGTGTTTATAGTAGGTCTGGTTGAAAAAAAAATGGGACAGCATATTGTTGCCGATCTGACCGTAGAAATGAGAAATATGGATTGTTCGGTAGAACGGAGAGGGAAGGTGTTAAAATTGAGAGGGGTGTTAAAAGTTGACGAGAAGGTGTTAAAGTTGAAATATTTACCTATCTGTGGGTGCGGGACATCTGAGTTAATGATTTATTTTGGTTGTTAATGTTTTACCATATATGTGAAGTGAGTTTAACAATGTTTGCTTTGGTTTGTGCAAGAAAATAGTTAATATTTCGTAGAATAAATATTTAATGAAATAATTTTGGTTTGTGTCTTAATTTTACTTAAAAAGCGGCATGAACTTTCCAGACAACCCGATAGAAATATTGACGAACAACTATTCTCAATGTGATTATGAAGGTCAGTTGTATGGTTGAAATAGTTGAGTTTTTCTGACCAGTACTCGAGCCGAATTAAAGAAAAAAAAACACAATCGATGTTCTACGTACACAAACTTTCCCCAATTGGAGTATTAGCGTAAAATGACCCTCTTCATTTTCTCCATTTCGCCTTGTATTGCATGAACTAAATCAAAATTGGTAAACATTGACAAATTATAAATGTAGCTGAATGCTACCACAATAGGAAAATCAGAGAAACGAAAGTGTTCTTTAATTTTGATCTCGTCAACAGAATTTGTTCGTAAACGTTAATTTGTACACAGATATTGTCAAAATTTAAAAATGTTTGTGTTTTGCGTGACATTTCTACAGCATAGAAATGACTTAAATGTTATCGAGAGTTTTAAAGTGTGATTTTAATTATGCAGTTAACAACAGCTAACAAAATCGCCAATTATAAATATATCTCAACATCGTTGCTTGAAAACAACTGCATTGTTTGGTTATTTCGTTGCGAATACACCGATTATATATATTCTTAAAACATTCACCCGCGTCTCAGTGTTTCGCGATATGAGTCAGATATTGAAAAGATATTTTGTTATCAATATGGTGGAATCGGATTATTTGGGGAGATTTGGGAAAATTAAATTAAAATCTAAAACTTATTTTTATTTACGTGAAAGTACTTCACTTTTATGCTTTTGTGCAGGTTCCCATAAATTCAACATCCTCTGTGAATTTTCATTTATGTGACCTGGGAAATATCTTTTGAAGATATATTAATTTCTGAAAACTAGTAAATATGGAGAGATTTAGTGAAGGATATGAGGAACTCCCGAAGAAGTTGACGATAGGGGTAATTGCTGGCGTGGTCGGCGTAATAATAATCCTGGGAATAATAGCCAGGAAGCGGATTTTTAAGTGTAAAAGAAGCAACAGTGCTTCGGAAAAGGAAATTGAGTTATCCGCTGTGAATAGTACTCCGGGGTCAACGGGCGTTCAACTCTCTGCGTTAAACAGAGAGATGTTAACAAATCAGATATGCTTGGTTTCGAATCCAGAGGAAGTAGTTCAGGGAATGGAAAGCATTGTACAGACTAAGGAACTACGAGTACGGGTCCATTTTTTTTTTTAGACTAAATTAATATCCTCCACAAGTAAATTGCATGCGGATTAACGTTGGAATCAGGGTAATTTTCTTAAATTTCTATTGAACATTTCTCGGTCAGACTATGAATGTTATGTACGGCAGATAATGGCCATTTTTTTCTGTGTTCAAACATAGTATGTTTGAAATTAAATTAAATTAAATGAGGTTACGTGGTAACAATAAACTCGAGCAGAGGCACACATGGTGTTGGTCAAAGGTCATTTACTCGATGTTAGTTTTGAAACTAGAGCGCGGTTACCGCTTAATAATCATGTGATTATGCATCGAAGAGTCTACGCTTATGGACAGACGCGAGAAAGAAAATGAACATTTTTAAGAACTTTGCCCGATTCTGTGAAAATGGATATTAAAAAAAAAAAAGGAGGAAAAAAAAAAGGAGGAAAAAAGAAAGAAAAAAAAAAGAACAATGAAACATCGAGCTAGTAGAACAATTTTCAAGATGGACACGAACATTGTCGGGTTGCCGATGTAGGCTCCCCTATATATTTTTTTTTGTTGTTTTTTTTTTGTTTCAGCATGCACATGTTTTTGTTGTTTTGGCATGCACATGTTTATACAATTGTAGGGCTTGTGTGGCATGGGGAGGAGAGTGAGGATGTTGCGCTTAAAATGTTCTTAGGCGAACATTTTGGAAAATGGGTGGGCGAGGAGTGTAATATAATAATCTGGCCCCACCCAAGAAGGCTGATGAAGCGTGGGTGTTTTCGGTCATTGAAAGCAGCGGATGTCATTTTGACCCTATTTCCGGCAGAGCGGAAATAGCTCAGAGCAAACAGACAGGTGACTCTGAGAATTACGTGGGCGTCGAGTAGGCGTCGCGGATCGAGGCAAAACCTGGAAGAAAACGAGTTCCGGTTTTGGAAGATATATAAAGACCTCGAAACACAGAAGTCGACAGTAGAAGACAAGTCGAGAAGAGAAGAGTCCCAGTCAGCCTCGACAGGAGTCAGGCTCGACAGGCAGTCTGGGCAGAGAGCCAGACAAGACCAGAAGTCGAAGAAGAAGCTAGAAGAGCTAAGCAGAGAGGCTACACTCCCGTCGAACCCAATTAGAGGCGCGCTCCCTCAACTCTCTGTTCCCTAGGCTACACGGTCCATCGTCATTAATAAAAACACAAGTCATATTTTTATATACACCCGTGTTTGTTATTTATGAATATATAACATAGAGACATAGCAGTTATTTGAGTATGTAAGGCCTTTTCGCAACTATCCATAGATTTTAGGAAAGGATATTTCAATATTACTAACTTAACATCGCCTGCTGAGCGCCGGGATAACTCAGGATCGAGACAACTCAGGATCAAAACAATTTAGTGTTATTGTACTTGTTAGTATAAATATCATTAAAGAACAGAGACAACGAGGAGACAAGTTAAACTTACAATAATGGTCTCTCTAATAATAATGAATAGCCCTCTTTTATTAAGAGAAGTAACTGCTATACCAAGGGAAATCAACTCATGTCATGACACTAAGTAACATTTTTTTGTAGTTGAATAAAAGTAATTTATCAAAAATTAAAACTTTAAGTAGTAAATATTTTTCATCAAATGAAGTATTTCAAAAGGCATTATGTAAAATATGAACACGTTTTTTGTATTTAATTATTTTAATAAAGTAAATCGTACACAAATTTATTTTAAGTAAATAGACATATAAAAATAATTTAATAAAGCACACTTATTTTTTATTGTTTCTAATAAAGAAAATTGAAAAATGCAAGACAGAATGAAGTAGTTTTTTGTTTACAATTTTCTCTATTAAAGATAATTATAATGTCATTTATTTTTAATATAGTAAATCGTAATTTATATATAATTAAATATGTTTTTAATTAAAATTACATTACGGCACCGAAACTTCTATTTTTCGAGACTTCTATTTCGTCATCAGGCAATGTTAGATCTTTCACATCATCATCATCATCATTCTGCGGCCTTTCAGTATTCCCTATTTGTCATAGCTCCTGTAAGGTATTCCTTGGCGATAGATGTATCTCTATGTATCATATCTGGAAAGGTTAACTTACGAGATCGATTGTGAGATGATGGGTGCCTCCATAATACAAACGATGAAACAAGTTCATCTGTGGCACATGCACAATGCCTAGCAAACTGGACACGTCTTTTTTAAACTAAGGTTGATACTCTTGGAAGGTATCCATATATCATTTCTAGAGTTGGGTGGTTTCGCCATGAAAGATCAAGTACTCTTCTGAGAAAACGAGTATTACATCCATCTAAACGGCGCTATTGTTTTGCTGAAAGTGTCCAAGTTTCAGATCCATAGAGTAAAATTGGTTCAATTGCGCGAAAAGTGCGCGAAAAACTTGGATTTTGATCTTACAATCAAGATTGGATTACTAAATCTTATCCATTTTGTTACAAGCAGTCCATGCTATGCCTTTTCTGATATCGAAGTCTTTTTCAGAATTCTTGATGTGTGATCCTAGATATTTGTAGTCTTCAACGTGTTTAAGGATATTATTCGAGAGAGTTTTAATTTCAAAATTGCTACGAATGTTAATTGGCATACACTTAGTTTTGATTTCATTCAGGTGAAGCCCTGAACAGTTTGCTGCTGATTCAAGAAAAGATAGGAGTGCTTGAGCACTAAGGAAGTTATCTGACAACAGCACAATGTTATCAA
The DNA here is from genome assembly GCA_037127315.1 of Ascarosepion bandense. Classification (NCBI taxonomy): domain Eukaryota; kingdom Metazoa; phylum Mollusca; class Cephalopoda; order Sepiida; family Sepiidae; genus Ascarosepion; species Ascarosepion bandense. The sequence goes on from JBBBDQ010000222.1 coordinate 1,093,458, forward strand.
CAAAATCAGCATTGGTAATATAAAGTGCAGAATAACGTGAACTTCTTCTAGGCTGATACATGAGTTCATTTTCTTTTATTGTATCTACAGAAATGTGCATTATGTAGTCTATTACAATGATGAAAAGGGAAGGTGCAAGTGTATCGCCTAGAATATAAAAAGGCTCTGTTTCACCATCTGGAGTCAGGACTGTGGCTTGTGTGTACAAGCCACAGTAAAGTATTGTAAAGTATTGTAAAGTATTGTATACAATACTGTAATGGCTTCAATGATTTCTAATAGTATGCCATTATATCCAAAAGTTTCGAACATAGTTTCGCGGTTGACTGAGTCGAAAGCTTTACTAAAGTCTACAAAGATAAGAGCTGAAGTTTTATTGCAGAATGTGATTTCCTCAATTATTCTACGAGAATTTGTCCAAGAGTGGTTGTGAAAACAATGATATAACATTGCCTGATGACGAGATAGAAATCTCCAAACAGAAAAGAAATTTAATTAATTATATTATGCTTTACCATGATGATGGTATTGAGCAATTTTATAAAAAAAATAAATGCCGGAACTCGGAATTATAAAACTGTTGATTCTTTTCACATATATATCGAGATATCTTCACTCATTTTCGATACCTAAGTTTTCAATTGAATTATTCAAAAACGAAAAGTTTTCTTGAAACCTTAATTTTAGTTTAACTGGAAACTAAATGATTAAATTTACTATTTCCAGTAAGCAAGATTTTGCTTACTGGAAATGTATTTTCCAGTGTATTTTAAGCAGAAATTATATTCATTGGAATCTAAAATTTTGAGATGTTTTAAATTTTTTCGGTCATTTTTGAGTGATCGACATATTTGTAATCAAAATTTAAATCTCAGTTTTAAAAATCTTGCAAAAACGAAATATACATCTCTTACTTTTTATTTTTGAAACATTAGAAAATCTAAAGTTAAATTAATCTGCTTTAAAAGAAATGCTTGCTTATAGCATGAAATTTAAAATAAAAGTATTTCTTAAGCTGAAAGGGCTGACGCGTTGACTTTTCAAGTAGGCGATGATAACCCCTGTTGTAAATCAGTTCACACATCTAGATCCATGGTGACCAAAAATGACATAACCCAATTTAACATTTCGAAAGGGAAATATCCCTTGAAATATGTGACATTTTAATGATAAGTCTCTTACAAATGTCCATAGTGAAAAAAAACGTGCAGTTTAACATAAAAAATTAAATTATTAAAAAAAAATTAATTTCAAATGATTTGTATTGAGCGTTTCAATTTTAGATTTGTAAATAAAGTCTTTACTTAATAGATGAATAACCGAAGACATTTAGTAACTGGAAGAAATTTAAAAGATATTTAAACTTTATGAATCACCATAATTAGCAAAGAAAAAATGAAAACAATTCTTATAAAAATTCATTATTCATCGAAAATATTTTTATTTTTCAGAATATGATATTCTTAAATTATATTATTTATCAAATCAATTATAATTTTATCTAGATTAAAAATGACGTACTTTTAATGCATTTTTAATTTTAGTATTCGGAGCAGATTTTCGGAAAAATGGTCTGGTAAATACAAATATTATTTTTTTTACATTACAATGAGTTCTGCATTTAATTAATTAAAAAATGGTATAGATAACGAATTTCTAAAAGTTTGATGCAATTAATTAGAGTAGGTTGTAACAGATGTAAAAAAAAAGTATTTTTACCAAGATTCTCTAAAAATGATAATTACATAAATAATTTTAATTATTTGTGAATAAGTTCTATAAGTTTCATTACCAATAGACAATTACTTAATTTTTGCAAAAATGTCCAAATTAAAGTGTCTTTCAACGCCAAAAACGATTTGCGTAATATTATGTTTGTCATACTAGCAAACCTCGGGAGTATAGCTGACGAAAAATAATATGTAACCGAAATTTCGAACGTATTTTGAAAGGATTAAAAAATAAAAGAAAATACAATTACAACAAAATTTTATCCTTCCTCTTGAAAATAACATAAACATTTTCGTGATAAGACTTTGTTTTTATTAAGTTTGATCCCTTTTTATATCATGTTAATTCAGTTTTTTCGGCAATTGCGTGGAGGTACCTAAATAAATAATTTCACAATTTAAGAAAATGTTTTTTATTATTTTTTTTTTTAAGAAAATGTTTTTTAACTATTAAATGTGTAACGTTTTGCATTTAATAAATGCCATATTTGCATAAAGTTGTTTTGTAAATGTAGATGAAAATGAAAACTACGAAATTAATCCCGGAATCAGTGGCATTCGTGTAAAGCTAACAAAACATGATCAAGTGAGTCAACAAATGTTAAACGTGTCTTGTTTTGCCATTTATACGCACGCGCTCTAGTTCTGCTAAATTTCACATTTCACAATTCACTGGTCGGAGCTTTCATGACGCCGAGATATTAACTTTTATTCAATCTGATTTATGATTCGTCTGAAGAGAAGAACAGAAATGCGTGAGTGTTTGTGTAGCATCCGATTCTTGTTTGAAAACTTTATTGTAAAAGCCAATACATGCATCTATAGATCAGTTAATGAGTGACTTTCAAGCAAAGAAATTATTTGCAAATAAATAAAATAGATGCTACGCACCTCAATCCATTTCTAACATTTTGTGAAAGTAGAAAGGTTTTACATAAAATGGTTCTGGGCTCCTAGCAAATAAAACTGGCAGTAGTAAAACTTGGCCAGCTCAGCGCTTCTCTCGTACATTTTATTTCAGATGAATGCCTTTCGTTTTACTATACGAAAGACTAGATAAGGCGAGGATTTATTTGGTGACCTTCGCATCGTTTCACCTTTCCTACATATAAAGTTGAAGCAAAAGGTCCGTTTTTGAGTTGCGTTAATTCGACCATTTTTACTCATTATTTCTTATATTTTATGCATATAGCTCCGTATAATTGTCGGGATCCATCTACCCAGGTATTTGTCTTTATCAAGTAATTAAGTGTTCGCAGAGCGATGTGAAATGTGTGGAGAAACTTTATGACGGTCAGCCTAATGTGTCTGTGAGTGCGTATACTAGGCCTTAGTGGGCGGCTTCTGCCTATCACCTCTTCATTAAGATGTGTACGTGTATGTGTGCATGTGTGTGTATGTTAGTATGCTAGCATGTGTGTACACACATGTAGATCAAATTGGCTTCCGAAATTGTTTGAATCTCAGGAAGCAGTATATGTATATTCCTATTTGTATATTCATAAGGGAGATTCAAAATCCAAATTCACATAGAAGTGTGAACTTTTTGAATATAAAGTTTCATTAGAAGATAAGTCCACACTGGATTGCAAAAATTTACAGGAATGATGAACGCAGCTATTATTGTTTCTAAATTGTCCAAAAATAACACAATTATCTTCTCAAGTATTTTCGCAGTGTTCTCCCATATAATGATTGTTTTTCAAACAAACCATCTAATAATATGTTATTAGTGGGAAAATATATGTAGAAAATTCAATTCCTATATAATTTTCAAGCTTTCTGTTTTCTTGTTGGAGTGTCGGTCAAATTTTTCCAGTATAATCTATTTTGATTAGAAACAAAGGATAATGAGCACCAATTTTATGTTTATGAACTATAGCTTCATAAATATGACTATTGTGTTTGTGAAATAAATTGTAAAAACATACACTTTTGGTACTGGAGTCGACTTGCAAACAGATTTTCTCGTTGAGTTCATGACTGAATGAATGCTGATAGTTATGGAATATTAGAGTCCATAAAATCGTATAATAATAAAGAGTTTATTCCGATTTTTGTTTTATTGTGTTAATCAAATATACACATCTGATGTTGTTATTTATAAATAAATTTTATGTTGCATTTTGTATAATAAAACCAGACATCCCAAATAATATTTTGTCTTTAACAAGGATAGATATATGTTTTAATAAATACAAATTAAAATTACATGTTCTACTGAACATGTAAACATAATTATATACTGAAATTCTTATCTATCCCTTGGTTTATACAAATTTTATTGTAAAAACATTGAATGGTATATTAAAATCTGACAGTGTGCATTAAGACTTTTAACCTTGGTTGGTATTTTGCATTATCTTCCTCTGTTCCAATCTAACTAGACACCATGTTAATTTTCACCCATGTGCTTTTACATTTTTTACACACACACACACCTCTTATTTCTTTGACTCCCTGCCGTCCTTTCTCTTTACACTTTCCTTTCACGCAACTCCCTTCACAGCAATGATCCCGTCCTTTTCTTGCCCATTCTCTAATAGCTGCTGTAACCTGTTCTCCTCTCTCTTCACCCTTCTCTTATGTAACTTCCTTCGCTCGCACTAGTGGCAGTACTGCCTTGCTTGGGTTAAGACGATTATATATATATATATATATATATGACTTATAAAATCATGTCTCTGTTTCTGTATATATATATACGAGAATGTTATTATCTTTTAAAAAATATTTGCCGACTGTAAGTGCTACTTGAATGCATTTGTGTCGATACGATTGTTTACATGATTTTATGTAACTTTTTTTTCTGTTTAACAATTTCATTGTTTTTTTTTTTTGTTGTTCTGTGTGTGTGTTGCTGTTGCCAAAACTTACAAGTCTGGGACTTAAAGCAGCTTTCTGCTACCTTTCTCAACGTTTTCTCCTTTCATAAGCCTGCACAAATCCCCTGCCATTAAACACGGCCATATTGTCGATTCTTTGTTTTTTCTTTTCTTTTCTCACTGTCTGCTTTTACATTATCTCTGTTTTTATATTATGCCTTTTTTGTTTTCATTTTTCGTCATGTATGTGCATATTTATTTTTATTAGCCTCTTTGCATTGCTTTTTTGTATATTATATAACATCATGAATTATATATATATATATATATATATACATATATATACATATATATATATATACATATATATAATGCATACACAAACACACGTGAGTATAGACACACCTATATATATATATATATATATATATATATATATATATATATATATATGCATTATAATACTTATATGCATTATTTATATTGAGATATACTTGTAGTTATTGAGCTTATAGAGTAACAAATATACACGTGAAATTTCGATTATTTTTTAAATAATATTCAAGTACGAAGTGATTGTATTTTAAAAAGTATTTTAAAAAGTTTTTCAGCATACATACAACACCCAGCTTTTAAGATTTTTATGAAACTCACTCGCAAATATACAAAACAGGATGAATAATTTTTCTCAATATTTTGAGTGTAACTCTAAATTAGTTACAAAATTTTATCACATCTTTACTTGATACAAACATCAAAGCTACCATCCTTCAATATTGCCTCAGGTAGGCAAGCCACGTGTCCAGAATGCATCCCAGTCGACTTTCGCGTATCATTGTGTTTTTGAGAACCAGCCAGTGGCAAAAGGCTACGTGCAGACCCAAAATGACGCTTCAAGGAACAGTTGGAAATGTATTTCTGATATAAATACATACATAAATATGAGTATGATTGAAATGTTCTACAACTGATCTACTTCCCAGAATGGGAAATATCCTAAAAGATCTTGATGCGGTGCTTTCAGATCAGACCTCATAGGCAAAACGTCAACTGTGATGTTTGTGGTAGGCATTGCTTCATTAAAGCAAGAACATTGAATCATTGATCTTACATGAGCATCGACCAACTAGGAAACGGCATTTTGAAAACAAAAATGTAAAATTTCAAATAAAAGTATCAATGAAGGCAAACGGTCAGTGCCTACTATTATAATTGATTTTAGGTTGCATAATTCTCATCCGGTAAGAAAAGTTAAACTAGTTGAAACTAAATTTTACTTTAACTGTACATCAGACGACAAGAGTCATCCCCTGACTTCTCACTCAGCACAAACTCAGTGATATCTCTATCAGAGCACGAGTAAATTTTAAACTCATCAAAAGCCTTGTCTCTAAAAAGGCTATGGTCTAGATGTAAAAAAAATCATGTGGTTATTTTTAAGAAATTCAGCACGGAATTTTCCTTAATTTTGGTATAGATTTTAGCCGAATGAGAAATATTTCCTCAGTCTATAGAAGGCTGACTTCAAAAATAAAGGTTTCACTTGTCCCTGTCTCATAAACCTCTCTATGTTGTTGATCATCTCAACAGAAACGGCTCTCTGAACAACTAGCAACATATATGTTCACTGCTATTGTCAGAATTAGTGAAAAACACGATAATAAATTCACCTCGAGAGCGATCGCCTTAGATATCACAAAGACTTTTGACAACGTGTAGCATAAGCTTTGCTGCACAAACTCTCCAGCGATGGAATCTCTGGAAGAATACTCGCAATAGTGATCTTTTTCTTTTCTGGTAGGTTCATGAATATCGTCATCAGTAATCAGGTTTCTGAAGTCATGGAATTCAGAATCAATGCAGGTGTTTCATAATTTCTAGCATATTTTGGCTCTAACAGTCTCAAATTGAATCAGGAAATTCGCTTGTAATGTTCAGCATCTCAAAATCTAAGTTACTAACGTATTATCATCACTGAGCTGACCTTGGATTCTTGGCAGTCACTATGAATGTTTGCATCATTCTCAGAGAGTCTCCTTGCTTAATGCGTCTATTTAGGCTTAACTTTACCTCATACCTTGCGAAACCCATGGCTAAAGATTCTGGGAAAATTTTCGCTTCCTTATACCATAAATCATTTGACTTCACCTGCCATGCTCTATGTTTACAAGATTCAGTGCAGCTCAAAATATCTCGACTGGATCTACCGAAAAGTAACATTCCATTCTCGACAAAGTCCAAAAGTTTTTGCATGGTTTTGTAGGTAATGAATTCTTTCCTATCGTACAAACCGTTTTGCACAGACCCATTGTCGCACAGCTGTAGAGATTTCTACGGAAAATGTTATATCGAAATACACTCCTAAGTTCTACCTGTTCAGACGATCACAGCTAAGACCCACTATACCATGTAATCAAGGGCGAACAATATTCATTCACTTCGTATTTTATCAGTAAAAAAACAAGTTTCATTTGGGAGAGCTTCTTCTCCAGTTCCACTCTTTTGTGTAATCGATTCCCGATTTTTAACAATTCAAATATAGGATTAATCGTTACCTATTCTAGATATCTTAATAATCTACAATTCTTCTGTCCATAAAGTAATCTCATTTTATCTTGAGTGGCACTTGAGACTTGTATTACAGAAAAAGTAAAATTAAAAACCAGGTAACATTTAGAGGAGAGTTTAATTCAGCCGGTGGCTTAAAAAAACAAGTGTTCCTCACGTCTGGTAATAGTTGTAACCGACGTTCGAAAGTTTGTCTGGTTCAAAAGTTATATCAATTCAAAGCACAAATAAGTCTTACAATGATATGTTTCGTTGGTCATACTCGATAACGAGGGCGTAACAATCACAGATATATATTTATTCTTAATTAATAAAATACTTTTGATTAATAAATTTAAATTGGGTGTACAACTGGAATTCATATGATATAAGAATCTATTTGAAATTTCTTAGAAAAAACACCAAAAATAGATTAAATTACTAGCCATTTTGATTCCTTCAAATTCCATGAGTAATTATGTCTGTGTTCATAGAAATCTATTCAGCAACCCAATTGAAGATAGTCTCTTTGGCGTCATCGGGTTGCTTTTGTTGTCTAAATGGTATTTGATAAGGATTCATGATACATTAGTTGCTCTCTAACATCTATCATTCTTGATGATACTTAAAGACGAGTCATATTGAATGCATCCTTTTGGATTCTTTGAACAAAGAAGCAACTCAAGAAAAGGAAGTTTAATAAGTATCAACAATTAGTGATTAAATGCTATTACTTTCCCTAAACATCCCAGAATTAACAGGAATAATTTTATGTCAATTAAAAAAAAACGGCGCTTTTAAAATAGTTGTTATTATAAAACGAATTCAGTCAGAAAATATCTGTTTCAATTATTTTATTGAACGACACATTTTTATTATTCCAAAATATTTTTTTATATTGCTGAACCTTTCCGGAGAATTAGATAATTTCCTAAAATTCACAAACTTACAATTAATAGGTGAAAACTTTTGGGTCAAGCATGATCAATCTTTGTTCGCTTATTAGAGAGACATAAGTTATTATTATCCTGAATTATTAATTCCCTGAATTTTAATTTATAACTTTTTTAAGGATAAGCGAATGTAGTGAACACGACTGAAATTTGAACTCGTCTCGTTTCGGACCGCTTTCCCTTCCACCACTCGCACATCTCCTGACGTTTAGACTTAACATTTTCATAAAATTCATTTAGTTGGATTTATCGTGGAGCATCTATATATTTGAATAATTATAATAACTACCTGAACTAATCGTTTGCAATACTTCAAGGTAATTATTGGATTCGATTACATCACATCGTTGTGCACAATTAATCTTTCATGCAAATGTAATAAAAATAAAACTGATTTACATCCCCTACTTTTGCATAATTCATGAGATATTTAGTTAAATTCTCTTTTTGCTAATATTTATTTTAAATATATAAAAGTAATTATTTGATTAGTAATTACATAAGGGACTGAAAAAATGTAAATGCTTAAAAATTAAATTATGATATGGCAAAGTATGGACGGTATACAAAAAAATGATCGTTCTAAAATAACAAAGATAAATGACTCCAGTGCATTCAGTCAGTTAATTAATGCCTTACATGATTCCCGCTTGAGTGATCATGTCTCTTTTAACTCATGGCTGATAAGGCAGAATATTTTCCCGCAACCTGCGATAGACTGGTTGCCAACCAAGGCTGTAGCACCCAATCTGTTTTGCTATTCAGTTGTAGGTACAATAAATCGATTAATACGTATCCTATTTGGGCATAAGGGTATTTGGGCATAAGTGAATGCAACGAATTCAACTACAATTCGAACTTTATCTCCGATTTTTCATTCTGAGGCGATATCCATTACACCACAACGCACATCCGTTGGATGCAGATTACTTTGACAAAACTAAGCGTATTTATGTTACTGAATGCAGCTTTTGTAATTTTATAGTTTGTTTTACGTTAAATTTATTTTACGTTGCCTATTTTTCTGTTCTTATGTTTTGCAACTTGTGCGGATTACTTCGCTGATTCAAAAACAAAATATGTGCTATAAAATAAATTATGTGTTTGTCAAGAGGCAGTATTGTATTTTGTAGTTATATTTAATCCGAGTTAGCGAAAAAATATTTTAACTTAATTTTTCGTTGTTTTATGTTAACATAAACAAATGTGCAAGAGGTAAAAAGACATTGACACATTTTTATCAGCAACAAAAATGACGTGTCGGTAACTGGTGTCAGAAATCTACTGGATTTTACTGTTATGGCTTTATTGCAGGGAGGGAAAAAGATTATTCTTCCCAACCTAAAAGATTTAGTGATATGTCTTGGAAAGGGATATATATATATATATATATATATATATATATATATATATATATATATATATATATCATTCGAAGTAGCTAAGTGGTTTTGGCAAATGTAACCGGTTAGGACAATCTAGCAAGTAGCTGTAATTGACCGGTACTCGGCGTAGTCGCATACAGTATGCTTTGGATTGCGAAATATGTCTTCCAAAAGCTAAGAAAAATATTAAGATACCGAAAAAAATATTAGAAACAAACAATGACGTAATATCAGTCGTCCCATGTCACAATGAATGTTGGACAACTTCATCGCAGATGACTTGAAGCAACAAAAATGTGGTCCTACGGAAGGATTCAGACGACAGTGGCGTTTGTGAACCTCTAAAAGTAGGGGAACATTTAGGGGCCGAGGTTTTTCTGGGGAGAAAGGGAGCAAACTCAAACGGTGTCTTCATTTTCATATTACACCACTATCATATACACAACTTTGGAATGAGTTTAAGTATAAGTATGTTACTTCCCTAAATTAAACGGAATAACTTTTCATTCATAATAGTGAAGTTTTAATCTATACTTGCTCTTTTTTCACTCTCAAGCTGTTGTAACACAAGCAAAGTTAAAATAGGAAAAGTGATGAAGATCAAATCTTATCAAAATCAGAAACTGATCAATTTCATAAATTTTTGAAGCTTATAAAAGTGCGTGGGGACAACCGAGGGGCCAGGCAAAATTCTGGGGAGGCCTTAACCTCTTCTCCTAACGTAGAATTGCCACTGGCTGACGATACCACAGATCGAACATGTCAACAATAAAGAAATTTTTAAAAAATGAGAACAAAAAAGACACATATACTTAACATCATAAAGAACAGTTGAAATTCATAGTGTATATCGTGAGAAAAGAAGGTTCAGAAAATTTGATAATTACCAGACAGACTGAAGGGAAGAGAAAAATAAAAGAAACTCTAGTAAAATAAGAGAAACCAAACTCGAGTAAATGATTTTCAGAACAGAGTTTAGGAGAGATAACAAAAAGTAAATATTTATTAAGGCTACAAAAACAGGAAGTTGTGGAGAGCCATGATCGTCACCGTTCTGAGGGGACATGACACATGGAAGAATAGCAATTTTATTGTGAAAATAGTGACTTGAATAATAAAATCTGATATGTTATACATTTATGGAAATAAAACACTACACGAAAAATAGAAACATACCGAAACACATGAGCCTTACTAATGTTATCTGAAAAAGTTAATATCAGAAGAAAGAAAAGAAATATGAGATAGAAAATATGTCAAAATGCGTTTCATTTCGTGTGACTAAAAAAACCTCAGCGAGCTTGAAAGATAAATATAAATATGTTAAAGCCTTAATATTCTTTGAGTAATTATATTCGAGATAGATAAGCAAGAGAAAAATTAGCTACGGAATGTTATATTGTATGAATTATTAGTAATAAGTTAACATACAGGCAATTTTATCTATTAGCAGCTATTCGATTGTTTTATTTTTCACTCCACAAATCATTTGTTTTAGTGAGTTGTTCCTCTTTCAGATAAACAAAATATACGATTTAAGATCAACTCTTCAACATTTCGTATGAAATGCATGCCTTTTGCGAGTATGAATTATCTTGGCTTAGGTTATTCGAAACATAATACCCGATTTAAGAAAAGATTTTTATCCCTGAATGAAGGTATTTAAACAGTGTTTAAATTATTGACCATAGTTACGAGTTCATATCATTTAGGTAATTTGAACCAAAGACGAAAATACGGTTTATCAAATGTAAAATACATTTATTGATACGGACACCTTGGCGTGTTTGTGTCGACCTGATCGGAGCTACAGGCAATTGATCGGAGGGACAGGCAAAGGTCGGGGCGGAGGTAGAGACTTGGCTTCAACGGCGCTTGTCTGTAAAGGGGAGAGCTGAAGCGTGGGTTACAAACGTCTTTCCCGCCATCCTTTACCGGCTGTTGCTACTTCCTCTCTCTTATGACTATCACATGCCAATCGAGCGCTTGTTGTCCACCCTCTTATGGGGTGGTCGCAAGCATCAGGTCAGAAGTGTGCAAACTTCCGTGTCAACTGGAGCTGGGAATGCCACAACTGGTGAGTTATCGAAATCAATCAAAATTCTTGCTCGAATGTCGAAAGAGCCTGAAGGTCGTTCCTCGGTTCACTGACATTTCTCTGCCTCGGAGGAACTTATATCGTGTATTAGTGAAGGGGGTCGCGACGACGGACCCTCTACGTGATCGGCCCGGCTTGTCTGTGATGGAGTCGGGCCCGTTTTGGCAGTGAATTATCTCAGCAACCTTGAGTTTTTGCTTACTTGGCGATTGATTCGGAACGGGCTATCTCTCAATGACGTGGCCTTCAAATGGAGCAGGACAGATTTGGGTGACTGTCATCGGTGTGACCTTAGTTTAGAAGAAACGGCTGCTCATGCCTTCTGCTATTGTCATCAGGTGCGTCCTTTCTGGGGTTATGCCGGCGTCTCGACGTCTCGTGTCGCTCCCGATCAGCTCGTGTCCATTGATCTATCGTATGCGTGTGATAATGAGCCACCTCCGAATTCTGGGGTGAAATGATGATCTAGACGACGCGGAAGAAGGGAATCGTGCAATATGAACGTTATTCTTATCAGTATCTGATAGATTCTTTGAGCATTAATCTCAGAATGAAAATCAGATTTGAGAGAAAGCTTCTTATATCTCCAGATTTCAGCAAAAGATGGGTGACTGTAGCAAGTCTGTTTTGCGTGAATGGAGCCAGGCTTGATTTGTATTTAAGCCTCTTACGGCACAACGGGGTGGTTTTCTGCAAACTCTCCCATGGTTAAGTGAGATATCTTTTGTGTACCTAGTTAATGTGAGATATTGTTCCTAGCCTGTTCTCGGCTTTTTCTTTTGTTATGATCAAAATCGAGATTCCCAACCTCTCCACTTTGTTTTTGGCCTCACTTTGTCATCTTGACTGGGTCAGTCTTTGATTTTGCCATTCCATTATTTATTTTATCTTTCCCTTCTCCCTTAAGGAGTGTATTACTTGATTTCGCCGTTTGGCGGAATACAGCAACCACTCTTCATTTTGTGGGCTGTTTATTTTGTTTGAATATTTTGTTATATTTTAGTTTTGTTTTGGGTATTCATCCCCTCTCAATCTCATTTTCATATCATTTTATGAAATTATTATTTGTAAATAAATTTTTATCTCATGGGTTGTACCCAGTTTTTAGGCTCTCCTGTGAATTTGTGGTATTATGGTGTTTGTAGGATTGTAAGACGATGGACATGTTCTTCTTGTAGTAAATGGACATATTGTTCAGAGTGATTGGGTCGTGAATGTGATTAGCTAGGTATAGGATAGTTACTGAAAAGTACCCTCTGTCCACCCATCTTTTCGGACTTGCGTCACATTTCATGTATTTTCACATGAATAAATTTACTATTCCAGCATAGCTGATAGCCGCGCTAATATTCGTTTCTTGGTATTTATGTTTACTACCGCCTTTGCACTATATTTGTTTAACACTATTCCGTCTTTATTTCTGGTCCGAACGGACCACAATAACTTAGTGACGAGGTTTCTTACAGACGACTAAGATTTTAAAGACCCTTGAGGCCCAAGGCCCAAAAAGACTATGTGGAAATTGTCAATATTGGTTCAACATTATACACACGGAAAGCTATTTTTGTCACACTTTGTTCTATTCAACAGTATTGTTAATCCAGAAAAGGAAACCAAAGAAAAGAAAAAAATAAAGAGTAAGTAGCTTACACTGAACTTTGAACGCGAGCCGCTAAGCTACGACAAATTATATTTAAAGAAAAAAAAACACTTTCAATTATTTGTTATTTTTGCTTTACTAAGTAAGTAAGCAACTAAAGCTTTTTTTATATTATTCAAAGAAAAGAAAGCTTTTCGTTTGAATCTAATTTGAATTCAGCTATTACAATAAAATACACATATAATAAAATGGATGAATTTTAATCCGCTATGCTCGATTTTCTTAAGTTCCAACTTGAACAGCAGAACCAATGGGAGAATAAATGGCAAAAAAGCAACTTGAAATTCAAAAGCAAGCTGTAAAAGAACGGCTTAAATTTCAGAAACAAACTAAAGTCAGACATCAGAAACTCGCAAACATTCCACTTCAGGCTTAAAAAGAACAAAGAAACTCGCTTAAACAGCCAAGTTGGGGACAACTTAGGGTAAATGAAAATGCGTTCTCACAAGTCAGGATGTGAGGCGCAATAGACACTTTTACATATTCCCCGGACAAGGATTTTGCCTCCTATTTTAAATGATTCGAGGATTTATAAGCCAGAGATTGCATAAATTGATCAGACGATAAAAAAGTCCACCTTGTTCGAAAACTGGGCACTGCACTGTACACCAAATTTGTGAATTATATTTTACCCCGATATATTCACTGAAAACTTCTTACAAAACTTTTTAGTCCTAAAAATTCCGTCTTTCATAAAAGTTGGAAATGAATGAATTTAACCAGAAAACCTGGTAAATAGTTTACAACGTTCATGGTCGGTCGTGAACAAACATTGCGAGGACATCAAACTGTTAAAATTGAGTGCAAATAATTTCAAGTGTCTGATGTTTGTCCAGGGACTCGTTTTAGCTAAAAACACTGAAATTAGACGTAGAGTTCCAAATAAATTGTAAAATGAGCCAAATCTTATTCCCCCCAAAATAGCGGAGGACTGTCAGAGATTCGAAAACATACGAAAAGTACAATAAAAAGAAAAAACAAACAGATTCTCCCCCTAAATCAAACCAATGACAAAGGGAACGAGACAACTTCCCTAACCCGTGTTTTGGTTGGGGATTGTTATAAAGACTTCCCTTACCGAAAAACAGAATGTCTAAGTTGTAGCCGTATCGGACACAAGAGCTCACATTGTCGAGCGACAAAAAAGATTAATAGATACGTAAAAAACCCAAAAGAAGACGAGTTAAACATTAGGAAGTACATGCAAGTACACATATTAAAATAAAAATATTAAACTACAGTTAGATTCTGGTTCAGATTTAATAATCATAAATCTACACATTTAGAAAAAGTTGGGAAAACCAACCTTGCTAAGAACTAATAAAAGGGCCAAGTCCGTGACAGGAGAAGAAATCAAGTTTACGGGAAAAAATATTACGAATGTAACATTTCAAAGAAAGCCGTTAAAACTAAAGACATTCGTGTTAAAGAATACAGAAAATTTATTCAGCACTGGATGGATGAAGAAATTTCAGTTGCCAATTAATTTATTTTTTATCATAAACTAGATAACTTGACCACCGAGGCAATTAACTTAATAAAAAATTAAAAGAATCATTTCCGGAAGTTTTTTTCTGGAGGACTTGATCGGTGTAACAAGAGGACGGCAAAATTCAAGTTAATAGATAACATCTAGCTAGTGTTTAAGAAAAACAAAATGTGCGTGTTGCTTCTTAACTGAAAATAAACTATTTGACAAAATAGAAAGAACATTTGTCTTGTCGAAAATTGGCGACAATCAATGGACCTCACCAACCGTTCTACGTGAAAAAATTCAAACAAGATTCAAGTCTGCACCGATTTCACGAATGGGCTTAATGCGGCATTCAAAAGAATACCATGGTTCGACGTTTAAGGGAAATGACGGACATTAACCTCGTAAATACAATATATATATATATATATATATATATATATATATATATATATATATATTGACCTTTTGAGGAGTTGATACTTAGGAGAGGTGTGTTATGGGGCTCGCCTATATGATACAAAAAACTCATCCAATCTATCTATCTATATATATATATATATATATAAGTAGCATTTCTTTGTAGATATAATTATTCCAGCGTTCTTTGGTATATGTTTTTACTACCGTCTTTGTAATAACACTATTCCGCCTGTGTCTTTATTTCTGGCCCCAACGGACCACAGTAACTTGGTGATGAGGTCACAATACTTACTGCCTGATATATACTATAAAGGAGTTTGTTAATTACGGTAGCCTTAATATCAGGGGTTATCTTGTTATCAGAGACGATAATTGATACGACAGACGGAAGCTGTCAAACATGTTAAGCATGGAAGACGTATTTGACATAAATTTTTTTAGCTTTATTATACGCTTCAATTTTTGGTTTTTGACTATGCAGTAAAATTAAAGATTTAACAATATTTTCAGCAATCATCTTATATTTTATAGAATTTTAGTTATTTTAGCTTTACGTTTGAAGAGATTTTATGAAAAATAAATGTATAAAACTTTCTTTTAAAGTAATTTTACAATTTAATAACGGAATGAAGTGATATAACGACAAAGATAATGCAATAATTAGGAAACTAGGAATTAAAAAATAAAACTTGCTTTAAATTTTGAAGGGATGATTTGCAAAGCTCATTGAATGCTGAACGTAGGGAATAAGAAATATGGAAGCGAGATAAAAGAATTGTACCCTACCGAAAATGTTTATATGTCTTTTATTTCCTGTAAGAAGCGCAACCTTTGAAACACGTGATCATTTAATGATATACATCCCGTACTGCCCCACGTATAGGAACATACGGGTCATCATACGCACATAATTAAAATGTATAATTATTTAAAAATCGAATGGCTCAAGTATATGTATTAAGTTTTTCAATTTTCGATTAGTAAATATAGTTTTCATGAATTAACTTAACAACCTAGCGTGAACGCTGAAGGAAGAAATTTAAAAAGACTTTATTTTATAATTTATAAAAATATTTTTTATCAGACTATGATATCCTTAATATATATTGTTTGTAAAACTAATTAAAACTTTAAATAAAAAATGGCATGGTTTTATTGCATTTTTCTTTTTCACGTTTTGTAGCAGATTTTCTAAAAACGGTTAATTTACAAAGAAAGAAAAAGCACAAAAAATAAACAGTTGATTAGTAATCCCCAATGACTCCTGAATTTAATTAATATTAATTATATGATTGAACTCTAGCAAATTTCTGGACATTTCTGGAAACTAATTTGTGTGTGTTGGCATATATATATATATATATATATATATATATATATATATATATATATATAGTTATAGTGTATCGAGGCAGAAAATAATTTTCTAAACATATACTGTTAAATATAAGAGAGAATAAATGTCTATTATGTTTAATCCTAAGCCGTTCTAAACGTCGTATTTTGGCTTTAATTTCAGTTGAAAATAAAGACAAAAATTCTCCAACATTTGGATAAGTATTTATTAATTTGGTTCTAAGATTTCGGATCACATGAGCCATCTTCAGAGAGGGTATTAAGACGGTAACACCCATCATCACCGACGATTTTATTTTGTGTTGACATAAAACTCCGCTTGGCAACGGCAATTGGAGGCCATGTACATTAAATCCAAACAACCCACACTTATTAAAATCACGTTTAAATCTGGCCATAACACATTACATTGCATTTGAATACATGGTTCTGTTGTCATTTCGTGTTATCACGCGATGTGACGTCATAGAACCGCATTGCAAATTTGTGAACTGCGTTTGTTATTTTTGGTAACTATTGCCGTTGCCTAGCGGAGTTTTATGTCAAAACAAAAGAAAATCATCGATTATGGTGGATGTTATTATGTTATGATTAGTCAAAACTTAGCTAAATATTCTGGTAGAATGTGTGATATTCTAGTGGTTTAACTATTTACTTGTAAATAGATACAGAAAAAATTTCTTTATGAATCGCACACTAATAAATAAGAATGAAACTTTATGCTCAATTTACAAGCTAAGAAAATTGTTGCGGCAACTGATCATTTTGCTAAAAGATAAATATTTTGAAAAGAAAATCACCAACTTTAACAAAGAGATGCCTGGAGGCCGTGGTTGAATCCAACGGCGATTTCATTGAGTACACTTATTCTTTAGCATTCCGAGGATCTTTTTGTAATTTTTTGTAAATTTTTAATAGTATCTGTTAGAATTAGATGTCAGCGTTATTTTAATTTTTGTGTAATTTATACAAGATATCCATCTCATCCTGTATATATTAGGTTCTTGATGTTTAGTTGGAATTAGATATCTAAAAAGGATTATTATAAAAATAGACATAATATGCCTGCATTATTTAATAAAGCATGCTCGAGTGAAGGTTTGCTGCATATATATATATATATATATATATATATATATATATATATATGTACAGAAAGATGGAGAGAGAGCGAGACAGACAGACAGACAGACACCAGTCGGTCAGTTAAGTACCATACGTCATACACGTCTGGCTCATCATGTCTATTTCAATCCATTTTCGGGCAGAAGATTTTCTCGAAGTAGGTTGTCATTTCTTTCTGTGTTAGACCGGCTGGAAACCAAGGGCATACAACCCAATCTGTGCTTCTGTTCAAACAATATCTGGAGGGAGAAGAGATGGATTACTACCTTTTACAAGGGTATTTGTGCGTTTAGTGATTGTAATGAATTCAACTGGGATACGAACTCAGACATCTGATCTCTTATTTTATACCAGAACAATGTTAAAAAGCATTAAATATATATATTATATATCATTATCCCTATCAGTAATGGTCCACTATCATCTCGGGTAGAAAAGAAAGTAATTAAGGCCTTTAAATGGCTTGTGTTTAAAATAGAGATTTCCTCAAATTTAAAAATAGTCAACTTCTTAGATATTGCTTTAAATTTGTCGAACAACACATTTAAACTCTACTAAAAAAAAAAATGAAACCCCAACCTACATAAATGTCCACTCCAACCACCCTCAACAAATAATTAAACAAATCGCTACAATGGTAAATATTACAACTGACAGGCTATCATCAAATAGCAAAGTTTTTAATGAAAATAAGATACATTACAACATAGCTTTAAAAAGGTGGCTTCAAACTGGAATTACATCACTTAGAACCCCACTAAAAGTACTGAAACCAAAGAACCTAGAAATAGAAAAAGAAGAGTGCTCTGGTTTAACCCCCACTTGAAATTAGTTGATAAGCACTTTAAGCAGAACAACCCACTTAGGTATCTGCAATAGAAAGACATTAAAGATTAGTTATTCCTACACTAGCAATATTAATAGCATCATCAATTCACATAATAATAATAATAATGATATACTAAATAAATTTTATAACGATAAAAAGACAGATAGTACAACCCTCTGTAACTGTAGAATAAAAAAATAAATGCCCAGTTGGAGTTATATGTAAATCCGAAGAGGTAATATACCAAGCAACCATCTATCCTAGCAAAGACAATAGCGAGAAAATATATATATATCGGAATTTCCGCCGGACCATGGAAACAAGGCCTATATAATCACACACAATCATTTTCTAAACCCCCACCTAAATCATAAAACCGCTCTCTCTAAACATTTCTGGGAATTAAAAAACAGAAATCTTTTCCCTCAGATTGAATAGAAGATTATAGGGAAATCTCAACCCCCCAAAAGCTTTAGAAGCAGATGCAATTTATGCTTAGACGAAAAGATTAAAATTATAAAATTCAGAGAATCTAGCCAATTATTAAATGAGAGAAATGAAACAATTTTCAAATGCCGCTATAAAAATAAATTTAAACTGTCTAACACAAAATCTTAGAATCACCCCGTTCCGACACACTTGCCAGCTCTTTCACACTTGTGTAGATCATTCGTTGGAGGATTTTACAGACCGAAGAGTGAGTATAAGGATCTACCATACAATGGGATCACATGCCAATCTAAGTACACAATAAATTTATATTATTCGTGTACGAAGTTTTAAAAAATATTCTACCATGAGCTATGTAATTGTAAATGATTTCACTATAATGACTTTGATATAAATATTTCACGTGCATAATGATGCACCCAATGTAAGGCTAGATATGTTTGTCATATATATGGGTGCACCTAATTATGTGCATCCTTCTATAAAATTTTGTGTATGTTTATATATATTATTGTATGTATTATTGTGTGTAGAAATGGGCACCTAATTATAAGTGTATTTCTTATATAAAAACGGACCTAATTATGTGTATGTTTTTCCATCATGTGAGAGCACCTGATTATATGTGGGTTGTGTTAACCTTGGATGCAGTCAATTGTGCATTCTTGAACTGATTATACCTACATGTACTGATCATGCTACCATTATGTGTATAGGTTAGTATAAAAAATTCGAATGAGGTATGCCTGTATATATGGATATATTTACGTGTAATGTTTGTTAAGACGTATGAAAAGAAAATATACCACCTTGTTTGGGAGTTAAAGTAGATGGATAAGTGTACACAGGCGTGCATTGTATTAATGTATAGGGGTATAGAAAAAGTTACTTGTATACTTATATATATATATATATATATATATATATATATATATATATATATATGGATGTGTATATATGTGTGCGTGGATCTGCTCGTCGTAGAATTACGAGTGTGTAAACACAATAATTGTATGTGGATATAGATAGATGCATGTATGTATGAATAACAGATTTATGAGTATATATACGTACGGATGTGAGGATGTATATAAGTATGAAAATTTATGCGTATATTTGGGAGTATGTGTGAGAATTACTAGCATAATTATATATATATATATAAATTAGAGAAAATTTTAAAAATTCAAAAGTGTCGGATGTACATTTCGACATAGGATCTTTAATAGAGATTCTACGTCACGTCAGCGACATTGTTTTGTTCCAAATGGCGAAGGCCCTGGGGTAAAGTGTGGAAGGGTTTTTTGCTTATTCCGGCAAACATTTTTGTACTAAATGGAAGGAATATTGTGTGGTCTGATGAAATGAGCTAATTAAGCTCATTGAAATTAATTATAATTTATAACCAATTTAAATGACGTCTTGAGTTTTCCTTTATATATATATATATATAGATATAGATATAATGTATGCTATTACTTACTATTATAAGGTGCAACTGAGACGTAATTTAATTTTTAGGTAATTGTCAGGTGTATAAATAAAAAACTGTAAACCAATTTAGTGGCCTGTATTCAAAACCTTTTTTGCAATGTATTAAGATCAAACCTGTGTTTGTATATGCGTATAAATACATATATTTCTCATTGTATCTTGCACTTATACATGACCAATCTCGTTCACCAGTTTAAGCAATTTTCACCAAATTATTTTCTTAGAATTTTAGCCATATTTAATAAGACTATATTTTTTAAAATTATTCAACTTTATCCAAAACGTTGTAAACGTTTCTGTTATGACGTTACGATTTCCTCTATTATCAAAATACGTGAACCAACTTGATCTACACCTTATCAATAGGGAAACAACAACTGTCTTTGTCTTATGAAGACAAATATGTCACAAAGATAATGAAATTCTTTACACCATTCTCTGAAGAAATTTATACGCCTCTCACCGACATACATCTGGCAATATTTCCTTTTTGTTGCATGTACACTTGCAAAGCTGTGTGAGAAGTGTAACGATGCAAAAAGTAAACTTGGCATGTCGAGTTCAATTTTCGGTTGATTAGTTTTCGTTCACTTTGCGTTGATATCTTGGTGTAACAGGCAGTAACACTGATTAAGTTATACTAGTGTCTAAACTATTGTTTGATTAAATGCGGTTTGAGATACTTAGTAATGCTGAGCTTAGAAATAAAGATAATAGAGGGAGAAAATATAAAGGAGAAAGGTTAATTGGTTGGAACCTGATGAAAAAAAATCTGTTAAAAATATTAATTTGATCCTTGTAAGGAAGGAATCGAAAAGAATTGAACCTAAAATAAACAAAGTAAGATTCAGTAAAATCCAGTATCATTGAAACTGCCAACTCAAACCCACAGCCCCAAAGAAGTCGTGATGACATAATTAATGTGTTTGTTAAAAGGTTGCAAAATCCAAATGGAATTACATTACTTATATTAGTCGGATTTTTTCCTTGTCTTTATTGCCATGTTCAAGACGTTTAGGCCGTTGTCTACTCCGGCCTTCTTCAGGTGCTAGGAATTTTATCACTGTAAAACTTTCAAACATGCACGAGAGCTTGGCTTAAACATCAACGTTTTAAAAAAGAAGTGGATGATATCTGATAAAAACAATTCTAATCTGCATTTCATTATCTAGAACCATTAAATAACTCAAGTTTCGGAGTTTGTATATCTCGGTCACATTCATCAAACAACAATGGAATGATTGCTGCGCGGTATCATATCGATCTCAATTAGGCAGTTTCTAAAAGGAACAAAGAAGTGCTAGTATCAAAATTAATTTATCATTTGAAGTCTAAAATATTTGAAACTTACATTCAGCCAGTTGTGACATACAGTCTCTGTTGTTTTAATTGGACGAAAACATTCACTATATTCCCGAACCACATAATCAAACTTATGATTAACAAACTCCTCATCGACCATATCTCTATGACTAAGCTACTCAAAATTACCGAGATTAAGCAAATTAGATCACTTATCAAGTCAAGATTGCTTAAACTGTATGGTCACATAAAAAAGGCATCACATTACGTGAGGAAGTTATGCATTGAAGGAAAATTATCCGGTAAGAAAAGCAAAGGTCGACAGCCAAAACGATGGCTTGATAATGTCCACTTATGAACTGGATTTGATCTTTACTCTTTGAACTCTGATGTTGATGGTCAAACTTTGTGGAGAAGAATATCACATGTTGTTGCACATAGTCAGCAACAAGCCGAGTTAGCGACTGATGATGACTTTAAAAATTTGTGTAGCAAATATGCATAGAAAGTTTACAAAATCTATCACATACACTGCTAACAGGAATTTCTTTAATAAACAAAGAAGGTCTTTGTGTGGGCGCAGAATTAATCAAATCTAGGTTCAAACTGTCATCTTTATAAACTAATACGCGTAGCATTTTAAACAATTCGTGCTTGGCAACCTCAACGATAACACCGGCGTCCATTTTCGTCAAAATTCTAGCAGAATCAAAGTAGGCTGAACACCAGTATTTCACCAATTAAAATATCTCTCAATGCCTCAAGCGAAGAAGAAAAATTACTAAAGTCGAACCGCATCAGTGTTATGGTTACAGCTTTTATGTAGTCTTATTCTTAAAGAATTGTTGAAAACTTTATTCATATAGATTTTTCTTTCTGTTAGAGTTTGTCAGCTTTCGGGAAGAACGCTTGAATTAAGGAAGCCACGATGATCTAAATGTCGCCTGAACTACAAAACCAAAATCTATCGGAATGAATAAAATCATGTCGTGTATTTCATCCTGATAGATACATAATGTAAAGGAAGCGTTGTACTAGACAATACATATTTGGGGAGGGAGACGAACGACAGAAATAGTCACGCCCATTTCACGCATTTTTCATCAAACTGAGAATCGTGATTACCGGCTAAAATTTACGTTAAATAATGACATAATTCAACGAATTACATTTGGGTGACGCTCCGGTGTTATATTTGGTTGATTTGCCACGACAGTACAAATTTTAAAGTGTTTTATTTGATGCAGTGGCCACAACAATCCACCCACTGTATTTTATATTTGGTTTGGGGACCACAACAAGATCCACCTATATTATATTTAATGCGGTGACCACAACTGGACAATTCCCAGTGGTATATAATGTACATAGACAACAAAACAACTACTCAAGTATTATATTTGGAAAAGTTACGAATCTGCCTTCCTCCAGTTGTTGGTTAAGTGACGGGTCGCATTGCACTTTGAAGAACTCTGAATTTTTAACCAGATATATATATATATATATATATATATATATATATAGAGAGAGAGAGAGAGAGAGAGAGAGAGAGATGGGGGAGAGAGAAGTTATGTCAGGATCTATTGCCCAAGACACACCATTACTGTAATGGCTGCAGTACAAGTTGTGCTCCCACGACTCTAATAGGTTATGTGAATCGTAACGAGACGGAACAAATCTACAAAGTTCATATACCATGTGTTCTTATTTTAGACGTTTATTCTGTTTTCTTAATCATTTTGTCACACTTATTCAGAGGAATACCACTTTCTCTCGTGCTGTGGCTTTATTCTTAGAACTGCCACGTCCAAAGATATGTTACTTTTTTTTATAGAATTTTTATGAGAAAACTTTTTTTAATTTCCTGTCTGTGTCATTCAACAATAGATATATAGTCACGTAGACTAAATATTCCACATCTGAATAATTGTCTGGCTGTGACGCTTCTAAAACAAGTGACTTAGAGGTGAAAAGAGATCATTTCAAAGCAAGCAAGAAGATTTATTGTCTACGAAAAGAGTAAACGGAAAATTATAACTACAGAAAAACATACGAAGCCAGACTTAGAAATAAGGCAGATATCTATATGATCATTTATTATCCTATTGAGTATCAGATTTTAGTGTTGGGCTTACTCAGTTTTAATCTTTAGAGAGATGAGGCACTTTGGCGGAGATGCTGCATCTGCAGTTTAATCTTTGTTCGGTCTTAAATATCAGATACTTCAACCTTGTTGACGAATGACTCCAGGAATAGGTTATATAGATAACAACGATTCTGCTTTTCCACCCGAAGCCAATGTGCTGATGATGAAGAGCAGGGCTATACTGATGGCATAGGTATTCGTGATTAGAATAAAAAGTATCTAAAACAGAACATCTACATTCTCTGTTCCAAGTGTTAAAACTCAAGACACCCCTTTATAAAACACAATCTATGATCTGGGATTAAAATGAAAGCAGTGATGGTATATATGTGCATTGTAGTGTTGTAGATATCGACTCCACCAAATACGAAATCGGAAAGCAAAGTTTGAATTCCAGTTGAATCCGTTTCATTCGCTTAAGCACAAATAAAGTTGTTAATCCATCTCTTTTCCGTCAAGCTATGAGTTTTAGAGTAGAAGAGATTGGGTTCAGTAGCCTTAGTTGGCAACTAGTCTACCGCAGAAAATAATGGCAATCTACTGCAGGAAAATCTTCTGTCTAGTCAGAAGGGTGTATCACGTACGGCAATTAAGTGAGCTAAAATAATAAACACACCAAATGTCTTGAAACAATTATAACCCTCCGTAGAAGAGAAAAGGAAATTAAACATAGAATAAGCTGTACTAGAGGTAGTTTATCCCAACAGCGCTAATTGCTACATAATCAAAACATAAACCTGAAAACTAGTCTCATATCCTTAAATAACTTCAACAGATCATGTCTTTTAAGTGAATATCTAACCGCGTTCAAAAAATTGTCAACTGAATCTAACCACTTCTCTCAGATCAAAGCTTAAAAATGAACTTGGGTGAGTGAAGCCAATGGGTCTTGACAAAGGCCATCGTATTTTGAGCCTTGTGGACTGGCGCTAAAGAATTGCAAAGAACTGCATCAAATCACAGATCATAACTGCGGTAAGAACTAAAGAGGATAGCATATGCAAATCATTTGAATTCCGATGCCAACAGGCACATACATGAGTATACTGGTCAATTTAGGAGGGGCGTACAATAAATTTAAAGGTATATTTATATGACCGTTTTTTTATGAAGTATGAAACATGAAGTCTGCCACCTCATTTGCGGTGACAAAATAGACAGGTAGGTGTAGACATGTTCTTGTATTTACAAGTATAATGTTTTATTGGCGAATACATGAATGGAAAAAAATGAGACTGCGCAGAGATAAGAAATTTATATGTATTCCTAGAAAAGAATGTGTATATATGTATGTATATATAGGCATGCGTGTGTATATGTAGGCAGATATATAGATGTATGTGTAGCTATGTGTGTGAGTATGAACTATATGCGTATTCCACTGAGTATATGTAAGTTTTATTAATATACTTGTATAAATATGGGTTAGTATTATTTATACGGGTATAAATCAAATTGTCTTCATAAATATGTGAGTGTGCGAACACTATATACGTGGATATGGATGGATGTGGGTATGTGTGTACTAGCAGTATAGCCTGACGTTGCTCGGGTGTAATGAAAGCTTTAAAACTAATCCATGGTCCGGTAACTTAGACTCTTTGGACGTTGGCACGAAAGACTAAAAAGTAATAGTTGTTTCCAGTTGAAGCGAAACCGTAGACTGAAAAAAAATGAATGGATGTAAGTCAAATTTTGATTTCCTGGTATCGATATCAAATAAGTTTCTTTCGTCGTAAACTGAATTTTGAAGGCTAAATAAGACCTCTGAGTTAATGGAATCATGGCTGAGACTAAGAACTATAATTATACCTACTTAGAGCCAAACCCGAAGCAAAAACTAAAAAAAAATGGGCTGAAAAAATACAAACATACAGGCAGATAAACAGATACACACACAAACATCCTGCCTTTTATATATATATATATATTATCGATTTTCTGCACTATTGTAAGAACTGCAACCTTGAAACTTCTGAATATCGTTTCTTATGTCTTTGTCTATGAGTGTATCAAATTTGATTAAAATCGGATCACTCCTTCTATAACCCAATTTTTTCGATTTTTGATATTTATCGGGGGTATCTCGACACAAAATCTAATTAAAAACACTCGCAGACGCTTATAGTACAACTGTGTAAGTTTTCAAGAAAATCGGTCAGCCGTTTCGGAGTCTATAGGTAACAGACACACACACACACAGACACATATACCCAGACAAAGTTCCATTTATAAATAAGTTTAGATATGTAGGTGTACGTACAGATGCATTTGTATATACATATGTGTAAGTATGAATATATATATATGTGGATATAAGTTTGCATGCGTGAGTGTGTTTATATGTAGGGTTATACGTATATTCATGTGCATGTGAGTAGTGTGTAATGGTTTTACGGTCACAGCTTTCCTCACCTGGCCTTAATGATTCCTAATCAAGATAAGACCAAAATCTCTGTTCTTGATTTCCATTTTGCTGAATATAACGAATATAGTGTGGTTTGATAAAATAAATTAATTTAGTTCACAGAAATGAATTATCATTTATAACCACTCTAAATGATGTGTTGAATCTTTCTTAATATATATATATATATATATATATATATATATATATATAATAATTATTATTATTATTACAATGGTTTATAAAAAATTGCATTAATGCACAGAGGTTTTCATGTTTGGAAACAACACTGTTCTTCCTTATGTGACCATTTATTTTAAAATATCACCTAAGAACAGTATTGATCTGAATCATTACTTTTTTGGGATGTGATATAATGTTTTTATAAACCATTGTAATAAAGAAATAACAATATTAAGGTCTATTTTCACTGTTTATAAAAGTGAATGTATGAACAGTGGGTCTTCATCTATCTGTTCTTTTACTTCATGATATATATATATATATATATATACATATTGTGTTTTAATGTAGTAATTAACACCCGAGGATTATCTTACGCTTCAGAGCAGTATACAAACTAAGAGGTTCGCATTGACGCAGAAACAGAAAGTCGTAATTCAGTGTTGCTTCATGTGTCCACATGTATGTATGTGTGTGTGTGAACATTTCAGATAGTGTATATCTGTAAAAAGAAAATAGGAATGAAGACGAAAGTAAAATTTATCTTAGCTGACGCGTTTCGTCTTCTGAGTGATTTTATCAACGCAAGTTTATTCAGACCACGAAATGCATCGGCTAACATAAAAATTCTTTTTGTCTGTATTCATATATATATATATATATATATATGTGTGTGTGTGTGTGTGTGTGTGTTCGTGTGTGCGTGTGCGTGCGTGTGTTCGTGTGTGTGTGTGCAGAGTTGACAAAGTTATTAACACAGGATGGTAGTTTTTCATTCTTAAAAGTGATTGTAATGGTCTGACCTATAACTATACTGTTCATCTTTACATACTCTCTGTCACTCATATTGCGCCCTCTTTTTCTATGAATCTCCAAAAATATATATTTTACCATATACATTTGAAAGAACGGGAAAAGTCTGAAAGAATGCCAGTTTGTAATTACATATAAAAACTTGGAAGTATATTGAATAGAAAAATCGTGTTAGATTGGTGTTGTTGATTTTTCCTGCTTCTCAGCCTGAGCTTTCAAATGTGAAGAGAACAGAAATACTGTTATTGAAGATAACGGTCAGCTGTTCATCTTGTTACGCCAT
This sequence comes from Ascarosepion bandense, assembly GCA_037127315.1. Lineage (NCBI taxonomy): Eukaryota > Metazoa > Mollusca > Cephalopoda > Sepiida > Sepiidae > Ascarosepion > Ascarosepion bandense. Next base: position 1,120,941 of record JBBBDQ010000222.1, read on the forward strand.
TACTGTACAACATATTTCATTATATCTTTTCGTCTATCCATCGCTGAAAGAAGCTTAGTTATGAGTAATATATTTCAATTCCACAATTTGGAATTTTTTTTTTTTTTTAATCATTTCACCCTGAGCAAGGCAGAAACGCCACTGATGTGCAGGGGGTTACATAAATGTAGAAAGATTAATTAGAAAAGAGTGAGGAGTACAAGCTAGTTAGAAAGGAACAATAGAAAGCTGAGAAAGCAGGTGCAATGACAGATACATGGGCGGAGAGAACGTGAAGATTATACAGGGGAGGGGAGAGAGCTAGAGTCCAGTGGTTAGTAGGTGAGTATTAACTTTGCTTTTAAATTTCTGGAGGTCGTAGCCGTCAGGAAAGCAAGAATACGGGAGTGAGTTCCACAGGCGGGAAGTGCGAGAGAGGAAGCTGCAGGAGTAGAATTGTCGTCTGCGTTTGGCTAACCTGACTGTGAATGGGTGGGACCCAGTTGCCAGTCTGGTTGCACGGGTAAACACCTGTTGAGGAGGCATCAGTGACTTAAGCTCATCCGAGCAGAAGCCATGAAAGTATTTATAGAAGAGACAGAGGGAGGCCACATTTCGACGATGGGAAAGTGGCTGCAGACGAGTTGCCAGATCAGTACCTATCACATTACAGACTCTCCTTTGGAACTTGTCAAGAACACTCAGGAGAACGGCAGGGGCACCTGACCATAAATGGCATCAGTACTCCATGCACGGACGGATGGTTGACTTGTATATATGCAGGATGGATTCAGGTGGAAAAAACATCCTGGATCGACATAGTGACCCAATCTTCTTAGCAGTAGATTTTGCTATGGATTCAATATAGTGCTTCCATTTGAGGTCTGAGGACAGGGTAAGTCCGAGGAGGCGTAGTGTATTACTCTCCGGGAGAATCATCTGGTCCATGCTTATGGGAGGCAGAAGAGGTTGCCTGTAATGGTTGACAAACAACAGCTTGGTCTTAGAGGAATTGAAGTTGACAAGCCACTTCTTGCCCCAGTTCACCACAGAGTGTAGATCCCGCTCAAGGTCAGCAGCTAGATTATGTCTGTCCACCACGACAGGTTTCTTACTGGAGCGGGAGTATATTGTAGTGTCATCTGCGTAGATGCCTACTTGGGACTTGATCTCGTCTGGGAGGTCGTTGATGAAAATAAGGAAGAGCGTTGGGCCCAGGATAGAGCCTTGTGGGACACCAGCATTCGTGCTGTAGGATGAAGAGGCACGCCCATTCAGAACGACCTTCATTTTGCGGTTATTTAAGAAAGATTGGATTAGGTCAAGCAGGCGACCGGTAATACCATAACCGCGTAGTTTGCATAGGAGGCCAGGGTGCCAAACCCTGTCGAAAGCCTTGGAGATATCCAGAGCAACCGCGCGAGCCTCGTCAGACTCATCAAGGGCCTGTAGCATGTACTCCGTTACAGTTGTTAGCAGGTCGGCTGTGGACCTGTCAAATCGGAATCCATATTGCCTGTCGGAGAACAGTTTGTGGGCGGTGAGATGATGAACTATTTCAGAATGCTAAAATATTTGAGACACTGAAATAGTGTCTATACATTTTGATGGCTTTTAACACGATTTAATGCTATTTAATGTGTGAACGTTAAAAGTGTGATAGAAAAAATCATTTTGTCATGATATAGAATTTCTCCTGAATGGAATATATGGTTTGTTTTTAAGTAAGTCATTTATTAAAATCTTGGGCAGGTCAAGTCTATTAACATTCAAAATGCTTACCACGTCCAAATTATACTCGTGGCAAAACATTGATTTGCAGCATATTTGCATTTCATGCGAAAAACGTTTTGCCAGAATGTCTGTTCTCCAGCAGCTTCTAGATTTCTTTGTTTGCATATTTGACATTCGGCCAAGCGAACAGTAAGTGCACAAAGCTTGGAATTCGCTGCGTTTTGTTGGAAATATTCTGGTTCCAGTCTAAGCCATGTCTGCCATATTCCGCCTTAAGTTTTTTTTTATTTTATATAGATACGCACATCTTCTACATTGGTAAATATTTATATAGATATCAATAAATATACATATATACGCATGTACACGCACATATATAATTATTTTCTGTTGTTAATAAAATAGTCTCAATGTATTATAACTGATATATTAAGTATACATTAATAAATATACATATCATCCTACGTCTATAGCACGACTCGGACTTTCATGCACTACACAATCATCTCTAAGTATTTCTTTAAATTAAAACACATGTTTAAGTTTCAGTTTATATTAAATTAAATTATATCATAAAAAACAAACAAATAGCATTCCATTATTATCATATGTAACGTCCATGGACAACGCGATAACTAAACATTCATCTGATAATTGCATAACGCATGAAACACCTTGGATTATATATATATATATATATATATATATATATATATATATATATATACATATATATATATATATACAGAGAGAGAGGTGGGGAGAAAGAGAGAGAGAGAGAGAGTGAGAGAGAGAAAGACTACTAAAGAATAGTTAAAAAATGTCCATACATAAAGTAAAAATACCCAGAAATTAAGTTTTATCGTTGAAATTGTTTTGCTATTATTAAGATTAAAATCAGAGGGTTTTCTGTTAATAAAAATTATTATTCATTCCCTCAAAATTTTGGTTAAAATATTTTTCTGGCATCAACTTGGGACCATAAATTTGTATTATGAATTTTAGCGTTTTTTGTTTTTTGTTTTTTCAGAAATCCAAATTAACAAGCATATCTTCATTCAAGCATATCTTATTGAATAATATAGACATATGACGACTAATTATTATTATAATAATGCTTTCTAGTTTTTTTAATTAGCTTCTTAATTTGAACATGAAATTCATTAATGAAGGAATCGTAGTTTTTCCTTATGCAAATACTTTTGATCTCCTCTAAGGTTATCATTGGGTGTGAATGTCGAAGACAAACTTTAGGTAACGTAGGGGATAAATGACTAGGAAACACATTTGTATACTTTAAAGACACAACATAAGGAATTCATTTACACGTTAGAAGTTCTCAGTAGGTTGTTTCGGACAAGTAATCAAACATTAAATGTTCGTAGATTCGATGAATACGCAAGAGGAGAAAATGTTCATATTAAATCATATGACAAGAAGTAAATTTCCAAAATGCTTAAAACAAATTGCGAGAGTTCGTTTTTCGCATAAAAGTTATACTGTCGTATTCAACGTAAATGTAAAATGTATATGTTTAGCTTACTTCGCTTATCAGTTGTATAGAATTATTTAAAATTTCCTAGTTGTCAATAGAGGCTGGTAGTGTATCAGCGTGTGATTTGACACCGGCGTTATTCAGACGCGTAGGTCTTTGCTTCTCTCTCTCTCTCTCTCTCTCTCTCTCTCTCTCTCACAATTCTGTCATTTCTCTTTTTCCTTTTATATGGCTTCATTCGACTATTTTTTGCCTATATATATATATATATATATATCAGAAAACGATTTAACATGAGCTCACTACTTTTTCTCAGTTCATAAGCCGCTCCCTTTTTCTAGTAGGCAAATAAATTTTTCCATTGACTCGAGAAACTTTGCCTTATTTTTTCAGTTTGGAGGAATACATCTTTTCTATTGGCCAAAATTTAGATTGAACACTGGCTCACAAATTTGAAAACAGTAAAGAAAAGAGAGTCCTTTTTATTCTGTATTCACTGCATCACTTCCCTTCCCATTTAGCGGAGCCTGATTTAGTACATGAATAATATTGGTATATATTGTGACATAACCAAGTAACCGACCATATTGACTTAGTTTATGTATTGCTTTGCTGTTTTGTCTCTATAGTCTTATCGATCTCTAGTGAAGTGTCTATTTGTACTGGTATTGATTTATCAATCTCTGACATTTTAGCTGTTTCTCAGACAACCACTGGTTTTAAACTGTCTTTAGAAACATTGCTATTGACAGCTTCTGCGGTTGTAATAGTGAAGTATTAAAGTATTACAGCTAATTAGAAATGTAGTGATTCAATGCAAAACCTATCCAAGTGCCGACTGTAGAAGCGACCACCTTCCAGTTATCTACAAACTAAGGGTAAAACTTTGGAGACTAAAGAAGCCTAGGGCAGCACGCAGACTGCAATACAACACGCTCCTGAATGATCTCAACCTGCATGGCTAACGACGCATTCCAGAAGCTGAGCAGAGTATTAAGAGGCAGGAATACTTCGCTAGAAACAAAGAGAGTACTGGATTGCTATGTGATGTCTCTTCTTCAGTATGAGAATGAATGCTGGAAATATAATCGAAGATGAAGAAAGAACTTGAAGTAGCTGATATATTGTTATACAGAAGGATGCTGCGATCATGGATCAAGCATCTGAGCCATAATGAGGTTTTAGAAAGAACGAAAACGAAAAAAATAGTGAGCATCAAGAAGTTGAAGTACTTGGGACATGTAATGAGAAAGGTTTGGAAAATCTGATACACACAGGACAGATAGCGGGAAAATGATACAGGGGAAAGCAGCAAATAACATTTTGAAGGGCCTGAGCATGTGGATGGAAGTGCGGGTTTTAGTGGAATAACAGGAGAATGTGTGCTAAGAGTCACCAGGGATAGCGAGACGTGGAAAGCTATGATCGCTTACATCCTGAAGGGACATGGCACATAGAAAAAGACTTTATATATACCTGTGTAAGGCGCTTCCAAATATTTCGGAACCCTGTTAGTACCAAGCCATACAAATTTACAATCGTTTGGATACTTTGGTATATATGTTTTCTTGTTATTGTTCGGAAGAATGATTCACCATGTCAAACTTTGCTCGGTGTGATTGCTCATCGTTATCCTTGTTACATGGGCCAATCAACTTGGAACTCGCGCATGAAACCCCGTTGCTGCTGTTTATGGCGAGTAAGTTGATTCATTGGGCGTGATTCTGATATCCTAAAAGTACAATAGATAAGTCGGATAGCCATGAAACTTTCCTTGCAATAATTGCTGTCTTTAACGTCCTGTGTGCATGTTCAATTAATCCGTTCGTCCAAGGATTGTACGAAGTTGTTCCCAGTCTGTAAACGTCTATGATAATTATGAGCTCTGAAAACAATTCTAACTCAAACTGGCTACTTCTATCAGTGATGATATATAACAGTACTTCGAATCAAGCTACCCATGAAAGTAGTAGCGACATTTTGTGAAGTTATTTCTGTTAAAAGAACCACCTCCACCCATTTAGTAATTTTATTAATCATCGTTAATAGATAACGATATGGCTAAAAATAGGGGTCTCTTTGGTTTCTAACTAGTGACAATAGACCAACTATGTGTATATGAACTTTTTGAAATGGCCCAGAAGGTAGCTTGAATGGTTGTACTTTACTCTTCGTATATTTAATAACTTTAAATAGTCATATCTCAAAAGTGGTTTCGCAGTGTTATCTACAATAAATGTCCACGTGAAATTCTTCCTAAAGATTTAATTGTCACGTTTTGTACAGTATGTCCATAGCACTCTATTTCTAGGATATAGATCTGTGTTTGTCAGGTATTTCATTGGAAATTCGGCCAAATACATCATGGTTTGCACGGTGTCCATAGTAGATGTGCGACCAGCATATTTTTGGCTTCTGGTCGAGATGATACTTGTTTAAAGTAGATCTGAATTTGTAATTCTGAATACGGCAGTCTTTCTCTTCCTTTACTTGAACCTGCTGAACAGGGTCGGGGTTTTGCTGATTAAAATACTGCATTACTTCGTCGTCCATTTTCCCAAGTCTTTCTGTTTGTAAATCCTATTCTGCTACAAGGACTGGTCTTAAGTTAATCGGTGTTTGGATTAATTTGTGTTGTATGATGTCGCTGCTCACTCCATTTTCTTTTTAGCTAACACCATCAGTTCGTTTAATAAACAAATAGTCTGTCTGTGAAGATGCAAGAAGACATCAATTTATATAGCAACTGTGGCTTTGATTTTTCATGCAGAGCTATGACTTAGCTTAAGGTTTCCATCGTCTTCTGACTGTATTAACGGTGGGTAGTAGTTTGCATGCTGTCTTTGGTGGTAATGCAGCCAACACATCATAAAATTGCTGAACAGTAGTGTTTATCTTCATGATATTGAAGTGGTTTCTCTCTCTCTCTTCTGTTTTTGTCTTTTCCCGTTTTTCTGGCTTCATTCAACACTCTATGCTTATATATATATATATCAGCATGCAGTTTGGGTATACCAGAATCCAAAGGAATATCCTTTACATACAGTGGTAGAATAACTCTCTAAGAGAGCTCTAAACGTATATGCATATAAATACATATAGAGAAAATATAAGAAAAATTAAGACATACACGTTATTTCATGGTGAATCGGAAGAGTAGGCCTTTTTCAGGCGGACCATCGTCAGCTTCCGTCTTTATTTAACAAAGGATTTATATATATATATATATATATATATATATATATATATCAGAAAGCAATTTATATATATATATATATATATCAGAAAGCAATTTAGCATCAGCTCGTTACTTTTTCTCAGTTCATAAGCCGCTCTCTTGTTCTATTAGTTAAATAAATTTTCACGTAGTCTTTGCCTTGTTTTTGTTTTCTTTGCCTTGTTTTTTTTGTATTCAGTTTAGAGACAATGACTTATTTTATTTATTGTTCAAACTTTTACACTAGCTCATCAATTTAAAAGCAGTGAAGAAAAGAATTTTTTTCTGTATTCACCAAAATCTTTAATTGTGATTAACTTTAATGGTGTTGTATTTTTGTTTTCCTTTGCATGCGTCTTAAGACAAAGGATCTAACCAGAGACAGTAAAGTGGCATTAAATGTTGGTCAATGCGTTTTTAATATATATTTTTTTAATATATATATATATATATATATTGTAATGGTTGTTACAATGCTTTTATAAATTCATAGTATCACGACACAAAGATTTTCATGTTTCGAAGCCACCCCATTATGTTGTTGACTTCATCCTCAGGTGATTCTTTTAGAAATGAGAATTATCTAGTTGAAAAGCCAGTTTATTTGTGTTGGGTTTGGTTTTTGTTTTTTTGTTTTTTGGGGTGTTAGAGGGGTTGGTCTGTATTTTCAGTTCTGTTGACCTTTTTAAGGTCTTAGGGTTAAGTGTTTGTTTGTGGCTGAGTTCAGGATAGGTTAATCTATTAATCTTGTGAGGGCTGAGGCTGCTGGCGCCTTGCGTGTTGTTATTTGGTTTAGGGGTTGGTAGGTGTTGTTTTGTTTTGGGGCTGGTTTCTTCTTAATTTAATTTATGTTATTTTGTATTAGGGTATGTGCTTTTTTTGTTTATTTATTTTTTTATGAAATATATTATTTATAAAACATAATATTTAAACTATTTTATAATATTATACAATTTTATAATATTATAAAATAGTATAAATATTATAGAATATTATAAAATATTTTTTATGAAAGATATATTTTATAAAAAATATATATGAAGCCAACAACAGAATGGGCTGGCTTTGAAACATGAACATTTTTGTGTAGTGATACTATGAATTTATAAAAGCATTGTAACAACCATTACCGTATAACGCTCTACATTTGTATCGAGCACTCTTTATAAAAGTAAATGGTTAATAAACCTACGAGTTCAACAACTTAGTTACTGTATATATATATATATATATATATATATATATATATATATATATATATACAAATTAAATTAGATTATCTCGAAGATGTTGAATGCACATTTCGACATGGAATCCCCGAAGGGGATAACACATCACCTCAGCAACAAATGCTATCCCGAAACTGGAGATAATTTGAAGTAAATTATGTCTATTTTCTCTTTTCAACTCATAGATAGAACTGTAAAAAATAAAAATAAAAAAAGGGGAAAAATTGGTATCGTCTGGGTTCGCAAAAAGGAGAAGAGGACAGTAAAGTAAACTGAACAGACGGCGTGTTGAATTGATATTAGGTTAAACAAAACGGAAAGGAGGTGGGAGGTAAAAGAGATAAAGGAAGGGTGAGGAAAAAAGAGCAAGAAAGAAAAAATTCATATTACAGACGCTCGATACATTCAAATAAACCTACTTACTAAAAACATTGAAGTATTAGAAAAAAGACCTTTTATTTAAAAAGGTATATTTAGGGGAAAAATTTATATTATTTTTCAAGGGAATAAAAAGATATAAGATTTAAAATTTTAATTTTAAAATAGGTCATATAATTTAATCTAATTAAAGATACCGCTAGGTATAGATGAGCTAAAAAGATTTCAATATACAAATTACACACACACACACACACACACACACACACACACACACACACACACACACACATATATATATATATATATATATATATACATATACACATGTATACATATACACACACACATATATATATATACATATATACATACACACATATACATATAAAAAAATCTACATTTATATGCATATATGTGTACATGTATACATATCCACACCCCCCCCCACACGCACACACACATATACACACACATATATATGTATACATACACACACACACACACACACATATATATACATACATATACACATACACACATACATACATACACATACACCTATATATACTTATGTACACATATACACATATACACACATACACATACATACCCATACATTTATGCAAACACACACATATATATATGCACACACACACACACACGCACACATACACATACATACATACATACATATACCTACATACATATAGAGTGAGTAATAAATTTCTAAATATTATGAAGGGAAAGGGAAATATAGGTAGAGCGGTTAAATTGCCAATATATATATATATATATATATATACATATAAAAAACTGAAAATTAGAATTTACAACTTAAAATCTAAAATCCGCCCTATGACGGCACTTACTGAAGAATTCTTTTCTAAAATTCAGGTGTAAGTCCTGGTAAGGGTACTTTAAAATCAGATTCTTCTCCAATAGACATAGACGGAACCTATCACGAAATTTTTGGGGAATACAGGCTGAGCTTATTAGTTTCCAGCTAATTACAGGGTCCAGCCCTTCCTCCTTCATTTTCCAGAATCTCCGTGATAGTGCCGTCTGGAATCTTTGGTTTGGGTTCGAAAACGAGTACCTGTGGTTGCAAAGTCTCTGTTTGAAAGGGCCCGCGGACATACCAATATAAGTCCGGTAATTGTCTTTGTTGTTAGATGGAGAAATACGGGCTTCATAAATTACTTGGGTAGATTTACATTTACCCTCCACCGGGCAGGTATCCACAGAGTTACAATTGCATTTATCTACAATTCCGGATTTGGAGTCGGTATTATTTACGTTCATTAAAATATGCTTATTTTGGCAATTAATAATATCGTCTATATTTGAAGTACAAGAGTAACTAATTTTTAGAGTGTATTTATTAAAAATTTTATTAAGGGATTATTATTATTAAAATGTTTATCGACTAATTTGAGAAAATACTTACCAATATTGATATTAGTTAGTTTACAATAAGGAGGGTTAAACCAAATTATCTTCCTTTCTCTACATTTTCTTGTGTTTTTAGTTTTAGATGATTCTGGGTCTATAGCAGGCTTAATATATGTTAAGTTGTTAATGAAACCGCTTTTCTGAAGGGCCTTATCGTAAATTTCTTTACTTGCGTTGAAAGTTTTTATATTAGATGATAATTGTTAACTCTATTGTTTACTATATTGGGCATTTGTCTTATAATATTTTGGGGGTGGTTGGATAAAATATTAATATAGGTGGAGAACTATTTTCTTTGAGAAAGGGTTGGTAGGATCCACCATTTAAGTTAAGGGTGATATCTAGATAGTTTACAATTTTGAGATTAGAAGTAACCTCAACCTTAAAACCTAGAAAACCTAGGGCTCTGATAATTTTCTTATGTATTCTATTTGTATAAGGCCCATTGCAATTGGGGATACATATCAGTCCATCATCCCGATATAGGACTATCAGTTTAGGGTCTAAAAATCTACTTATAATATCTAAAATATATATACCTATTAGATCTGCTACCTGGGCTGAATCATACGCTCCCATAGGGGCATCAAAACTACCTTTAGTCCCTTTCGTCCAAGTGGAATTATCAAAGGTGAGAATGGATTTTCTAGACCCTAGTATAACCTTATAGTTCCTATCCGAAACATTAACGTAATTTCTAGCAAAGTTTAAGCAATCTACAAGAAGTTCTTTAGATATAGAGGAATAGAAGTCCACAATATCAAATTTAAGGAAAGTGGATTTAGATTTGTTATTGATATTATCAAACCATTTTATGGTATCCAAAGAACTTTTCCAAAGATTCGGTTGTAAATTTAATTGTAACTTCTCTATCAGGTTTTTCAGAATTTCCCTAGAAATTATGCCTAATTCACTTTTAGTAGGATTAATCAGTCTAGTTTGTAATTTATTTTGGAAGTTTGGTTTGTGGTCCTTAAATAAAACGTAAGCTTCTTTGGTAGAAACTTTACCAATTCTATCACTAATATTTAATTCGTTAGCAAATTTAACCGTATCTGAGTTAATTTCCGATAAAATTTGGTTTCTTCTGTCTACTTTGTAATGACTAGTTATATTATTTTTAAGGATATTTAGGTCATTGGAAGTATCACATTTATAAATGTTATTGGATTTGTCAGATTTTATCCACAGGTCCTTAGAGTTTTTTAAGGTACTAATGTCCGACTTTAATAAATCCTGGAATTCATTTGAAGCCCCCCGATATATTATATTATATTTATATTTGCTCTCTAATTTGTATTACATGGAGCTCTCTTTCTGTATCATTTCTTAATATTAAAATTTAATATTTAATATTAATTGGGATCGTGTTTTGGAATTTACCTTCCTGCTTTTTCCGCTTGGATTAAAGTATTTAAATAAATAAATAATTATATATATATATATATATATATATATATATATATATATATATATACAGAGAGATAGAGAGAGATAGTGTATCGAGGCATCAGATAATTTTATAAACATATACTGTTAAACATCAGAGACAATGCAGGTCTATTAGGTTTAATCACGAGCCGTTCTAAACATTGTATTTTGGCTTTAATTTCAAGTGAAAAGGAAGACAAAAATTATCTGATATTTGGATATTTTTTTATTAAGTTGGTTCAAAACTTTCGGCTCACATGAGCTATCTTCAGAGAGGCTACAGGGACGTTAACATAAAAACATCCACCATCAGAGATGATTTTATCTTGTGTTGACATAAAATTTTGTTAAGCAACGATAACAGTTACCAAATAGCAAACGCAGTTCGTAAATGTGTAATGCGGTTTTATGACCTCAAACCTAGTGAGAGCTCGAAATGTTAACAGAACCATATATTTAAGTGCAATGTAATGTGCTATGACCAGATTTAAACGTGATTTTATTAAGTGTTGGTTAAGTTGATTAAAGTAAATGGCCTCCAATATCTGAAGGTTCTTTTTACTGTGTGTTTGAGTTAGTATTATTGTATTGTTGAGTAAAATCTGTCTGATATTACCTCCATGGCGATGTTTTTCTAAGAAATGTTGTTTAATTTAACTATGATCAGAAAGATGACAGGTAAATTTACGGGTGAGCGTGGTTGTAGAAAAATCAATATATGTAGTGGGTTTATTATTAGTACCAGAGATGCAATCATTAAACGGGCATGTAAATTGATATACTGCATTGGTTTTCACTAGAAGATTTAGTTGTGTGGTTGTAGGGTTATTAGAGACCATGAGGTCAATTGTTTTAAATTTTTTATAATACATGATGAGATTAATTTGATTATTATTACTTATTGGTTTAACAGTTTTACGTATTATGTTTTGGACAATTTTTACCTCTTGTTTGTAATTATTATGTATTTGGTTGCAATATTATAATTGAATAGTTTTATGTTTATTTTGACGTACACTCTTATTATTAATATTATCCATATTGTTAGAGCTATTTTTAAGTTTGTTGAGCTACATTTTAATTTGTCGATCAATGACGTAGTTAGAAAATCAATTGTTAAAAAGTGTTTGATTCATGTAGTGTAAATCTTTATGGAATATGGCTTTCGAAGAACATATCATTTGTGTGCGTTGAATTAAGGTTTTTTATAACAGCTAAATTTTATCGCTGGGTATATTCAGAATTATAATTAAGAAGACACAAGTTTATGCTAGTTAGTTTCCTATATAAAGAAGTAGTAAATCTATGTGAGCTAGAATCAATGAATACATCAACGAATGGAATTTTGTTAATAATATTAAGTTCTAATGTAAATTTGAGGACGGTATGACTTTCAAATTTTTTAAAGTTGTGTTATTTGAACAATATTCTTAGCTAAAATGAAAATGTCATCTATGTATCTTACATATATAGAGGGTTTATTGTTGTCATTAATTATTTTATTTTCTAAATGTGCCATATAATAATTAGAAAAGAGGGGACCTAAAGGAGATCCCATCGCAATACCATCTATTTGAGAATAGATTACCTAAGGGGTCATGAAAGGGTATTTGTGCGGTGCATGCTAACAATAGTTTTTTTTCTTAAATATAGTGGGCTTTATAATGATTGGTAGCAGAATAGCGTGATTGTATACATCACGGATAATGATGTCAATCGTTTCATGGACGGGATCATTAGTAAATAAATTTTAGACATCCAAAAATGCAATTATTTGATTGTTAGGTTTTACGGAATGGAGAATCTGTATAAATTCAATCGTAGAGTTAATACTATACTTACTAGGAAGGTAGGGAGTAATTAGTTTTTTAAGTGTTTTGGAAAGGTTGTATATTGGTGTGGGTATTTGTGAAATGATAGGTCGGAGGGGGTGATCTTTTATGGATTTTTACATTTCCATGAATGTAGCCGGGCTGATAGTCACCTATAATCTTTTGAAGTTTATAGGATCCTATTTCAGCATTGTTTGCGGTAATAAGTTTATTAATATGTTTCTTTTTTTAATTGGGAGATTGGTATTACCAGTTAGTTTTTTAAATGTATTGCAATCGTCCAGAATGGCCGGTAATTTGGAGGGATATTCATGTTTGTCTGAAATAACAAATGTACTGGTTTTATTGGCACAGCGGATAATAATATTTTGGTTATTTTTTGGATGTGTGGCTGCTTTCTATGATGCGTATTGATAATATCATTAGGATTTTTATAGTAACGGTGTTTGATTGATTCAGCTTTGAGTAATTATTTTAAGTTTACCTGTGTAGTAATATGGTCTTGTTCGAGTTGACGTATTTGCCGATATAAAGCTTCAATTTCCATTTGTTTAAACATGAGCCGTTCTAAATATCGTATTTTGGCCTTAATCTCAGGTGAAAATAAACACAAAAATGCACAAACATTGGATATTTTTTATTAAGTTGATTCTAAGCTTTTGACTCACATGAGCCATCTTCAGAGAGGTTACAAGGACGTTAACATAAAAACATCACCTATCAAAGATGATTTAACTTGTGTTGACATAAAACTTTGCTAAGCAACGATAACAGTTACCAAATAGCAAACGCAGTTCGTAAATCTATAATGCGGTTCTATGAATTTGTAATGCTATATATATATATATATATATATATATATATATAGCGAGAGAGAGAGAGAGAGAGAAAGATAGATAGATAGTTTTACTACTTCAAATTTTATTTTTAGTGGATACCCCCATTTGAAATTTTTATCTTTAGACAGCGTATATTACATCTCTCAGTCTGCACTATTAATAAAAAGATGTACTCGCAGGATGTTATCAAAACATACAACTCCCTTTGTAGAAAAAAACAGCTATTTGATCCATTGTTTCTTAGACCACTGGGCCACAAAGAGCGAACAGCTCACCAAAGATATATTTTTCGTTTTGAGTGAGGTATCTTTCTTCATTCAGAATCTTTTTCTTGAAAACCCATATCAAAACTACTGGTAGCGTAAATTTAACTGCAGGTTTGAAATATACTTAATCATAGTTCCATCAATAGTTTTGTCATACGTAATTGATAACACGAGCTCTAAAAGAAGTTTTGAAATGTGTCTTACAGCTGAACCTATAGCTATCACTATTTTTTAACGATACCTAATAGCGAACTCTTATTTTAACGTTATTTTTTTAAAAATATGTATGCTAACCCATGCTTTCAACCTACAGTTGAATTATGCCTATGTAACCTTATCTCTAATCCTATGTATCTTCTCTATTATATATATATATATATATATATATATATATATATATATATGTTTCCTTTTGCCACGGAGAGAGAGAGAGAGAGAGAGAGAGAGAGAGAGATTAGCAAAGCAGCTACAGCTCAGTTTATTAAAGAGACAATAGTGAAGCAGCGTCGGTTCAGTTTATTAAAGAGGCAATAGTGAAGCAGCGTCGGCTCAGTTTATTAAAGAGACAATAGTGAAGCAGCGTCGGCTCAGTTTATTAAAGAGACAATAGTGAAGTAGCGTCGGCTCAGTTTATTAAAGAGACAATAGTGAAGCAGCGTCGGCTCAGTTCATTCTATTTCCTACCAGGTATTAAACTTTACTACCATTTATAAAAGTTCTTGCTTTTTAACAGTGCCTTATTTTATTTCTGCCATAATTATATCGTCGAGTAGTGATATATATATATATATATATATATATATATATATATATATACATATGAGGCGGCAACATAACACATGACATTAATACATATAATATCCTACAGTTTCTTTTAGAAATCGAACAGTATTCCAAATATAAATTAAACAAAACTGAATCATAAAACGCACATATCACCACATCTAGTAATTATACCCGCAGAAACAAGTATATACACAACTGTTGAGTATTATCTACGATGTAAAAGTAGAACAACAAATAATATATTTTAACTACTTCAAACCTCAGAAGAAAATTAAATTTTGCCATTAAATGTCCCCTTAAGCATTTGATATCCCATTAAACAAACAAATCAAATGAAACCGTTAACCTCAGTTTTGGAATATACTGAGTGAGATGGATAAATTATCGTCTAAATTACGCAAAAATAGAAATAGCAGTTACATCTCATTTTACAAATATGTTTTCCAAAATTACACAAAATCACTAAATACTAAAGTGTAAATTTGTTCAATAAAATCAACATTGGCTCCAATTACTGTCTCCAGACGACTTCAGGTTCTCCTGCAAATTTTCTAGACAGTCTTTTTGTTTAAGTTGGCAAATACTGCCATAATCCATGCTTTCGATTCATTTTCCTTTAACTGCGCCTCACACATAATAAACAAGAGGTTGCAGTCTGGAGAGTTAGGTGACCACATGTAAGGTGGGATGTGATCACCGAAATTATCTAACAACCATGAATGGGTTCTCCTGTTTGTGTGACATGCCTTCTTGCTAGATATAGGGTCTTCCAGCGACCGTCCGTTTGACCCAGAAAAGAACTCCTCCGTCTTGAGTCTGAGGCTCTCACTAACAAATTTGCTGGTTCTTTTCTCATCAAAACGATCAGAGTATTCCAAGTACCTTTGCAATAACCATTAAACTTATCTAACTCATTCCGAATACAACGAATTCACCTGGAATTTAAACTCGGCTCTCGGATTTCTCGTTCCATTGCACCATTGCACCACAACGCACATCCAAATATATCAAATAGACGAAATCCCACACAGCTGAACCAAATATTATGGAACAGGAACAAGTTATTAGAAGCGAAGTGCTGAACTGCCAAGTAATATCAGTCTATATCAATGACTGTTGACCGATCACCTCGTAGCGGAAGAGTTTTGTCACAGTAGGAAATCTTTCTACAGATATTTGCAAAATGCTATAGACTGAACACTTAAGTCACAAATTTTACTGTAAATGAAAAAGACGTTTTAATTAGAAAGTGGAAATATCTATTTCCGAAAAAGATCTCACTAGTACTTGATACTCGCAGAACCTGTTGAAATTAAGAAGAGTATAAGGGTAGTAACCTTTAAATGAATAATAGTACAGGGATTGTGAAGACTAACCAAATGGCAAAATATACTAAAAGCAACAAAGAATCGATGGCATGATCGCTCACAACCTGCCTGGAGATGATGCAGCACATGGAATAATTATCCAAACTCTAATTACATGCAAAATTGACTTTGACTAAATCTGAATCCGCAGGAGTAGTGTTAAAAGATTTTTTTAATATTCTTACGTATAACTTTGGAGGAGAAAACGTATCTTTTCTAACTTCATATTCGAGAAAATAGAAATATAATTACGTAGCAAGGAATAATCTTCATAACCTTTTCTTGAAAAACTGGAATATCCTCACCGCATAATATATTATCTCGAATTCAGATTAGAACTTAGTCTAGACTACCTCAAGTTAAAAAAAAGCCCGATTCACTTGATATACACATATCTGGTGTATATGTGTGTAGAGAAGAAGGAGATATTAACTTATATTTCAAGACTATTACTCCTTACTATTAACATCCGTGTATGCACATTGTAGTGTAATAGATATCTGCTCGGAGAACCGAGTTCGAATTCTAGTCAGATTCGTTTCATTCTCTTACGCACAAATACCCTTGGGAAAGGTATTAATTCATCTCTTCTCTCTCAAGCTTCTATAACCTTGGTTGTCAACTGCAGAAATTCATAGCAACCTACTGCAGGAAAATCTTCCTAGTCAAAGAGACCCGATCGCCCAAGCGTGTTCAACAATTGACTAACACCTAGTTGAAAGGGAAAAATAGCTTTCGATTGACAAGCAGTCAAAGCAAGAAACAAATGGGAATACAAAACACTGTCCAGGTCGTGAAGCAAAACAAGCAAAAAATATAATTTGTAAGCTATCGGTCCAGCATGTTTACCGCAATGAAGATGTTTCTTTTGACGAAAGAGAATAAGTTCGTAAACGTTTCGTTATTCTCTGTATGCGTTAGCACGATATTTCTTGTCAATAGTAAGAATATTAGCTTTGAAAGTGAAATTATATTTTTAATTTGTATGAAGGATTCGAAGTTTTATTTTCTTTGCCCGTAAATAGTTACTTTAAACGTTTCTGAAGTAAACCTCATGAACCTAACACAAATTATTGTCAATCTTTCCATTAAATGAAGAGATCAAAAAATGCTTTGAGATAAAATGTTCATCCTTTTAAGAAAATGGAAATACTGGCTATTTTGAAATTTTTTATTAGCAAATATATTGATGTGAAGATTTATGCGAAAATCAGATAATTGTCGCATTTCAATGAAACGCTATGTAGTTTTCAGAATTTTTTTAAAAAACCTTTAGAAAGTTTTCTAGAAAATAGTCTTGATCTGCCACCACACCTCACTATGATTAAATTTGGAGATTCGTTTTTGTATCACTTAATACTGTGTACTGCCTTAGAATTCGTAAGATATACAGAAAACACATCTTAAGTAAGTGAAATGGCTTCTCTGAACTTACGCTTGTGATTAATTGAAAGATAATAGCCTAAATCTAGTCCGCATAAAAAGGCACAAATAAATAGAAGGAAACTTAATCTAATAATTGCCATAAAAATGTTTCAGCTAATCGTCTTTGTGGATTAACTATGTTTGATAAAAGTAGTGTCTTATTTTTTTGCTTAATACAATGGAAAAAAAAAGTTTAGTTACGACGTTAGCCCGTCATGTCATTGGTCAATAGAAACAGTTTAAAACCTCGAAAAAAATATTCTGCTTTCATTTCAGAAAAAAAAAGCAGTCATTTTACTGATACTGATACTGATGTTTGTGTTTGTTATAAAGCAATCATTAGAGAATTTTAAGTCTTCTGGTCAAACAGACCCTCTCTTGATGTGAACGAAATCTTTGGTCAAACATACACTGCAATTGAAGAAAATCTGCCGGAATTATAAAAAGCAGTTTGTTTAATTAGGAATAATTTTAATTGCTTCTGCTAAATTTATTGACACTATTCTCGTAAATATTTTCTAACTTTTGATTTTAAAATTCTGCATTAAGATTTATGTTCAAGTATTACTCTTTTCGAAATAATCGTATTTACTAATCATGAATGGAATAGCACTACAATAGAACAACCCCTTTGAACACCTCGACTTGGTGTAATGGTTAGCAAGCTTGATTTGCAAGTGGGTTCGATTCTCACTAAATACCTATATTTTCGGCCTCGTGCCACATTTAAGCAGTAAAAAAAAGCAGTACAATTTCACGACCACAAAATTTTTAAGAATAGATCTTTGTGTCTATAAAAGTGTCTATTCTTATGAATACAGACGTTTATACACATTTATCCGACAACGAGGTAGCTCAAACATTTTTTTAAAATTACTGATGCTTTTAGAGTAGCATTTAAACTTTAAAAATTATATGAATAGCCAAGTGGTTAGAAAGTTCGCTTTGCCAGGATGGTAATTTCTTAATGTTATCGGTCTGGGAGAGACAGACCTAGAGTACGGCGACATTTGACAGTGCCGGAAAACCATACTATGGGTTGATTAAAGGCTTATAAGTGAACTTGAGTAAGCGGGACCCATTAGGGGCTGTCGATGGTTGTGCTAGCAAGTCATAAGTCAGCGTGCACCTTGGCCTTGTTCACGCCAGATAACGCGCTTTCTCCCAGAAATTTCACCTAACGTATTCCGTCGGCGCCTAACGTATACTGTTGTGTCACCTAGGATAATATATGTAGACAGGGAAAATTAAAGGAGCTGAATTAATATTAGATAATAAAATGTTTTATTGTCAATTGTTTGACAATTATTTAAGTTAAACTGAAAATGAAGCCCTGTAAAATCGCAATTATTGTTGTGCACGCAACTCTTTCAGAAAGTTTGCGTGCCTATGTCTGTCAGATAATAATATATGATTTACAAATCGGTTTGTGTGGGGGAATTAAATGAGCTTCACATTTTATTCTAACTCAAGAAAAATAATTCATCTCATGTTAAAATAATTTGAATTGATGGGAAGGAAACTAGTATTTGAAAAAAGCAGTGAGGGATTGTTCATGTTCGGCCATTATTTCACTGTCGGGTTTTGACAGGCATTTCAAAAATGGAAATTTTCTTAAATATTCACAGCTTCATCCATTGAGACTTTTCAGCTTCAGAAGATGTACTTTCAGAAAAGAAATATTTAAAAAAAAACTTTTGTTAAAGCTGAACTCATATTTAGTAAAACTAAACAATATTTTATTCGATTCTTCGTATGGTAGCTGCTTTTTTTAAAATATATTCTCTGCCACTGTCTCCTTAATTTATTAAGGAGATATAGTAGCGATTTTTGTTTTGTAAAGGACCCATTCACTTAAATAAAAACTCAAAAACCGTCAAACCGTATTTTAAAACTGTAATGTTTTATTTTTCTCAATTTTGAATTGGACTTCAAAAAGTGAAATACTAAATTTTTAAAAATAAAGTTCAACTGCGGTATTTATTATGCGTTAACTGAACTAGAAATCTCACAATTGACATAAAATTATTAACCCATTAGGTTTATATGAGGATAGAAGAATTAGGAAACAACTTTACTCTAACAATCATCAAGGATGCTATCGCATCCCACATAAATGATTCATTTACAAAAGGAATATTGTACGTACATATCATAACTTGCAACAGTTAAAAATTGGTTAAAAACTGTACACGCTTAAGAATATTAACCCTTAATTATCCCCGATCTAATCAAAATTATTTAGCCGTTGCTTGAAGGAGAAAGCCTTTCAAAGTGTGGAAGGTGTCTATTGTATTCCATGTTTTTAATGAATGTGGGTAAGCGTACTAGGCAACAAATACATTTCAAGTACAATGACATTAGATATATCACATGTCTTTGCCAAATTGTGACATAGAGCGTCTTCTGCTAACAGGTAAATCCCTGAAGTTAGCTGTTAACGGCCTGTTTCTCAAGGCCCATCTAATAAATTCAGGCGCTCCTTAACGTCTGCTTTACAGTTCATCACTTCTTTCTACTTTACATAAATAATCTGTTAAAGAGATACTCCAATCATTTGTGAATATCTATGTTGATAGTACAACGGGGAATGGACTCACCTCCAAAAGCAGATGACCAGAGCTAGGCAGCTGATTTCTTCACTTAGACCCAGCTCTAACAGCTCTTTATGGAAAAAAATTGACAGGTGATATTCAGTACCTTGAAAACAAAATTGTTCCATCACCGATCGGACCCGGAATTTTCATTTATCGCGATGAAGAGACGCCCTGTACTCTAAGCGCCTACAGGTATTCAACCCATACTCGAATTTGAACTCATACATACGATCCATTGCTAAAGATGCTTAACACATTATCGGATTCCTGTACCTGTCCTCCCCTGTTGAATAACGACATACAGGTATAGCATATCAGGCCAAAAATGGTGTACTGTCTCCATATATTGGCAGGAGTTGCCAATCTTCACTTTCTGGTTCCGATAGTTCAAAAACGTCTCCCCGTTCCTACGGGTGACAAATCATTTTTCATCCAACAACCAGTTCTCACAGATAAAATTTCGCAAACCTTTCATTGCTCAGTCGCTATTTTCATGTTTTTAAATAAAAAAAATAATCTATATTCTAGAAAGCGCGCAGCTAAAATTGAGGGGCAGATTAATTATTTTCGAGTAAGAATAATCAGCTTGGTCTAATTGAAAAAGGTACTCTTAAAGCAAAATTATTGTTCTATAATATAAGTACCTTCTCTC
Organism: Ascarosepion bandense; assembly: GCA_037127315.1. NCBI lineage: Eukaryota > Metazoa > Mollusca > Cephalopoda > Sepiida > Sepiidae > Ascarosepion > Ascarosepion bandense. The sequence continues at coordinate 1,141,623 of JBBBDQ010000222.1, forward strand.
ATTTTCGATATCTAACGTTTAAATTAAATTTTTAAAAATAAAAATGTTTTTCTTGAAGTTTTATTTTAATTTTAATTGAAAGCAAAATTATGACATTTTCCATTTTCTGTAAACAAAATACTCTGATGTAATTCAAGCAGAAATTATATTGATTAGAATCTAAAATTTTAAATGTTTAAAAATTTAAAATTATTTTCGGCCATTTTGGAACGATTAATACATTTGTAGACAAAAGTTAATTTTCGGTTTTAAAAATCTTACAAAAATAAAATATACATCTGTGACACATTATATTTGAAATAAGAGCAAATTCTAAGTGAATTTATTTATAGCATAAAATTTAGACTAAAACTATTTTTAAATACACAGTGTTGATCTTTCTGACATTTCCCGGTATGATTTAACAAGTGATGACAGCTAGAGAGATGTGAGATAAGCTAAGTGTATGGCGACCAGAATTCTTCAAATTTTTTTTCCATCAGGGGAAGAAATCGTGAAACATATGATCTCTTAATATACACATAGAAATTACAATATATAGAAAACCTCAAATACACCAAAAAGTTAAAAATTATTTAAAAATAATAGACTCGACGATTTGTATTCAACTTTTCAATTTTCGATTATTAAATATAGTCCTCACTTAATAATCGAACGCTAAAAAATATTTTAAGTATTGAAAAAATATTTTTGAAAATTTATAAATTATTATAATTTAAAAAAATGAAACCTATTTAAAAAAAAATATTATTTATCGAAAACACATTTCTTTAGATCCTACTGTCCTTAATATATGTTATTTATTAAATCAATTAAAATAACTTATCAAATTAGATAATGTCATATTTTTATTGCATTTTATGTTTTATTACTGGGAGCAAATTTTCGAAAATAAGGGCCAAATGTTTGAAATAAATAGATGTTTTATTCTCAAATTTGTCGTGCTTTTAAATAATAAAACCTATTTTCCAAACAAATGTTTTTCATTATATATAGCGAGTTAAATCTGAAAAATATGTGAAAAAGAGTGATGTATTGAATGTGTTATATGAAATGAACTGTTGGTTGTTTCAAGTCATTGAACAGCATTGTTTAATCATGTGGTGGTAGCAGTAGTATATTAGTAGTAGTATATTAGTACTTACTGTTATTATTACAAATTATTATAACTATTATTACATATTTTATATCATCTACATATTTCGGAGTAGAGTACCACTTCCTTTAAGACAAATAGCAGTCCATAAAATGTATAGGTGTTGTATATCGTTCGTCGTATACAAATGCCAATTATATCACAGTGACGTATGCTGCATAACCTGAAAACTAATATTGATCATCGGCTTGAAATATAACAACGGACAACATGAGTATAAAAATATATTTTCACGTAGTTTATTCTCTGCAAAATGACGGTTGTGCGTAGAGAAGTAGTCAGGAGGACACGGACATACCAGGGAGTGACGGCTAGAGTTGTCTTTCCTTCAGACGTTTTCTCGTCCGGGCTTGTCTGCTCTCTGTCTGTCTCGACCCGAGAAAACACAGTCTTATATATAAGTTCAGTTTTTGTCAAGCTTAATCATCAATTGTTGCCTTTGACCAGTTGCATTTTAACGCAAACAAGTTATTGTTTATTTCATTCTTCAGGTTTTTCCCAATTTTGGCACGCTGACGCAAATGCGTGTTTATCTTATTGTTTCTGACAAGCAAAGCATTTCTCGTCGGCTCTGAAATATAAAATAGTTTAATGAAAATTATGTTTGCGTTTGACCGAATAATTTCTATTTTTATATTTGATGACCTTCAAAATCGGAGTTGTTTTCACAATACAGTGTTTATTTTTGCTTTTGCATTCAAGATTTGACTGAAAACAGCGTGTTCTTTTTCGCCTTCGACAGGAATAAATTCTATGCAAGTTCAAGTATATTCTGTTGGTCTCCAGATTATATAACACAGGGAGAAAGTACTCTATATTTCGCAGAAATATTTACTCTAAAGAATTTTAAAGCAGTATATGACATTACTAATTTTTGTAAGAATTCTTTTAGCTCACTTCAAGATGCAAGTGCACATTCACAATATTGTCTGGAGGGTCTCAAGGCTGCGGAGTAGAAATGCAGTAATATGAAAAATCGAATCGATTTTTTTCTCAAAAGCAATTATTTCGGTCGAGCAGAATAGTATCTGTAATGGCTTGAAGAATGATGTACTTAATATGCAAAGGAAATTGGCTGGTTGTGATCGGACACTTTACCCTCTGGGATTGTTAGAGTTGTAATCATCGAAGTAATATAATTTGCACGTTGCATTGTAACAGTTGAATTATATAGAATATATTTATCGAGATTTATAAAGCAATATTTTGAATGACATCCTGTGAAGTCGATGAAGATGTGTATATTCTCCAAAATGTTAAAGTGGATTTGAAAATGAACCTTTAGACTGCAAGAAAAAATAAATGCTGCATCAGAAAAATTCACGTGCAAAAATGCATGTTTCATTTCAAGAAAGCAGCAGCAGCAGCAGTAAAGAATTTTGGTGAAGCTTATAAATATGCTTTAGATCGAATCATTATGGGGTTGTTATTGTTTGCAATGTTTTATAACTGTGAACCTAAATTTACTAATAACGCAACAACGTATGTCAGGAACTTGAAAGATGAGTGCAAATTTCTTTAAGATATTTAATCCACTTACTCGAAGTTGGAATTGCAGAAAATTTATATTTCGGTCAGTGGGCAGTTGATGTTTGCAAAAGGTGAGGAAGGTATTTACACATGAATTTTCAGGCTGACAATTTAGTATAGGTTTCACAGCTTGCATCTGAAAGATTTGCAGAAGTTTTATTAACACATCACTCAATAAGTCCGGCCTGACTTATAGAGAGCGTCACTAATAAAAAAGCCATATAACTGTTATGAAGTACTAACTTTCAAAAGGCAAGCTACAAAATTTATGCCTAATCGGATTATTACAAATTACAGTTATTTAAATGAAGCTACTGTTGCAAATTTTCAAAACAATAGAAAAAAAATGAATTTCGTGTGTTGATAAAGCATTGCTTTATGATAAAAAAAATACTGTTTAAGCAAAACAATGCCTTGATATGTGTTATTCAAACTTTACACCGTCGAAAAAACGGTTAAGAGGTGGTATGCTGACTTTAAATGTGATCGTACAGACACAGGTCGCCCAAAAGTGGAAGTTGTCCCCGAAAACACCCCAGAAATCCACGAATACTTGGCCGATCGTAAATTAAACTTATATGAGATAGCAGAGGAAATGAGCATATCAGAAGGTAGTGTATTCACAATTTTGCATGAAAATTTGTCAATGAGAAAGCTGTGTTCAAAGAGGGTGCAGCGTTTGCATACAGTCGATCAAAATCAACAACACATCAGCGATTCAGAGAATTGTTTGAAGTTGATTCGACGGAACAAGGAGTTTTTGTGTAAATATATTACAATGGATGAAACATGGATCTACCACTTCACTCCGGAGTCAAATCGGCAGTCAGCTGAGCCGTCCAAAGCGAACAAAGATGTAAACATCAGCAGATAAAATTTTAGCCACCGTATTTTGGGGTGCGCAATTTATTTTGTTCATCGATTACCTTGAGAAAGGAAGAACCATGAATAGACAATACTATATATTTGAAGAAATAAATCGCCAAAAAACGGTCACAAATGAAGAAGAAAAAAGTGATCTTTCACCAAGACATCGCACCGTGTCCCAAGCAACGATGGCAAAACTGCATGAATTTCACTTCGAATTTCTTCCGCATCCACTCTATTCACAAGATCTGGCACCCAGCGACTACTGGCTGTTTACAGATCTCAAAAGAATGCTCTAAGGAAAGAGATCTGGCTCAAATGAAGAAGTGATATTGGAAACTGAGGCATATTTTGAGGCCAAAACAAATCGTTCTACAAAAAAGGCATTGAATTTTTAGAGAAGCGTCGAAATCACTGTGTCACGCTAGAAGGAGACTATCATGATGAATTAGGTTGAGTTTTGCCTAAAAGTTGTTGTTTTATTAGTTAGGCCCGCGATTTTTGGAGTGACGTGTTAATGTTACATTCATCACTTTCAAAGCTCGAGTACTGCAACTGAAAACAAAAAAAGACCTAAAAGTTATAGCGCTCAATGACAAATGTTCTTTTACCCGTTGTTTTGACAACCTACCAAAATTTTGTGGAGAAAGAAATAAATAAATGAGTAAAAGGAAAATATTTAAATGATTCATATTCGTTATTTTTAATTGTAGTTTGTTAGTTTAGTTTTGATTTATTTATTTTTACGGTTTATCAAGCATTTGCAGGTCATTTAAAGCCATACTCATACATACCATTATTTTATATATTCTTCTGTACACACATACAAGTGCACACGTACAAATACTCATAGCACCATATAATATACAAGGTGCGATGAAGAATTTGTCGCTATTTTATATTGATTTTGCGCATTCGTGTTGTTGTTTCATGTTGTCGTCAAGAGTGGAGTAAAATCAGTTGTTTACCCTCTGTGAGAAAAAGAGCGCTATGACGCAATCCACACCGAAATGGGTGTACTAGTACGAAATTATGCCTGAGGCTTTCAGTTTACTGTGCATGTTCAACTAAACGTCACCTAAGATTATACCCTTTTTAGTATTATTATCTGTATAAATACCTTGTTCATAAATAATGATATCAGGAGATCATTGATAATAAGAAACGGTGTAGGACAAAGGATGGGGTCCCGAGGCACCATGAAATATATAAGAAATGATCTGAAACGTGTCTTTTAATACGAACTTCATTACTTAATCCAATAGTTAGGAACAATTAGATTAACACTAATATAAGTACCATGACATCGTAGCCCACATGTTTGCAATGAAGGTCAGGGTACCAAACCCTGTCTAACGCTTTCAATATATCTAGAGCTGCAGCCGAGCTTCGCCATTCTTGTTTAATGCTTGATAGATAACTTCAGCAATGACCGGTAACACCTCCGCAGTATCCCTGGCAAAACGGATATTCTTTGTCCGAAAGAAGGTCATGAGAAGTATGATTAAGCAATTCAGCCTTGATTATACTCCGGTGAAAATAGCTAAGAGACTAACAGCGCAATAATTTCAAGAGGTCAGATGATTTTCAGAGTTCTTAAAAACAAAACCTACGAATGAAGATTTATAACAAACAGTAAGCAGCGCGATATTTATTGTAAAGTTTAGAGAGAACAAGAGCAGTTATGATTAATTATCGAAAAATTTAAATAATCAGATGTTATTGGCCAAAGAAGACCCTACTTACAAAAATTCTGCTCTCAATCATAAAATAAAAAATGCCATAAAAAGAAGATATTATTTAATTAGAAAACCTTTTATTTATTTTAAGAATATAATATACTAGATAAATTATTGTCTTCAGAAACTTTGTATTTGTTTTTTCTCGATGGATAATGAATTTTCACAAGACACATTTAAACAAAAATTAATTAGAATTTATAAACCTTTAAATATTTTAAAATTCTGTACTAATGAATAAAGATCAGATTATATATTAAAGCTCTATTTACCAATTATAAATGGAAAAGATCACTACAAATCAGCGATTTACTGTATTTTCAAAAGAATTTTAAATATATTTTATGTGCGTATAAACGTGTCAATCTTCGTAAATACGAATGTCCATTGTAGACATTATCAAAGGTAACAATACAAAATTAAAAATTTATTGATGTTTTTTAACATTTCTTTTACATGCGCCTTCGTAAGTAAGACTATAAAACCTAAGTAACAAAAATGCTATAATATATAAAATGCTTTAACTCTTACATTTTTAAGATAACTGGTTACACTCCCAGGACAGATTGACGGTATGAGTAACAGGCTAAAACAATGCTATGTTATCAATAAAGCGAGCTTGTGTAAATGGATACCAGAACATAGGCTTGAAGCTATAAGAAAAAGACAAAATTTAATAAGTTTTAAAAGCTAGAAATGTAAAAGAAAATTGTCTAGCGCCATCATGGCCAACATACAAAATTGACACTGAATCTAGATGAATAAGATGCCAGTTAAAAAAAGTAGATGAATAGGCGTTTACATTATGTTCATCATAGTTTTGTTTCTATTATCCCCTCCTTAAATTAGTCCTCGGTATGATGATAAACTTTCTCTGGGAACAAGATCTCTAATCATAAGAATGGAGGTTTTGGCGATTGTGAAACAACATCTTAATTAATGTTTTCATGTCCACTTTGACCCTACGAGTAATCAATTTCTAAGATCCTAGCTATGGGCAAATAGTGAAGTAAGCAAAAAAAAAAAAAAAAGAATCCTATAACTGTATTAAAATACATATTTTTCTATTAAAATTACCAAGAATACATATGCTATAGTAAAATAATTATGAATACATTTTATCTGTAGTTGAAAGCATGCCAAATATTTTGATTTCGTCATTAAATAATTCATACATGTTGATAGGCTGCTAAAAAGAATCAACAAATCCTCCTTAGCAAAATTTCCTAAACATCAGGTTGTCAACATTTTAGTCAATAATGCGTTTCTGTTATATTTCCAAATAATATTTGTTTCAATTCAGATTAAGCTTTAAATCAACTAATTGTTCTCCAAATTAAGTTAAAGAAAAGTCTTTTCTTTTTTAAATATTTTTAATGAAGTGAAAGACAGATTGATTTGACAGATTTCCAAATATGAACAATTGTATAGACTTTATTGGTAACTAGAACAATGATTTCATCAATTTACACTCGGTTTGAAATACAAAAAGTGTTTTGCTCAGTGGAAATTTTAAATTTAATCTTACTCGGAACTAAACCTAAGTGAAAAGTATAAAGACATATTTATCCCTATAAATTGCATTTTAATATTGGGTATTATTTTTTTATTTTGGAGGTAATTTCAAAAAATTTACACACCTTTTATCCACTCTTTTAAAAAATTAGGAATAAAGATCCAAATATTCTGTAATCTGTTCTCAATCAAACGGAGTGTTTTTCAGTACCCTTTGCTCATATATATATATATATATATATATATATATATATAGATATATATATATATATTCCCAATGCAAATCAGTAACCAATATTAGACACACTAGCATTTTTATCACTAGACGCCTTACAGGTCACTTATCAAACCAAAGTGTTATAAAAACCTTTATTGACCTATAATTTAAAAGAACCCTAAAGGAAAATTCTGATTAAAAACACAATTCTATATAAATCACACTATGAAAAAATATCGCTATTAGAGAGGCGCTATATAACAAACATATCTCTCCTACCATAAACCTTACATTATGTAATAGTACAAATGGAGTATTGAATTTTTCAAATAGTTGCTCACGTGATTTCCAGTTGCGCGCAGCACTTGAGAGCTTGAAATGAACAGTTTCTGTTCAAAAACAATAAAATAAATTACTACAAATCAGTAAAAACATGAGGAAAAAATAACAACTGCACAGACATAAACACCTTTGATAATAGCTATAGAAGTGGTCGAAATCTATAGGGACGATAAAAATTATGTGCTGTTATCTTTCTGAACTACAACAAAACGAAAGGATGCTGGAAAAACTTTTAAAAATCAATTAAATCTTCTTTGTCGGCCGTATTCAATAAAAAATGTCTGAAAAAAGTTTGCTGCCCAAGTATACATTAATATATATATATTTACGCTCTCGCCCGTTGAGCACTCTGGAGAAATGGTAGACTTTAAAAGCAGTAGCTATTCACCGCTATTTACAAATTGTTCATTCAGTAATGAATTTGAACAATGTAGGCAACTTGCGTGTGTTTACTTTGTGTACATAACACGTTAAAATCTGCATCTTTCACCCAGTGCTCATAGCTTAGAGATAGAATCGCAGAGTCAAATCAGTCGTGTTTTACTCCTGTCTGGAAGCAATCGGATGTCTAACTGTACAGATGAGCTGTGATACAGCAAAACAGGACTGTCTTCGGCTGACTATATATATATATATATATATATATATATATATATATATATATATAATATTGTTACACTTTATTAGAAATGAATAAAAATGTTCTGAAATATTAAATTACTAATTTATTTTGTTGAAATGGCACAATATTGTTGAATGACTCTTCTCCAACGTACCTTTACATTCTTGATCTCATCTTTAAAAAAAATCTCATCCTTTGATATGATAAACTGTTCAAATGCTTTGATTACTTCTTTCTTATTGGAAAATATTTTATCGCGTGTAAGAAGCTCAAAATGCTTAAATAAGTGAGAAGAGAGATATCAACTAAATATGAAGGATGAAACAAAAAATCATAATTCAAGCTATGCAGTTGTTGGACATTCGATTGAGAAGCGTGCAGCAAACTTTGGCCATCCCTGTTCATGAAACTAGGATGTTTCTTTTTCATTTTACGTGCATACACTCAATTTCTCTACGATATGTTTTTGCTGTTATTGTTATTCCTTGCGACAATATGAATAACAAATAACCCATTTTGAAACACTCATTTTTTATGGCGCAGTAGAGATTTTGGCATTGTTTTGGTGATTCACTTTCAACTAACTCCAAGCCTACTCTCTTACTGTAGACAAAAAGTATCCATTTTTCATGGCATTTGATGCAAAAATTCCTTTTCTTGGTTTGTACACATAGAGTAAGATTACTCGAGATTATTTCATTGTAATCATTTTCATTTACCTTATGAGTAACAATATATTGAAAGAAAAAATATATACAAAGAAAGAGTCAGGAATAAGTCAAGATTTTTTCTATAAGTAGGTTACCTGTTAGACGACTGGAACCGCAAACAACTAAAAAATGCGTCATTTCAGTTATGACAATATTATGTATATATATTCTGGTAAAAAAACTTAATTTATAAATTCTTTCAAAATTCAAAAAATTATCGGAAACTTCGAAACTTATGAAACTATTTGTGAAAGTATTATTTTCAGAAAATCTTGGTACAAATAATTTATATGTTAGCCATCACTCCAAATTAATTTCATGAAATTTCCAGAAATTAAGTTCTGTTCACAAACTCTGTTTTATTAGTTACACGCAGGACTACTTGGAGAATGTAAATCAGCTACTTTTTTCTTCAAACAGTTGCAACTTTCCCGAATATCTACAACGAACAGTAAAATAAAAATGCAAAAAAACTATGATATTATTTAATTAGGTAAGTTTTTAAGTGTTCTTATAAATAATACATATTTAGGGCATTATTGCCTGAAGTAAAAAAATTGCGATGAATTACTAATTTTACAAGAATTGTTTTAATTTTTCTTTTACAAATTATAATTAATTTATAGTTTCAAAAATCTTTTTAAAATTCTTAAAATCTTTGTCTGCGTTATATCAAATTATTAAGTGAAAACAATATTTACTAAGCGGAAATTGAAAAGCTTATTACAAATCATCAAGCTCTAAGATTTTATTTTATATTTTCATATATAAAAGAAGTGTCCGTTTTGAAAGAATGGGTTTTCTGACACGTCATGATCAGAAAATAAGATTGATGACTCGAGTAACGTTGAAGTCAACATTCCAAAAATTATATTACAGAGAATATTTCAGACATGTTTAAGGTTACCGAGTACTTATAAGTTATATAAAAAGGCGTTCACGCGTCATTTTCTTAAATTGTTGTAACAGATAGTCTCAGTCAAACAACAATAAATAACTTATCAGTAGGTGACAAGTGCATATCGGGTGTTGAAAGATGCGTAAATGACTGCTATTGTTCGATTTAAAATCAGTTTTCCTGATTTTTTAAAATTTAAAATGAATAATACTTGATTCTAATCAGATTATTTATACTTTGAATCAGCTAATATTCCTAAAAGTTTCAGAACAATATCATTTATTTTTGGAGGATTTTAATAAAGAAAATTACGTAGCAATGTAAGACGGTTTAAAAGAGGCTCATCAATTATTTTTCAAAACAAATTGATTCCAATCAATATCATTTGAGTTGAAAAACTGCATTACGGAGAATTTTGTTTAATGAAAATAGTAAATTTAACCCTTTAGCTTTCGTATTAAAGCTTAAATGAAAACTTCAAAAAAGAATTTTCATTCATGAAAATTCATTTTAAACTTTAGGCATCGCAAGATTTAGCGAAAAATACCTAATTAACATTCCGACATGAAAGTTTTATCACTCTGATTAATATTAAATCTTGAATCTTGAACATATCCATGATTAAAAAAAAATCAATTGATTCTTTAAAAGTATGAAAATATTTCTAGATAGAAATTATAGTTAACACAGCAATCTTAAGGGTTGCTATTGATGAAGTTTAGACTGAAAATTACATACATTATATAACTTTCTTTGTTTGAAAAAAAATATAATATATTATATATATAATATATTATATATATTATATAACATATATAATATATATAATATATTATATACATTATATAACTTTCTTTGTTTGAAAAAAATTCTAAACTGAGAAAACATGTGCTCAGTACTTTATACTTGATTTCGTAATTAAAGGCTCTTCGCCAAAAGTCGGGTTTTCAAAGATTACACAAATGTGTTTCTGTCGATTCGCTAGTTAATAATTCAATTCTTTTTCGTCAAGTAATGAAAAATAATGTGAAAAAAAGTTCTAAGTTGCAACTCTTCTGCTCATTCAGTTCAAGTAATATAAAGCAATATAAGACGTGCGTATCGACCCTGCAAACATTTTGTATTAGTGAAAACAGCGAAGACAAGATGTTGAGTTTCAATGTCAATTTTATTGAAATGAAATTGACGAACAACAAGTAGTAAAAATCAGAAAAGGCTTGAACGTCGACAGTGATTGGCAGGATCAGCTCAAACTGGCACGTTGTCGACGGGAACGTCGTCTGCGTCTGGCAGGAACGGCACAGGATGGAAGGTCGTCAGTGTCTTCGGCAAGAAAGGGACAAGCAGGAAAGTTGTCAGGAAACGGTGCAGATTGGGGCGTTGAGATCCAGTCGACAAGGATGTTGTCGGCGTCTGGTATTAAAGGCACTGGTTGGAGAGTCGTCTGCTACTGTCAGGATCGACACAGGCTGGAACGTCTTCGTCGCCGGCACGAACGTCGTCAGTGTCTGGCAGAAACAGCGCCGGCTGGAACGGCGCCGGCTGGAACGGTGCTGGCTGGAACGGCACCGGCTTTGAGATCGAGACTCGACTGCGATCAAACGTAGACAGGTTTGGTTGCGGCCTAGTATGTGTACATACCCAAGAATTTGGGCGAGTTAGCACGTGTGCGCAGCGGCTGGCTTGTGTTTCGCTCCCTTTCCAGGATTTGACCGCAGTTATACAGGATCACTGCGAGCTAGAACGTGCGAAAGCCTCAGCAATCAAACTTGAAAAGTCGTCGTCACCTTTTCCGAATCGACCGCGGATAGCGGGATCTTGATCGAACTAGACCGTTCTACCTTCGAAGCAGAGAGAGAGACCGGCTGTTAACTAAAGCGTTATGCGCTCCAGGAATCAACCGTGGGTAGCAGGATCGCAAACAAATCGTTCGTCTAACTAGGGGAGTAGGGTCTTCGCAGCCCGAAAGGTGAGATCAATGTGTAGTATCTGTTCCCAAATACTCCCTTTCCGCTTCCCAGCCACCTCCAGCTAGGCATTACTGGTCATTGCTTGCCAAAGCTGGTCAAAACCTAGTCATTGCTTCCAAACCTCCCCACGCACCACCAGGTTGCGAGTGCTGTAAACAGGAAAGTGATGTGCCCATCTTCCCCCACTGAGCCGAGATGTGACAAAAGGTCGGATTTTTGAAAGTGGGGACCCCGGGCTCGAATGCTCAGGTTACTGGTCAAAGATTACCTATGCGGTAAGGTTTTCCTGAAATATTTATTTTAGTTTTAATTAAAAGCTTAATGATTAAATTCCAGTAAAATCCAGTAAGCAAAATATTCTGGTGTATTTCAAACAGAGATTATATTGATTGTAATCTAAAATTTTGAGATTATAAAATTTGTCTTACATTATTTCTACTTTTGCACAATTGACACATTTGTAAACAAAGGTTAATTCTTGGTATGATAAATAAAATGTACATCTGTGACACATTTGGTAATTTTCAAGAAAATTAGCAAATTTAAAATTAAATTGATTTGATTTACAAAATTGTTTCTTATTTGTAGCATGAAATTTATTATAAAACCATTTCTTAATCACAGAGAGTTGATATTTCGGACCTTTCCATGCATTATTTGACATGTGATGAAAGCCAGATGCGAGATAAGCAAAGCATATGGTGATTAGAACTGACATAATTGTCCAAATATTTTTTCTTGTGAGGGAAGAAGCCGTGAAACACATGACCTTTCCATGTACACACGGAAATATTCATGCAAAAAATCTTTAAATAAACAAACACACACAAAAAAATATTAAAATCACAACGGCTTGACGATTTGTATTACACTTTTCAGTTTTCGAATATTAAATACGTTCTTTGCTTAATAAGTTAATAATTTAATGCCTACAATCATGTGAAGTATTTAAATTAATTAATGAAAAAACAATGAAAAATTATTTTAAAATTTAATTATTTATCATAACTTGTTATTCTTCACACTATAATGTTCTTAATATATATTATTTATTAAAACTATTAAAAGCTTATCTAATTGAATAATGTCATAGTTTTATTGGTTTTTTATTCTACTTTTGGGAACAGATTTTTTACTAAAATTTGTAACGTGTTAAAAAAGATTAAAAATATTTAAAACCAATTGAAAATGCTTTAATCTTTCCTCTTAATAATAACAAACATTTTCATAGAAAAAGTTTGATTTTGTTAAGTTTTGGGCCTTTATGCTGTTTTTTTTTTTCAGCGATTTAGTGGATTTTTAGCCCTGGAAGTTTCACAGATTTCTTTAAAGTATGAAAAAATTGAAATCAGTTAATTAGTTGATTAGAATTTAGCAGGTATACAACAATAGAAAAGGGTGTAAGACATGGATAAGTTTTCTCACTGGATGTATTCAACTTATACAGCAAAATAATTCTGAGAGAAATAAAACCCTTGCCAGGATTCTTCATTACAATATTAGCAATGTAAGATACGCGGATGACACAGTGCTGATAGCAGACACGGAAAGGCGTATACAGGACCTCTTACAGAAAGTGGCGAGAGAAAGCGAGAGGAATGGACTAGGCATAAACTTCGAGAAAACATACATCATATGGTCATCAGCAAAATGAAAACCCTAAAATGCCAACTACAACTCGGAGAAACCAAAATAATACAAGTAAAGAACTTTAAATACCTAGGAAGTGTGCTGACAGAGGATGAAAAGTATGATATTGAAATTCAAAGACACATTGACATGGCTAAGGACGCATTTCAAAAGCTAACCGGAGTACTGAAAGAAGAAAATCTTATTGGAAACAAAGAAGAGAATGTCGGATTTCTACGTGATGTCTCTCCTTCTGTATGTTAGTGAATATTGGATGATCTTTTTAAGGATGAACGAGAGGCTTGAGGCAGTAGAAATGTGGTTTTACAGAATGATGGTGTGATACCATAGACTGAGCACTTTATTAACGACGAGGTATAAGAGAAGATGGAAGCCAGAAGAAAACTCATTTTTAACATAAGGAAGAGACAGATGATGTTACTGGGATATTTAATGCAAGCTGGGTTAAATTTTTTCTTGCATTAACGGTAGATTATAAATTAGTCTAAGAAATTTTTGTGTTTTAGCAGTGAAAAACACTGTGGTGTAGAAGTTCTTGCAGAAAATAATATATTTGCTAGATTTTAATCCAACTTTCAATATTTATTCACACACACACACACACACACACACACACACACACACATATATATATATATATATATATATATATATATATATATATATATTATAAAATGTTAATATTAGCAAATGTTACCTTTAGCATCCAGACTTTAGAATTCGTAGGCAGATTTTATCCGTCCATTCTTTAGGGGGTTTTCGCAATTTACGGTTAATATCTTCCAATTGGTTTGTGCGTGCGCCCGTGTGAAAGTCTGCTTGTGTGCGTATTTCTTGTTTTTTGTAGGGGTGGACATTTGCGTAGAGTGTCTCTTGATTTGGGTTTGCTTTTTAGCTTTATTTTTCTCTTTTTTATTTAATTTTATTTCGGTATTTGGTTGAGTAAATGCGTCACAGCTTCGTTAATGTCTGAATATGCGTATATAGGTACACACACATAGTCGTCTTGAATGTCTTTCTATCAGTACTACACTGACATTCAGCAATTTTGACTTCAGCAATTTTTGACTTCCTACTACATCGCTACTGACATAAAATGTATCGATATTTGCAAATACACAGGTCTATAAACCACATAATCAGAAAATAAGGGCAGTAACGATAATAATTTTAAATTTTATTGTTAGTTTTCTGGCTTATCTTCAACAAGCGTCTTCATCTATATATAAAAATGTCTGTTTGTATGAGTGTTTGTGTATTTCTATTCTAACGAACCCTACTTCTCCGAAATCGTGGATCCGATGTCAAGCAAAATTGGGTCACTTGTTGATCATGAAATGTAACTTTGATGTACGCAAAATATTTTCGAACCAATTAACAGGATACGGCAGAAATCATAAACTCGATTTATGAACTCATCTTCTTCGAAACGTTTTATGCAAATTCAACTAAAACCTGATAACTTATAGATCAAGGTCCAAACCTTTGTTGTACATAATTTTTTTCTAATGAATACACAGGGTTCGTCAAAAATCAACGACCAACATAATTTCGGGTGGTCTTTTGTGCACTTTTATGCATTTCTTCAAGACGCTTCATTCAAACTCAACAAAAATTGAATCATTTTTATGTCAAGGTCTAATGACTTGATATTCGGACAAAAATTTCAATTTAATGAAAATCGGCTCTTTTTTATAACTTCTACCCTGTCATATGCCATAACAATGTCCCGTTTTCTACAAGGTGCCAACCCCTCCGAAGCTGCAAGGACAATGCATCACTTCTTCTGAGTCACAATGCCATCGCATCAGATTACATTACAGGCTACCATAATGCCCGCCGCCATTCTTCCAACTGTGCATACTTCATTCCCGTTTATTGGTAAAATTGCCAAGCATGAATTTCATTTTAAAAATACAACAAAAACCAATACTTACTCGCCACAGTAATTTCATACTGGATCTTTTGAATAAGCACTTGACCTAATCGTTTCAACATAACAACTAAAAAACACTGAGCAACACCGGCCTATACCGGTAGTATGACTAAAAAGCCAAATTACTTCAAACTCAATAAAAATATTACTTAAAATTTCCCGTCATACACAAGTAAGTGTTAGTTCTGTCCATTTATACTTTTTTTTGTGAACTGTTCCATCGAAAGAATTATCAGAACATCATAAGGCACCAACCATCGTTTTACAATCTTCTTCTTCGGCATTTTAAAGTAAAAGTAATGTTTGTTTCAAATCAGATTAATTAAACTTCAGACAAGTAATCTTCTTCAAGTTTAGCTTGCGAAAAGTATATTTAATTAAGAAAATTATGCTTCAGCATTTTTATTACTAATAAAAACTGTTATTCCAATCAATTTAAATTCAGTTTGAATTAGAGCAAATTATTGTGCTTATTGGACATTGTACATTTAATCTATTTGCTTGAAGCTAAATCTATAAGAATGCAAAGCCCGAAGAAAAATAAGCCTTAAGAGAACTAAGAGACTCGCTCCTATCGGATTTAAAAGCATTAAGAAGAGCCGAATGGCACCGCAGGAGGAGGAGGAGGAGAGAAAGAGCTCGGAAAAGAGCAGCCTTCATATCCAATCCTTTCGGATTTACCAAACAATTACTGGGTGAAACCCGCAGTGGAACGCTACAAAGTAGCACTGAGGGAATAAATGCTTTTCTCAAAGACTCCTTAAGCGACCCCTACCAGCAGCAACAACTTGGAAAAAACCATCTGCTTCTTACACCAGATCCTCCTTCAATTGATCTCGACATAGGACTACCTAGCTTGGTTGAATTGCAATTAGTGCTTAAAAAAGCTCGGTCAAGCTCCGCTCCAGGCCCGAATGGAATACCGTACTTGGTGTACAAAAGATGCCCAAAATTACAGCCTATCCTATGGAAGTTACTGAAGGTCATTTGGAAGAGAGGGAAGATAGCAGACCAGTGGAAGTATTCCGAGGGGATATGGATCTCCAAAGAGGAAAACGCCAAGAAAATCAACCAATTCAGATGCATTTCGCTGCTGAATGTTGAAAGAAAAATCTTTTTCAGCTTATTAAACAGTAGGCTGTTCAAAAAGGAGGAGTCCCAGGCATGCCAGGATGCATGGAACATACAGGGGTCATTACCCAACTACTAAAAGATGCCAAGGAAAATAAGGGAGATATTGCAATCCTCTGGTTAGACCTTAAGAATGCTTATGGGTCAATTCCTCATCGTCTGGTAGAAGAAGCTCTAATCCGGTACCATATACCCACTGCGTTCACCAAGCTCATTTTAAACCACTATAAGGATTTTAGAATGAGGGCAGTAACAAAGACCTCAACTTCAGCATGGCACAATCTTGAAAGAGTGATAATAACAGACTGCACCATTTCAGCGACTCTCTTTGCATTATCAATGAATATGTTGATAAAGGCGGCTGAAGTGGAATGTCAAGGACCAGTCTCCAGATCCGGTATAAGGCAACCACCGATTTGCGCGTATATGGATGACATGACCATAACCAGCACGTCCGCCATTGAGGCAAGCCGGTTGCTGAAGGACATCGAAGAACTCATCAACTGGGCAAGAATGAGTTTTAACGCTTCCAAATTACGTTCCCTAGTAATGAAGAAAGGTAAGCTTTCGAAAAACGAAAGATTTAAGCTCTTTGGAGATGACATACCTACAGTACATCAAAAGCCAGTAAAGAGCTTGGGGAAGCAGTTCGTTGAAACCCTAAAAGATTCAAGATTCGTAATATTAACAAAGGAGAATCTAGAAGGGTGGTTAATCAGGGTTGATAAGTCTGGCTTACCTGGCAGATATAAAGCTTGGATTTATCAACACGTCATTCTTCCAAAAATACTCTGGCCTGTAACTATCTATGACTTCACTTCCTCCACGGTAGAACTAATGGAAAGAAGCATTACATCACGACTACGTAGGTGGTTAGGTTTGCCAAGATCTCTATGCAGCGCAGCGTTATACGGGAAAACAAACACACTGAAACTCCCGTTTAAAAGCCTACACGAAGAATTTAAAGTAGCTTAAGTGAGAGCCACAATCCAGTACGAGTGCTCGAAAGATTCCAAAGTAACCGGTGCGGGTATATCAGTATATACAGGTAGAAAATGGAACGCCTCGAAAGAAATGAATACAGCAAAAGAATGAATACGAGAAAAGGCAATACTAGGACCATAGCTACTGGACGCGCGGGCCTCGGGCTTTTTTCCTCAGAAAAATATGACAAACTGCAAGGAAAAAAGAAAAGTCATCTTTTGCAGGAAGAAATCAGAAACGGCGAAGAAGAGAAACGAATAGCAATCAAAGTCGGGATGAGACAGCAAGGGGCATGGACCAAATGGAGCTCTATGTTGAAACGCCAAATCAAATGGTCCGAAATATGGCACGGTGACACCAGATTAAAATTTCTGATTAGGGCAGTATAAGCCAATCGCCACAAACTTACAATTATGGTATAAAACCCAGTCGCAAAATTGTCATCTTTGTGGGCGCAGAGGTACCTTAAAACATATCCTGAGTAGGTGTAAATCTTCACTAGCTGATGGGCGTTACAGGTGGCGCCATGATAAAATTCTAAAAGAGATCGTGAAAATAGTTCAAAATGCTATCAAAGAGAATGTTTACAACCCAGACACAAGGCAGATAAAATTTATTAAAGCGGGCTCGAAAATCTCACGAAATAGAAAGGTAAATCCAAACCTGCTATCTCCTGCAACAGACTGGGAACAAAGGGCCGATATAAGCTCAAGATTGAAATTCCCAGAGCAAATTGCCATCACAAAACTTCGCCCAGATTTAGTTTTCTTCTCACATAAATTGAAGAAGATAGTCTTGTGGGAACTGACGGTCCCCTGGGAAGAAAACGCAGAGGAAGCTCATTAAAGGAAGAAGTTAAAATATGACGAACTGCTGGAGAGTTGCAGGGTTAAATGCTGGAGGGCTAGCTGCACTCCTATAGAAGTGGGGACTAGAGGATTTGCAGCAAGATCCTTATGCAAAGCCTTAACAGATATTTGGATAGTGGGAGTAAAAAAAAAAAAGAAAAGCACTCAAGTCCATAACAGAAATAGCGGAAAGAACAGCTATTTGGTTATGGATCAAAAGAGAGAGTGCCTGGATTCCAAATTGTTAGCTAAAATTCTGCGTCTAAATTAATGTTTCGGACGAGCTCATGTGCGGTTCGACTCTAAATGGAAAGTGGCTCTGACTGTCGCCAATCGGAAGCATTCGCAGGGTTTCGTACCGAGCCTAAACGTAATTTTCCAGTGTCTGAAAGCGCTTATCGAGGGTGGGCCGGAGGCTAATCATTTCTGGTCTGGTCGGCGCGGTGAGGGGTGTATGATGTTGAAAGACCCGAAAACCCCTAGTGATCCTCGCAATGACATCACTGACGACACCCTCTAGCGCCCCCATTACGGTGCGTATGTTTGAAATTTAAAGAAAAAAATTTCATTTTTAAAATGCATTTGAAATTTTAGGAACTACTTTTCCTTGGAGATACCGATTTAAAAATGTTTTCCTTCTGTATATTACTAAGATATTCAAAGAAAACTTCTAGAAAATGTATAATACGCCTTTAATTCATTCAGTTTTTAAACAGTATTTTAGAGTATTTCTATTTAGAGTATTAGCTAAGCTTTAGTCTAGTCTCGCCTTTTTATGCATGTAATCATTGTTTAGGGATTTTCATAACAATATGCAAGCACTTATGCGGCCTTGTGGGTGATGGAACACTCTCCACATTGCAACACTTATCCTCCAGACTAAAACTTGATAGCATTTCACTACTTTATCGATATGACAATGGCAATTGTTCGGACAAATTATATTCCTTAATTCCACTAGTGCAGACATTCAAAACTGGGGTTCGCCTGAGCATGTTCATTACAACAAACCATTCCAATTCCCTTCGTGTTCTTTTGATAAGTAGAAAATTCTATTCAAACAGCTTCTTTCTCTGAACATTTGCTTTGTAAAACACTCCCAAAAGAATGATTCCCTGACTATTAAAACTTTAGCCTCTTTAAGTTCAAAGGCAATCAATATATTTCCTAAAGATCCTCATAATATCCATTTATTACCTCCTCTTTCCCCTCCCTTAGAACAATCACACTCAGTAACACAATCTTAAGTGGCACTTGGACCTTGTATTGGAAGAACAGTGAAAAATGAATAAGTACAATAAGGTAAAAGGTAAACTGATTTATTATGAAGTTGTATATTCCAATGATATCGTAGTGATAACACTATCGAAACAATAGATCAAAGGATAATATGCTTATTCCTATAAGAACTATTTAGTAGTGTATTGTTTTGATAAATGAAACCCACATTCCGTATGCAGTATGATGGTAAATGTGACGTATGTTGGGATAATGACGAGAAATCACACGTGTAATCTTTAACGAAACAATATAAATAATTTATTAAGAAATTTATTCAATTTAAGTTCCAGAAGCTTGTTTGAGAACAAATAATCAAACATTAAAGGTTCGTAGTTTCGATGAATTGTCAAGAAAATGTTCATATTAAATCATAGGACACGAAGTAATATTCCCAAATACTTAAAACAAATTGAGAGAGTCCTTTTCTCACATAAAATATATATGATTGCATTTAACATAAATAAAAATATATTTTAAAGTACTTAGTATATGATTTGAGTAGAGTTCTTCGAAATTCCCCAGTTCTCATTAGACGCTCTTAAGATATCAGCGTATAAATTGGCACTGGCGTTATTCAGACACGTGGAACTCTGCCTTCTCTCTCTCTTCTTTCTTTTCTCTGGTTGATTCTATCTTTATATCAAAAAGCTATTTGACATTGTTATGGGGACTCACCCATACGATACATGAACTCGCCTAAGCTATATATAAGTAGCAATTCTGCTGTGGCGAAGAAAAAACATCATCATTTCCAGCTTAGATCTGGCAGCTGCACTAATAATCGTTCATTGGTATCTGTTTGTACTACTCTCTTTTTAATATATTTATGTAACAAATATATTACGTCTTTATTTCAGGCCCCAACGGACCACAACGACTTGGTGACGAGGATTCCTACGGACACACGATGTTTCTTACGGTGACCAGGATTTTGAGAGATACTTGAGACCCCAAAAGAACTGCGTGGAAATTGTCCATATTAATTCAACATTATACGAACCGAACGAAAAGAGAGGAAAAAAATTATTTTTGTCACGCTTTGTTCTACTCAGCTGCATTTTGTAATTCAGAAAAGGAAACCAAATTAAAAACTAATTTAACTGACTTACACTAAGATGGAACACATATCTCTAAACTACGAGAAATCATATTTTTCGAGGAAAAATGTACTCGTGGTTCAGTGAGTAATAAACTAAAAATTATTTTTTCTTCACTTTCAATTAATTATTATCGTTTTACTGACTTAGTAAGAAACTAAAGTTTTTTTTGTTTTTGTTTTTGTTATTCAAAAAACAATCTTTATTTGAAATTAATTTGGATTCGGGTATTTAAAAAACATGTATAAACATGCATGAATTTAAATCCACCATACTTGAATTTCTTGGTATTCACCGAAGCGATTAAGAGATGGAAATGTATGAATTTCACCAGTAAACCTAGTGCTCATTTTGCAACGTTCCTATCGGTCGTGACGATTTCAAACTGAGTGAATAGAGAGCAGATAATATCAAGTATCTTATATTTGTTCAGGGACACATTTCAGCTAAAGAGGCTGAAAGTAGACGTAGAGTTCTGAATAAATTGGAAAATGAACCAAGCCTTACACTCCAACAAATAGCAGAAGACTGTCAAAGATTTGTAACCGTACGCCAAAATTTTAAAAATATTGAGGAATCTGACATAGAAAAGTACACATAAGAAAAGTACACCGAAAGAAAAACAAATTAATTCTCCTCGTTAATCAAACCAATTACAAAAGAAATGAAACAACTAGCTCCCTAACCCGTGTTTCGGTCGTGGATTATTACATTGGTATAAAGACTGCTCTTACCGAAATAAAAAATGCCTAAATTATAGCCGTACCGGGCACAAGAGCTCACATTGTCGAGCAAGAAAAAAAAAGATTAATAGCTACGCAAAAAACAACAAAAAAAATGACAAAAGCAGATGAACAAGACAGGTTAAACCTTAGGATGTACGTACAAGTACAAATCATAAAGAAAAATATTAAAATGCACCTGGATTCTGGTTCAGATTTAACTATTGTAAATCTACATGTTTAAAAAAATTGGGAAAACCAACCTTGCTAAAAACTAGAATGGGCAGGTCCGTGTCAGGGGAAGAAATCAAGTTTACGGGAGAAATTATTATGAATGTAACATTTCAAGGAAACACTTTTAAATTAAAAACGCTTGTATAAAAAAAAGAAAAATTTCTTTGCCCCGACTGGATGAAGAAATTTAAGCTTTGGTTTATGCCAATTTATTTCTTTTACCAAAAACTTGAAAACCTGACTACCAAGACAAATACTTTAATAAAAACTTTAAAGAAAAATTTCTGGAGGTTTTTCGGTCGGCGTAAGAAGATGACGGCAAAATTTGAGTTAAAAGATTACATCTAGACAGTGTTTGAGAAAAAAAACGAAATGTACCCTTTTGCTTCTTTACTAAAAATAAATGACGTACTCGAGAGAATAGAAAGAACCAATGTCTTATCGAAAATGATGTATACTTGATGTGTTTTATCAACCATCTATGTGAAGAAGTCAAATGAGTACCGGGTCTGCGCCGATTTATCGACATCGTTTAATGCGGTATTCAAAAAATATCATGATTCTTCTCTGTTTAAGGGAAAAGAACGATATATCTTCTAAATTAACTTTATATAGAGAAGTTGTAACAAGTCACTCTGCTGGAGGTTAACATCAACCATGATGATGGAAGGCAGAAAGAAATCTTTAATAAAGAGAAGTTTAGTTTTGGAATCGTTAAAACTAACAAGCCATCCTTTGCTCTAGTTAACAACACTGAAGTTCGTTTTTGACATCAACACAGTTTGAACATATCGAGGTGATCCGTCTTACTATCGAGACAGGAGTAAATGGTTGTCATCTGCATACAAATAAACCTGAGAACTGATGCCATCGGGAAGGTCGTTAATGAAAATTAAATACTAACTAATCGCAAGGTAAAAGAGCTGGAGAACACATGCATTAGTATGAAATGATCTAAAAAAGTAGAAGTTTAGGATAACTTTCATTTTCTGGTTTGAGAAGAAAGACTGGATCAGTTAAAAAAATTGTCTTGAGACATAGTAACTTTTCAATTTATTAAAAACCTCTATACCAAACTCTGTTGAAACTTTCGAGATGTCGAAAGCTATAAGCCGAGTTTCTTTGTTCTTTTCTAGTGCTTGATAGGCTTTTTCTGCAGGTATCATTAGTACATCAGCAATTGACCTGGAGAAACGAAAACAGTATTGCTTGTCTTAAAAAAAGCCCTGCGCTGTGAGATGCTTATAGCCTGGAACATAGATATTTCTTTGTTAGCAATGAAAGAATTTAAATTGATTTTGCAAATTGCCAAGATATTCGGCGCCAGTTTCAACAGAAAAGTTTCTATACTGATGAAGGTGGAAGAGAGAACAATGGAGAAAGTAATTTTGTGGAGGGTTAGGTAGTTTTGTTTTTGTTTACTGGGTTTCTCGTGTTTGCATTTGTCATGGAATTTTTGTGAGGAGAAAAAGAAAAGGCCAATATTACTGTCGTTAATGACAATGCAAAATAGTCAGGACGTGGCAGAGATCAGTAAATGTTGTGTCATCAGGGCTGCGCACCAGAAATATATGCAAAATCACCTACCCCTTAACATAATAATACAAATACCTTGATATTATGCAGGTTCTATAAGCACCACTAAAGATTTCAAGCTATCAGTCGGGTACATCAAACTTCATAAGCATTACAATAGAAATTGGCAGCCACTGGTTTGTTTGATCACCAAAATAAGTAAGATAGATCATTATAGCCACGGAGAAAGAGAAAAGAATCAATTCGTAAAACGTATCTTAATCAGAAAACAAGCGCTGATATTCTACTTGTGTTCAGTTGACATAGAATAAGTGCTGAGTGGACGAAAAGTGATCCTATCTACTCTACAGGAGTACAGGAGGTTGTCGATTTTATTTAGACGCGAACTCTAGGAAGGTTGTCGAATAAGCATGTCGAATAAGGTTGTCAACTAAGTTTGTAGACACCAACAAGGCCAAGTGGGGATGACTGGATGATTCATATCGCATAGAGTCGAAAGTAAGATGAATAACCTATGAAAATATATATCATATAAATTTTTAACTTCGAATAAGTTTTGATGTTATATATATATATATATATATATATATTCGCTTTGTACTAATGGACTTATTTTTTCAATATCCGTTGTGTGATCCAAATTTATTTTTTAATCGAGTTCATCCCAACTAAGTCACTAAAAATCACTGATACACAAGATAAGCCTAATCAGGGTCATGTTACTGCTATTGCAATTGCATTCCATTCACGCTGGCTCTGTTTTGTTTATTTTGGGCTGTTGATTACTAGGATACACATTTTTTTAAGATCAATGCTCTTAATACAAAGGATTGTAAATTTTTTAGTTTTATACTTGTATGCAGTTTTCAAACATAACTTGAAGACAGCCATACTGTTAAATCCTGTCTTTTTTACTTTTTATTTTCTGTCTCTTTTCTTAAATCATGCGCTAGTTTAAGTGTTTATATAGTTGATGATTGTAATATTTATAATAATGATTAATATTGCAACGAGCATAGCTTATTTTTCGAAGCAACTGAAAATTTAACGATTGTTTTTCTTTGAAAACAAAAATATAAATTTTTGTTTTTATAATTTGATTTTCTTTTAATGATCCTGATTAACTAATCAACTAGTTTTCTTATCTGCATAATTTCATAAAGGCTACGATAATAGTTGTCTACGATATTTTTTCTCAGAAATACTACGATGTCTGTTGCAGATAACGATAAATATGTTCGATGAGTTCAGTGAGTAAATAAGTGAACATACAGTTGAGAAAATGAATGAACAAGCAATAATGTTTGCGTATATATATATATATATATATATATATATATATATATATATATATAATTTTATGCAAACAAATAAGTTATCAATAATCTATTTTTCCTGTTTTTAAAAAACTATAATCCGATAAAAATATCACTGCTTTCCTTCAGTTAATTAGCAAATAAAATATTTATTTTTGCAATTTGATCGGATGTTTGTTTCACTTAATCTTATGATTTAAAAAAATAGTAAACATTATTAATATTTAAATTTCACTGCAGGGATAAACTTAATTTATCGAATGCTAACATTTTTATTCACTAAATTTTTAAATCGTTAAAAGAACCCGTAATGGCAACAACAATAATATTTTTAATTAATAAACAACTTATCTAATTAATAAGAGCAGTAACAAAAACAGCAAAAACGAAAGAAAAAATAAAGTAAATAAATAAAAATAACTTTTTTATTATAATTTAAACATAATATTCTAGTATAATAATATTTTCTGTCGTTGAATTGCTTCTTTTTCCAATGGATTTTTCCAACGAATTTCTTTTTCAAATTCCAGTCGCGTCTGTGTCTGTTAGAAACCCATTTTGAAGAAGGAAAACTCCGAACAGGAACCCGCAACACAAGGTGCTACTTATGCCAAAGAGTGAATGGCTGTTGTGTAATGAGGTCGAGAATGATCATATACAGACCTTGGAACCCTTTCTATAAAAGACCGTAACCCAATGCACCAGCAAATTTGGATGGACTTCTGGACCCATGTATTACTCACGAGAACAATATAATGAGAAATCTAACCAAAACGTCTAGTATGGTTCTTCCAATGGAAAAGCAGTAGTAAGCTTGTCCCTCAGGAGGGAAACTACCTGAGGTCGAAACATCTGCCATAGGAACAAATTTCTACACAAATAGTGAATCATCAGGTGTCCAAAACCGGGATAATACCAATGCTTGCTTTTCGAATTCTGCATGAAAAGGCACACCAATAAAAATCTCTATGAATACATGAAACTTTTGGCACTATTGTCAAAATACAGTACTAAAAAATTAGCTAAACAACTTTAAGAAATAATTAATGATCATACTAAAATACTAGTGTCGGTAACCAAATATATTAACTTCCTTCTGTTCAAGAATGATAACGCAAATGTCTCAAAAATCTACAAACTAATTACATGTTTTCCTACTACTTACAAACTGTTGACAACAAACATATTCCTTACTAAAAAAAAAGAATGACATACTACCTCTTGAACAAAAAGTGTGAAAATGTGGATCTTATGGATGTAAAGACCAATTACTTATAAATAGGATGATCTTGGAAACTATTCAATACAACAAAAAAGCTTAGTACAGCCCGTTTAGATTATGAAAAACATTCCATTGTGTACCCGATTCTTGGATTATAATATTGATAATACTATTAATATTGATATTAATAGTGATGATAAAACTTTTAATCATAATGATGACAATATTGTTACAGATACTATTAATGAAAATGATAATATTTATGCTAATACTATTAATAATAAAGATCATAATATTTATACTGATACTATTGTTAGAA
Organism: Ascarosepion bandense; assembly: GCA_037127315.1. NCBI lineage: Eukaryota > Metazoa > Mollusca > Cephalopoda > Sepiida > Sepiidae > Ascarosepion > Ascarosepion bandense. Next base: position 1,167,465 of record JBBBDQ010000222.1, read on the forward strand.
ATTCTGATAATATAAAATTCCATTAAAAATAATATTGATCATATTAATAATGATAATTGATAATAATAATAATAATAATAATAATAATATTGCTAATGATAATAATAATGTTGATAATATTAATAATGGTGATGACATTGATAGTAATAATATTAATAATAATAATATCAATAATATTATTAATAATGATGATAATCATACTATCATAATAACCATTATAGATAATAATACTATTATTAACACTTTTGTTGCTAATATTATTAATAATAATGGCAGTTATTTGTGATAATAATGAAATTAATAATGAGAATGTTTGTAATAATAATATTATTAATAATTATAAGAATATTTGTAATACGATAACTATAAATAAAAAGGATAAAATTTTATTACTATTAATAAAAATGATGATAATATTTGTAAAGAAAATGATGGATATGAAAATGGTAAAAGAATGTATTCTCTTGATTGAATACAGTATAGAATCGATTTTGTTACTTCTTCTTTATGTACCATGTCCTTTCAGGACGTAGGTGATCATGGATTTCCACTTTTTCCTATCTCTTGTCGCACTTAATAATAATCCCCTTGGTATATCTCCCAGACCCCTCTCTTCCATCCACCTACTCAAGCCCATCAAGTAGGTCTCGCGCTGCTTTATTCTGTCTCTCTTTCTTTTCCTCTATCCGTCCCGTAAGCATCAGTTTCTCTAAGCCCTAGTTCCTCATTACGTGTCCTAAAACCTCAGTTGTCTTTTCCTGGTGCTTAGTATAAGTTCACCTTTTGTTTTATATATATATATATATATATATATATATATATATATATATATATATATATCTGTCATGGATGTCATGAATAAAGGGAAAGAAAAATAAAAGTTATTACATCTGAAGATGCTTGAGACTCAGCAGAGCAAGCCCAAGCAAACAGTCTCTTCGTTTACAAAGAGAGTTGTCTAAACCTGATAAACAGCGTTTCCAACACCTTCAAATGGAACAACGTGTATGCTCTGGCCAAAACAGAAAACTACTTCACACTAAAATCTGCAGCACATCTCTGACTATTTATCAAATGATCCGAAGTAGAAGACTCGTATGTATTTCGAATGGTATCACCAGACGAAAAATTCTTATTCAGTATTTTAGCAGGTACATGCTGTTTATTCATAACATCCGGACTCTGCTTCGTTCTACCTATAAAGTGAGTCCATAAATAAACAACAGAATTAATATGGGTGGGTAGAGCGTTTTGCACATAGATGGAAGGACAGACCAAGTTTTAATAACAGCACCAACATATTCTGCATAATAACACTCACGGATACTAAATTAAATACTGTTAGCAAAGGACATCCTGACCCTCTCCAACCATGGTACTTGGAGATAGACCGGACAGTAACTATCAGTTGAAGGTTTAATGTTTTTAAAAACTCATCTTTTCTTGATGTCAAGTATGTTTTTTTAAAATTTCGTTTGCGTTCTCTCCAAAACTTTTTTCGATGCTCACATGTTCTATCCATGTTACCCTCAGCACGCTTCGATAGAAAACCATTTCTGTTGCTTCGAGTTTGTTCTTTGTCTTTAAGGAGAATGTTCAGCATTAGCCGCTATATAGGAAGAAAGACATCACATAAAAATCCAGTACTGTTTTCTGTGTCTCCAGCGAAATCTTCCTGTCTCTCAATACTCTACTTAGCTTTTGAAATGCAAAAAAGAAATTGCTATTTCAAAAGCAGCTCCCTCATGAAAAGGTCATATTAAGAAGATAAGGTATAGGACAGAAATGCAAACCAAAAATGTTGGTTTTCTGACCTTGAACTTTTACAAATAGCAGAAAACTGCGAAGGGCAGAATGATATCTGCAAAAGAATAGCTCGCCGTAGTAATTGCACATAGAAATGAAAAACTTGGAAATTGTTGAAATCGTAAAATCTATTCACCTGACAGCGATTGAAAAGCAAGTTGAAAAGAATCGAGAAAATAAAGAAACCCATGTGAAAAGATAGACACGGACATCTGTAAGGAATAAATGTTGATAGGAATAGAGAACGAGAATAAGATATTGAAAAATGTTCAAATTACCAACCTCAGCGTTTCTAAGCACCTAATAATATATTAGATAGAAAAAAGATTATTGATAATTTGGGCTTTTGGAAAACTACACTCAACTATCAAAGCTGGTTTGGAGAAGAAATTGTATAAGAAAAAAATGAGCCCGAAAGTTAGAGTGAAACTGACTAAAGATCGAAGTCATCCAGACACTGGAACGACTGAGAAGAAAGATAGTGAAGACAATGAAAATGAAGCGTGATATTACTTGTATAAAAGTTAGTGGAGAGGAAAATAATAATCTAAAACTAAATATTATAAACCTACCAGACCATTTGTTGAGAACTCAAAAATCTGTGATACATGAAAATTAATGTCAAGCCTAACCAGCGTTTTTGGAACGGCGCCACAAATAACAAAATCAAGAGTGAAATGTTGGAAATTAGTGGAATCATTAATACTATGCAGCCCATAATATTGTTCAGATCTGCAAAGATATGAGAATTGTTGGAAATTCGCGGAACTTGATAATCGCCAATGATAATCATCGCAGTCGTTTGATGAGAACTTAAACAATGCTGAAAGAATAAAGTGAGATGTCGGTAATTTTTTTTAATCATTTCACGCCAAGCAGTGTGGGATCACTACTAAGGCACAGGGGATTACATTGAGATACAAGACTGGAAATTCAAGAAAACAGAGCATGGCAATTGACATTGCATTTGAATGTTTGTAGATTGTAGTTATCGAGGAAGCAAGTAAACGGAAGGGAGTTCCACAGGTGTGAAGTAAGAGAAAAAACTGTTCGAGTAGAAGTGACGGTTATCTTTAACTATTTTAGAAGTGACTGTTACCTTTAACTATTTTAACTTGTATTTGTTGAGTGTCTTCATATTTCCCTCCAAATTAAGAACTATCATTTGCAAAAACGGCGGTTCTATAATGACTACAACCAAGCTTTCGACACTAGAAAGACATTCACAGTCGTGTTTAATTTAAACTTTTGGAGATTGTAACTATCAGAGATGCAAGTAAAAGGAAGGGAGATCTACAGGCAATAACATGAGAAAAGACTGTTACAAAAGTCGTAGTTGCTTTTAACTATTTTCAGCGGTAAAAAAAGTGAGACGTAGATGCCAATCTAGTAGCACGCTTAAATTCTCGTGGACGGGGAACCAAAGAAAAAAGCTCATCAGTGCAGTTTCCATCAAAATATTTGTCGAAAAGACAGAGTAAAGCCACATCAAGTCGGTGAGAAAGTGACTGAAGTCGAGATGCCAAGTTAAGACTAATTAAATTGAAGATCCTTCTTTGGATTTTGTCGAGATGAATAGAAAGATTGATTGCCTATGTGGGTTGAAACTTCACTGTTTCTGTCACAATGATTTGCATCTGTTAACGCTAATTCTTCCATTAAATATTTAAAATAGAAAAATAACATTCTGATTTTCATAGCAATACAAATATGCAGTCTCTCTGAATTTTATTATTACAGAGATTAAATACAAATTGTTTAATTCTTTGAATATTGACTTAAAATACCTTGTTTTCTATATATGACCTGAGAAATCCGGGCTGAGTGGATTCCCTATATTAACATCATTAGTTTGGGTGTAGATATTGCAGTTATGGTTGACGAAAGGGATTTTAGTTGGACAGATACGCAATAATTTTGAGGGATAGTAGTTTTGATGAATGGAGGTGCAATCGAATTATGTTTATACAAAGTGAATGTTTATTCCATTGTAGACACCAAAAGGAAATTATCAGACCTCTTATAGAATGTAGCTAAAGAAAAAGAAAAAAAAAACTAAGCATCAACTACAAGAAAACTGAATGCATGGTCAAAAAATGCCAACTACAGGCCGAGTAGACTAAAATCAACTAGGTACAGAAATTTAAATACCTGGGAATCGTTTTAACAGAGGAAAAAAGTGCGACGTTAAGGTTCGATGGCGTAGTGACACGACCAAGTATGTATTTCAAAAGCTGAGTAGAATATTGAGGGACAGGAAAATTTCAATGGAAATGAATAAGAGAGTACTGGATTGTGTCTGTCCTTCAGTATGACTTCAAATACTAGACAATCTCTTCAAAGATGAAGGAGAGACGTGAAACAACCGAAATGTCGTTCTACAGAAGGATGCCGAGGATACCATGGACCAAACATGTAACCAACGATGAGGTTATAGAGAGGATGGAAATGAAAACTAATACTTAACATCAGGAAAAGCTGAAGTTCCTGGGACATGTAATGAGGAAGAAAGACTTGGAGAATCTGATGTTCACTGTTCAGATTGTTGGAAAGAGGGACGGAAAAATCAACTCCTAACATACCTGATGGACTAGAGTAAATCGATGGCAGAGCAGGATTTGGGAGGAGTAACAAAAGAAAGGGCGTATAGAGCTACAAAGGATAGGGAGATGAGGGAGGCTATGATCGCCTACGACCTGAAGAAGAAAATTCTCAGCATCCTTCACTTACTATAAATCTTTTCGTTATCTGTGTTATATAGAAGGAGTTATTTTTAAATAATGCACCTTCGATATGAATCCCGAAAGAGCGTTGTTGTTTTTTGTTTTTTTTAATCATGGGAAAATCGAAAATTCTGATTCTTCGTTCGCTCTACAAGTGAAAAATGTTCGTCAGTAAATGCATCTATTGACCTACCATTAATTCACCCGTATAAAAGTGCAGATACACTGTCTTACGAATCAAATATAAAATGATTACGCCAGTTGTTTAATTGAAGAGATCAGTGTGAAAATCTGCATCCGAAATCGCGGCATTTTAGCTATGCTCAAAAACTCAACAATTAGTTCTCGGTGAAAGAACACCCGTTTCTCTATTTGCACAAAACTCCACCTCTATTAAAACCTTTCCGCATTTTTCTTGCTTTTGTTTTCGGAATTTTTTCTTAGATTTTTCTTCCTTCCCTCTTACCGTAGTTCTTTACACACTAAACTAAAAATAATGATGTCTAAAATTGGTATCCATAGGAAGATTCCAGCCACAGATAAACATACCTCAAGACGCGATAATGGTTGTGCGGCCGACTTATCATTACTTACGCCTTTTAATCTGAAGCAAATGGTTTAAGGTTGACTTGGAAAGGCAAAAGGCGTTTAAGATACAAAGGAATACAGATCGTTGTTCATAGCCAACGCAAATATCACAACAGTTCACCGAAGATTCTTTTCTTTTTTCATCTATACGTAATCTACGGCACATATCGCATATATAACGAAGTTTACTCAGTTGTAAGAAATGTAGTCGAACGCGATTGCAACAAATTTTAGTTGTACTTTTTGAGTTGGTGTAATGGGTTAGAAGATACTCACATACTCGCTAATGACATCCACATTGTGTGGTCCATTCTTCTGGCCTTGTTCCATAATTAAACTACATTTGTATGGATGAAAGTTAATCTATCTAAATTCTCAAAATTTTACAATTTTACCATAAAGTTATTCTTAAATACAATGATGCCGTTATTTAAAGACGTAGATGATCACGGCATGCCACAGATTCCAGTTCATTATCTGTAAATTGTTATGCATTCTTTAGGAATATAGGGAAGCGGTTTCTCCACTCTTCAGAATTAAGAATTTTCCTTTATATTTTGACTGATTGCCACACTGGGCTATATAAGTCAGTCTACACTGCTATCTAACCAATAGCTGGGGGTAGAGAGAAGGCAATGATACGTGGAGTTTCTAATGGTGTTTGTGCAAAAATTGAACGAAACAGACCCACCTATATTTTGAGCTCGATTCGCCGATTTTGCTTTCCGTCCCAATATAAATTACAATGCACACACATCTTGGATCACGATATCTATTCATTCTTCATCATAACGAATTCGAGTGAGATTTTTTAAATTATTTCACCCCAAGCATTTATATGAGATTAGAACGCATGAAGTTACAAAGATTGAAAAAAAATCAGAAAACTTTATTGAAAGAGGGTAAAGAAACAGGATCCGTGAAGAAAGATGATCGCTATTGACATTGCATTTCAGTCTTTAAAGATTGTAGGTGGAAGTGAAGCAAGAAATTGGAAGATGGCGATAAATGCGAGAAAACAAACTATTAGAATAGAACTGGCGGTTCATAGGTTGTCATGAGAATTCTTGTTAAAAAGATAAATGGCAGCCACATCATATTAGTGAGAATGTAAGTTGGGATGCCAGGTCAGGATCTATTATATTTCAAACCAGTTTTTGAATTTTGTCAAAAACCTTAAAATAGATAGTAGACGCACCAAGCAATTTTATTTTAATAAATTTGTAAATTATCTTGATAAAATTCTGTTATCCTGTTTCATCGTTTTGAAAAAAGATATATAAGAACATATTAGAATTAAGCTACATCTCCCATATATATATATGTATATATCCGTGTATAGGGTACGTATGGATGGAATAATATTCCTTATCCAAAGAAACACTATTCTTAAAAAAGTGCTCAATACAAAGTAGAGCTAATAATATTTATTCAGAGATTATATGTTATAATATCACTACGCAATAGCTATTTTGTTTCGACACTTCTTGTGTCTTGTCAAGTGATGTGGTTTATTTCAAATTGAATAGTTATAAAAGATTAAAAACAAGCAAAACCACTTTAATCAGGAAGGAATTGTTGTATGTACAATGTGGAGCAATCAGAGTAAAGCAACTTCTAATTTGGAGAAAATGTGAGCAAAGTTAAAAATAATTCTGGGGGGGGCATTAGTATTAATATTTGATTAAACTGAGATCAGCATTATTAATTAACTATTAGATCTACTTTATTATTGTTGCGAAATTTAAAAAGAAATTCTAAGTTTAACAATTTATTAGATTTAGAAAGTTATTCACATATTAAACAAGGAAGAGAAAGAACGCATACATCAATAAACCTACAAACATCACATGGAAAAATAGACGAGTTTATTCTCAAACACTGGCAAACAGACACTTATACAGATTAATATACCCACGCATATATACATAAACAAATTACAAAGTTTAGCTTTTATCGACTTGTCAATTTGTCTGTTAAATTTTAAAGCTATGTTTGTACACAGACTAAAATGCTACATATTGGATACAGTCAAGGTGAATTCGTAACGTAACGAGCTTTGAATGACAGATACAATCATATTTCAATGCATGAATATATAAACAGAATTAGATATATACTTACGCAAATACACAAGCTAGGAACAAAAATGTACACGACTAAAAACTCCACAGGTCGTAAAAAATATATAACCACATAGAAACCTCTGGCATCAAACTAGGTAGATACACAATACATAAATTAAATGCATATGCATGTGCAAAACATCACACATATACATATATATATACTAAGCCCCATATCGTTCATATGAAGTTATGCCTGTGTGAGCCCCAGTTGTCTAGCTCGTGTGTGCGCGTGTTTCTGCGCACGTCAATGGTTGTACAAGTGTTAATCTATGTCCGTGTTTATATAAACGGCGTCACGACAACAAATATTCCTTCCAATGTTCATCGCACTTTCACAACAATTCATCAATATACGCATCTCTACATATATCCAGTATTTTACATAAACATTTAAAACTGTTTTTCTGACGATCGAAAAAGCGTGAAACCCAGGACAACAAACTTACACCAATCTAACTAAATATCTATCTATCTACCACTGTTTGGTCCACATTGTACATACAACAATGCCTCCCTGATTAAAGGGGTTTTGCTTGTTTTTAACTTGTTAATACCATTCAATTTGAAATAAACCACATCACTTGACAAGACACAAGAAGTGCCGAAACAAAATAGCTACATTTGATCTCTTCAGGCAAACGAGTTTGTGTTCTTTGACATATTTTTAGCTATGCATATTCAATTCATTTGTTTTGACAATTCATTGATCACTTTTTTCGGCCTACCGTCTGCTAATCTAACCATTATATATATATATATATATTTGGATATAAGTTTCTTAAGCACAAAAAATGAGGATGCCACAAGGTCGGTTATTTTCGTAAGGTATTCCGAGTGCGTACGCTTGGTATAAAATCCCGGTAAACCCCGCATAAGCGAGATCGGAACTTGTCTACTTTTTCACAGACAAGACACTACCCTTCGGCAAAGCCTCGTTTGGGTTTCTTCTACGCTCGAAGATAGAGAGTACGACAATTCTGTAACTCAATGAAAGCAAGTAAAAATATACTGACAAGAAAGAAAAATGCCTCCATCATGATTTAAACAATACTGCTAGTATAGGATTTTCGAGAACTGGACTATTTCAAATTATATCTTCGACGAGAGTTTAAAACAATTTACTTCATCAAAAACCTGTTTATAGTAAAGAATCATCAGTATACCACTGCTATTGTTATCATCTCCAATATTATATTCTATAAATTTTGAAAAATAATCGAGTGAATGTTGTTGTTGTTACTACTACTACTACTACTACTACTACTTTTAATCTTAATTGATTGCAGATGTTAACATGTACATTTTGTTTTAGTGAAATAAGGCGACACTAAATATCCATTCGTACCAAACATTTGATTCTAGTTCTCTGGCCTTAACCAGTCTAACAGTGCATCTCTGGTCATGAGCAAATAGTAGTGAATCGTATCATGGTCTGAGAGATTTGCATTTTGTTTAAAGAACGAGACAGCCAAGGTCACTTGGAAACCTTGCATAGATAATTGGAAACAGTCTTAATCTAAGACCCTCTCAGTGATATAGGTTACCCGGTGTTAAGGTATTTCTAACTTGTCTCTATCCGCAAACCCTACCATCAATGTTTTAATATTGGTTTTTATACACATGTTATCGGCTTTTATACCATTCGATTTCTTTCAAGAGTATCGTCGAACACGAAATTTTAAATTGAACTCGTTTTTAAATGCACAGAAAAAGATTAATTCTTTTTTCTATTCTTTAGTTTGTACAAGATATACATAGCTTACCGGATACCTTGGTAGTTTGAGTTCAATCACGAAGTCTGGTAGTGCTAAAAATCATATGGTAGAAGAAATCTACAAGTGACACAAAGGTGAATAAGATTGGTCAGCTGACATGAAATATCTCCTAAGCGTAGCAATCGCAATGAGAATAATTTTTCTATAGACTGAAATTTAAGTATTACCGAGTACATCAACAGAAAACAGAAGACCTGAAGGTACGACGACCAAAACATTGAATAATATTAGTAATAATATTAACAATTATAATAAAAACAGTGATAAATAATAAATAAATAATTTTAGAGACGGAAAATAGAACAATAACATCAAGGTCAACAACAGCGCATCAAGAGAAAAGAGAGAATTTATGAATATCGGACCGGACAGATCAGGTATGGCTCTGTCAGCTGATCTGAGTGTGAAAATAAGAGAAAGCAAAAACTGGAAAAATGTCAGAATTTAATCGAACGAGCTCGGTAAAATCGTGCTAATAATAGACTTTGTTTAGAGATGATATTTTTTTTTTAATTGTCGATTCTCCCCCTCCCATAATTGTTACTGTAAATAGTAATTTTCATTATCTTTTCAAAACAATGTTCACTGCCATCTTCAGTCATTTTTCGTTTCAAGTTCTTCTATTTTCTACAGCTTTTGTTTATTTTTATATTTCCGTTTTTGTTTTATAATCCTCCGTTTATTGTCTTTTGGCTAACATTGCCCTCTGTAACCATCAATATAATTGTTCCTGTCCTGTTTGTTCCATTATAAATTTATTGTCGGATTCACTCTTTTTTCAGCTGAACATCAACAGAAAAAACACTCTACCTTATTCTTTCCTATTTATGCGAAGTTGATATGAATAAATTCGTGGTTCTACAGTTGTGCGCTAATTTTTTTATTATTATTACTTGTTTAGTAGCATTTCCGACAAAATACAAATAAGGATTATTTATGGAATGTAAAAAATATGTTGCATCACATTTTTCTTGCTTCTGTTCAATAATTTATGAATATTGAACAAATATTCTGT